>CM076672.1:183750585-184123085 GCA_038501925.1 Xenopus petersii | reverse complement strand
GGTCATCCACCCAAAATCCGTTTTTGTATAATGAAAGAAAATGTGATTCTGAGCAGCTTTCCAATTTACATTCATGGCAATAATGTTACTTTTAAATGTAATCATTATGGAAATTAGCATTTGCCAGTTTATAATCTCTGCCATTCTGGTTCTGACTCCTGAAACAGAAATATAGCAGAACCTTGATGATTTACAGACCCGGAGGACATTTTCTATGCAAAATACACTGTTTTGGGTGGTGATAACATAAGTAAGTATGCTGCTTAGACCGTTCAATGGGATTCAACATAGAAAGGCCACAACACAAAACCTTGCTCTGGTGTCATAACTCCACCAACATCATTATGCCCACCTCTGATGTCATCATGCATGTTCCTACATCACTACCCCACCCCCCATGCTTGGGTTTAGCCATCAGCAAAGGTGGCAACCCTAGAGCTGCACCACATGACTTCGCACGTAGGAATATTTTGCGAAGGTAAGAACATGCATGACTAAACTCACATTCATGTTGTAAACTCACATTCAATTTGTATTAGGCCATCAATCCATCTCCAACAAAAACAGCAACATAATATTCTCTCCCCAGACACACACATTACCTTCTGCACTCCACCTTATACCATTTCCAGAGGCGCAAGCGCAATACAGTCTATGATGTTTAACCAATCAGGAAAACGTGACAGATGGTTGGCTGAGCGAGGTCACGTGGGAAACAGCGCAGCCAATGAACTCCATAAACTGTACTGTCGCCATAGAAACGCCCGGCAAGAGCCGGAAGCAAAATATTAGGAGTTCCGGGATACTTAGTGGTTTCTGTTTTGGGTAGATTAAAAGACGATATTGAGGGTCATTTTCTATAAATTCGTTAAGTGCTTTTTTTTTAAGTGGCAAAAGCAAAATAAAGTGCGCCGTTTAGGGGGATGTGATACAATTCCGCGCTGAGTGAGGAAATTGAGATGGTGTTTTTGTTTCTATGGCTGGGTTACCTTGCGCGGGGTTCTTCCAGCTCATATAGTCTGTAATATATGTAGAAGAAGTTGATGTTAATTAGATATATGTCGGCGCCTATAAAGTAAAGGCCTGGGTGTCAGATCAGACTCCAGCTCGTAAATAAATAAAAACATTGCAATCAGCAACACACGTGGTCAAAGAAAAATAGGAGACATTTAGATCCGTGTCATGTAAACTACGATTTGCCTATCTTGTACACTCGCCATTCCATTATTTGTTTAGAACATCAGAATCCCCTTCAGGATACTCTCCCTTGTAATGCAGTGAGTAGGGAAACGTTTAGTTTTAGAATGGACCTTTTCGTATCTATGATTTGGAGGAAGATCCTGCGAAAGAGATGGGTTCTTGGTGTTGTTTTCGGCCTGTCCCTCATTTATTTTCTGAGCAGCAGCTTCAAGCAGGTGAGTATCAAATCACACAAACTATCAAAATAATATTAATTCTAAACTTATTTAGCCTCTTAAATGTCTAATGCAGGTAGGGTTGCCACCTGGCCAGTAAAAATAATGGTTGACCCCAATGTTATCAATAGGGAAAAAAGATAAATATATAGGATGGCCGGTATTTTTTTTCCAGAAAAGGTGGCAAACCTAAATGCAAGATAAAACTAGTATAGAATATTACAGATTGCAAAACGCAGTATGCCGTATCTCACCTGTGTTTCTCCATTCAGTTCTGTGCAATGGCAAACCGAATAGAACTAAATGGCTTAGGTTACTCGTGCTTTCCCCTCTAGTGACATGTGAAAGTTCCGGTGTGTAGAAGCCTTTACTATTTATATCCTTATATTGTTAACTTTCTTTATTCAGGAAGAAAGAACTGTGAGAGACAGAACCCTTCTGCAGGCAGGGGATCAAGATCAGAACATACAATGGAGAATCCAGTTCAATTTGGGAAACAGCAGCCACATAAGTAACCAGTGCCGGAACTCTGTGCAAGGCAAATTGCTCATCACAGATGATATGGGTAATAATAAATTAAACGTGGTTAAAGTTCGATTTTCTATTTCCCTATGGAGCAGCCCAGTGTTGCAGGTTTTATAATAACATTTGGGTAGACATTTTAATGATTTTGCAATAAGAAATATATGGCTGGTAATGAAAAGAAAATAAGGTCCCATGACTTTAACTTCTCATATATATATATATATATATATATATATATATATATATATATATATATATATATATATATATATAATAAAGAAAAGACCAGCAACACCAGGATTTTTGTGAGTAAAAAAGTGTTATTGCATATGTAACCGACGTTACGTTTCGGTCCCCATTGGGACCTTTCTCAAGGTGAATATATATAAAAATATTGCAGAAAGGATCACCACTCCGTTTTCCAAAAAAGTTCAATGGTTTATTCAAAACTCACAGTGTCTCCAACGTTTCGACCCTCTTTGGGGTCTTTATCAAGGATGGGTCGAAACGTTGGAGACACTGTGAGTTTTGAATAAACCATTGAACTTTTTTGGAAAACGGAGTGCTGGTCCTTTCTGCAATATTTTTATATATCTACACTTGACTGAGCACCCGGCGATAAAATACATGTGAAGGAGTGCAGGTATCTTCTATATTTTTGTTTATATATATATATATATATATATATATATATATATATATATATATATATATATATATATATATATATATATATATATATATATATATATATATATATATATATGTAAATAACCCACTAAATGTACCTAAAAGGGATTTCAAAATATAAAGCGCCTACTCATTTAATTCTGGCTATTGTAAACTTGAATTTAATGTATTTGTCGTTTAGATGGTCTGCACAGTATAAAATAATATAAGAAGTGTAGAAGTAATTTTAACAGGTTTTGTTATATTTCCAAATATTTACATATTGACTGTTTTGTGTCTTTTCAGGTTATATTTGTGAGCGTAAAGAGCTCTTAGCAAATGGATGCTGCAACATCAATGTGGCCAGTACTAAACTGTACAGCTGTGAAACTTGTCTGCCCAATGGGTGCTGCAGTTTGTATGAGTTTTGCGTATCCTGCTGCTTGCAGCCTAATAAGGTGTGTAGCTGCTTCATTTCATAAGTAACATTTGCAACTTCATGTTTGTGTGGCACAATACGTAAGTCACTCTTGCCTCCTGTTATGAAACTGAATAGTACTAATTAAAAAGAAAAACATTTTGGTTAACCATAAATATTCAAAATCACATGCTAATCATAATCTGCAAATATGGATTTATAATATGAAGCAGAGGTTTAAACACTTTTTTTGGTGTTACTGTTCCTTTAAAATTACAGGAGCTAGATATATTGCCAGTTCCCCAGCTGCCCCAAGTCATGTGACTTGTGTTCTGATAAACTTGTCTTTAAAGGAAGAGAAACACCAAATAATAAAAAAAAAAAGTTGTAAAGTAATTAAAATATAATGTGCAGTTGCTATGCACTGTTAAAAGTTATGTTTTTTCTTTAGAAAGGCAACTATAGTTTATGTAAATAGGCTACTATGTAGCCATGGAGGCAGCCGTTCAGGCTAAAAAGGAGAAAAGGCACAGGTTAGTTAGAAGATAACAGATAAGCCCTGTAATAGAATACAATGGGATTCTACAGAGTGCATCTGGTATCTGCTATGTAACCTGTGCTTTAAATGGCAGCTTGTTTATATAAACTATAGTAGTCTTTATAGTAGTACAACTCACCTGTATTACCAGTGCTGGACAACACAGTACATGATATTTTCATTACTCTTAAACACTTTTTTTGGTGTTACTGTTCCTTTAAAATGATAGGAGCAGATAGAAAATGTCGCACATAGGGATGGGCGAATTTTTTCGCCTCGTTTCGCCGAAAAAATGACGCCCATAGACTTGTATGGAGATGTGCGTCAAAAAAAAAGACGCGCAACAAATTTTTTTTGACGCCCATAAACTTTAATGGGCGTCTGCGTCATTTCGCCGGCGGCAAATTTTTGCCGAAACGAAACGGGTCAAATTCGCCCATCCCTGGACTTGCACATCTATGGACAGGCTGGCAGTAGGCTGATAATCACTATTAATATGCAAATTAAAAAGAAATAAGTGTAAGCGAAGAACTTAAGACTTTACTATTTTTCACATTTCACTATTTTTGTTTAGCATAATGAGTACAATAAATCAAGTGTTGCATAAAGAAAACACCACTAAAGTTAAATTGTAGTGCATAGTGCATTTTCTATTATGTTTCTTCACATTTTCACTTTTTTTTCCTTGTTAAATTTGCCATGTGCGGCTTTTTTATCTTCTAGCAACTTCTACTGGAACGTTTTCTAAACAGAGCAGCAGTGGCTTTTCAGAATTTGTTCCAAGCAGTTGAAGATCATTTTGAGTTGTGTTTGGCCAAGTGCAGGACTTCGTCACAGGTGCGTCTGTCATAATTTTTCTTTATACTACCGAATCAGCGCATAAGTCTCCTAAGTTATGAAATCTATTTTTTCTTCTGTTTCTGTTCAGAGTGTTCAGCATGAGAATACCTACCGCAATCCTGTTGCCAAGCACTGTTATGGGGAAAGTCCTCCTGAGCTTCTTCCCATCTGATTGCAACACTTCTGTCATCTGCAGTGCAAACTGTGAAGAAAAGAGGAAAGAATTTGCTGACCATGTATACTATCCTTCCAGCTACATCCAACCTTTATAAAATCCAAACGGTCTATGTTCTTGAAATCTTCAATCATGAGGAGAAGCTCTATATTCCCTGTAGGAATGTAACAGTGGTGTTAATAATTTGATGCCAAGCTGCATAAGCTTAATAAAGCTGTATGGAGTATACTAATACAAGAGAGCATATTACTCTCAACATCTCATCAGCCCAAAGGAAGGAGTTAGTGGTGCTCTTTAAGTAAGTACAGCTCTTCTTGATGACAAAAAAAGAGAGAACCATATTTTATTTTAATGATGAGGGTCAGTTTTCAAATCCTAGGACACTATGTTTAAACAAATTATCCCTTATTGCAATGAATACTATAATTTAAAAAAATATATTTTTAATTGTTTACATCAAAATAAAAGGTATGCAGTCCTTGAAAAATATGAGGTTCCGTTACAAAATGAATATTACTTTGCAGGAGTAAAATGTACTTGTATCTCAAATGTTACCTTTAAAGGGTTGAATTCAATTATGTGCATTATAGTAAAACACGTTGTCTAGAGATTAGAGGTTGGATGCTCAGATCACTATACACAGTGTCGTACATCGGCCAGCAATAGCAGTACACTACCTTCACCAACAGATGTCCTCAACCATCTGTACCTACAGAATGACTAGTTCAAGCAAGTATCTCTCATAAGATCAGATTTTTGTCTTACACTTGCTCCATATATTGGATCGCAAACAAAAGTCAGTTTGATTTAAAACCACTTTGCAATAAAACCTCAAATGGTGTGCTTTAGTATTCTTTCTGTCATTTTAGAACTATATTCTTTTATTTTGAAAATAAATGAAAATTAAATAAAGAGTCAGCATATTACACATGAATGAAGGTTTACTTGCTGGCATATAGTACATTGAGCATAAAAACGGTGTAATGTTTGGCACAGTAGCGGCTAATCATAGCCGTTGCCCAGAATGTGGGTAATGTGTAAAGGCAATTGGCATGTGTTTAGCCCCTCTCTTTTTATTTTGTTGCAATTAAATAAGTTGCTTGTATATACTGTACATTTTTGTAGAATTAGTGTCTTGTTTTCTCCCTCTTCAGCGGAAAGTTATTTATTAAAAGTAACATGATTTGTATATTTTTATAATTAAAATTGTGAGTGAAGTGGTTTCTGAATAGAGCCTTAAAGGGATTAGTAAAATATTTGTTCCTGTTTCATTTAAAAGGGCATTAAACTGCAGTGGATCTCTTGTTCAGATAAGATTCTCATATCGTATATCCTATATCAATGCAATTTCATACAGCAAATATGGAACAAAGTGCAATGTTTTTGTTTATAATGTGTTTATTAATCTATTTTATTTATTGTATTTTATGCGCAGCAAACAGCACACCTGACCTCTCAGTCAGATCAATATAGGATATCTGCACTATAATTGTTGATTCCTTTGCTATAAACTGAAAATATACCATATTATTACAATACCATGTTAAGACATTTTTTTTAACAAAGCAACGCACATGATTAATTCATTCATACACATCTTGAATGCTATCTCCCACTATTCTGCCTCCTCTACATAATTGCTTACTTGTCACTCAGTAGAGGCTGTTTATCAGAAAAGTGTATCAGTAGAATGGTAATTGCCACTCAAAAATCTGTCATTGTTTTTTCCAGCGTGATGAGATTAAAAATACAAGGGATTCTGTCATGATTTTTATGGTGTAGTTTACCATAGGTTACTAAATTGCACTGTCTATGTTGTAAATAATTAATTCAACCATTTAAAATGTTATTCTTGAACCAATAAATGTATGTTTTCTAGTTTTAATGGTGGTATATAGGCAGCCGTCTCAGGTCATTGTACCTGATCTTGTGCTTTCAGAAAGAGCCAGCACTTCACAATGCAACTGCTTTCAGATAAGCTATTGTTTCTCCTATGCAATGTACTAACTAAATCACTTGGGTGAGCTGGACTTTGGTGTTTTAACGTTGATTGCTATCCTTATATCTACCACTAACTTATAGCACAGCTGAAAGAGTGACTGAAGTCTTTTAGAGCACATCTCATATGACTTGGAGCACCTGGGAAACTGACAATGTCTAGTCCCATGTCAAATTTCAAAATTAAATATAAAAAAAAATGTTTGTTCTTTTAAAAAATGGATTTCAATGCAGAATTCTGCTGGAGCAGCACTATTAACATATACATTGTAAAAAGACATTTTCCCGTGACAGAATCCCTATAACAAATGCATATTAGGAAAGTTCATCTATAAAGATTGGTGCACAGGATACAACCGACCACTGCAACATTACACATTTATTACCTAAAACAAATCTTAGGTCTGTTCTTCAGCATATATATAGCTGAAATCTATTTAATTGTATTGTGGCAAAGAATTAAAAAAAAGTCACTCTTAAGGTTGCTGCAGACTATTAAAAAAAAGTAATGCATGTATACCACTGCTTTCAGATTTATTCACAGCAGGGATACAATGCTAATTGTCAGTGAGTAACAGGAAGATCACTTTTCGGTATGCCTTCAGGTTTACTGTCTTTGTGCTCTTTTCTTTGTGTAAAATAAGGTTAATAAGGCTTTAATATATTTAGGCAAAGGAGATATTTACAGGGGAACTATCTCTAAAATATAAACGTCATCATACTGAAATACGTTTTCAAAATATAATAGATTAAAAATACTGTACAATGTCTTTACCTTTACATTACCTTTAAAGAAAAATACTGTACCATTTCTGAAATAATTAAGTTACTCTTCACTAGTTCCCTCTCGGCATCTGTCGCTATTTATGTAGGAGTCAGATTTGATTGACAGTTAGGTCTAATACAGCATTGGGGGGGGCTCCTTTTACCTAGAGGATGTGTATTAGAGCTCACCTTTTAAGACCACCAACTCTTAAAATCCTGCTCTCTGCCTTTAACATTTGTGCCAAAGTCATTTATTTTGTTTGTGCCTGAATTAGTTATTTGAGTGAGCTCTAATACATCTGCTAGAAAAAGGAGCCCCACCTAAAAGCTATATTAGATCTGTCAATCAGAAATGGTACAGCATTTTTAATTGGTTATATTTAGAAAGATTCTTATTTCACTATGATGAAGCTTATTATCGATCCTTTTTAAGTTCAAACTGTCATCTTACAGAATCTAAGTTCTCTGCATGGCTGAAAGCCCAGCTCATATGCACAAAGAACAACATGGTTGCAGGTAGCATTACTTTCACTTTTCATTCTGCAAATTTTAGATGTCACTGCACTCCTCACATTCCCCCTTCTCTCCTCACACTCTATAATTGTGTATGTCTTTGCACCTGGGTATTAGGTCCTCTATCCTGGCACATACACACGATTTTGTGGTGGTACACAACTTGCCTTTATTAGTGTCCACAAAATGGCTCCTGCCTGCTTGCTGTAATTGTGAATTCCATGACTGAAGGAAACAATATTTAAATAATATATAAAGTGTAAGAAATGTTTATTTTGCCCAGCTAACATAATAGAAAGGGATTTGGAATTATTTCTTAGGGTGACAGGTCCCCTTTAAAACGCACAATTTAATCCTGTTTCATGTTTCCAGGATATTCACTCAGCATGAAATCCATTTCTGTGCTCTGCTTCCATAACCTTATCAATATACTTGGACATTTATTTCATTCAACCTGTGCTTGCTTGTTAATACTTTTGGTTTTTTTTACAATACAAATAAAATAAAATATAACTTCACATATTATATCAGTCAATTGCTGACATTTGTTAAAATGGCACATATTAGAATATAGGCGTGTGAAAGCATAATGAACCGGCAAAGGAATTCACAAAATGCAAAGTATGCAACTAGAATGACTCCATATTATAGTTTTTTGGAAGTACATGGATACCACTGACTGATACAGTCAAGCAGATTTTAGTAGGGATGCACCGAATCCACTATTTTGGATTTGGGCGAAACCCCAAATCCTTTGTGAAAGATTTGGCCGAATCCGAATCTTAATTTGCATATGCAAATTAGGGGTGGGAAGAGGAAAAAAATGTTACTTTCTTGTTTTGTGACAAAAAAAAATTCCCTCTCTTTGCATATGCAAATTATATTTCAGGTTCGCTTCGGCCGGGCAGAAGGATTCGACCGAATCCTGGATTTGGTGCATCCCCTAGATTTTAGTACTATGACTTCTTGTAAAGTTTATATTGTTCTGCACCCCGTAGGATCAGATTTGCGCCTACAAATTCAAATGTCTCTTTAATAACGTTTTTTTCTACAGAATTGCCGAGTTTTATCATTTTAGTAATCATGAACAAATGAACCTATAGAAGCATGGCATTGATTAAAATATCATTAAAATCTCCGTGTCTCATGAGCATTAAGGAGGTAATGAGATACCCAAACTGATGGCATATCAAGTGGTACCATAATTATTTCGATGTATTAGAAGGGCACACATGGTGCCGGAACTTAAATTGCCCACTTCTGAAAAGATGATTACACCGCTTAGTAACACAATAGACCAACCCTTTCTGTCCTCCTTTCACCACCAAATTCCGGAAAGTTGATTAATGACAGGAACAGATTTTAGGTTCATCCTTTCTTCCTTCTACTAACGTGAGCCTGCCATTGCTGTTCATGCAATCTATACTAGCTAATGAAAATGTTCTGTTATCCCAACTTGGCAGTGCCTTTGGCACTCTTGGACTATCAGACAGATGGTAGAAGATGAGCATGTCGTCTTAAAGAATGTCTGCAATCTGTCTGACAAAGGGCCATATCAGAAAACCTAACATGTTGGCCTCCATTAAAACAAGATAGCAATTTTCTTGAAATTAAAATGTATTTGCCATTTTGACATATTTTTAATTACTGCAAATTGTGCCCGTCGATGTAGTGATTATGCATTTGCAAAATGACAAAGTAACGTTAATGTCGGCAGATTTCATAGCCTTCCAATCAGCCATTAGAGTCTCTCTGCAATTGAAAAATAACACTGAAAAGTGATGCTAGATAAAATAATTTTATATCTAAATATCTTTGTTGGAAGAAGAGATACACCGAATCCATTCTGTGGCTACTAAAGCAAATAAAGTTCTGTCTTGCATAAAAAAGGGCATTAACTCAAGGGATGAAAACATAATTATGCCTCTTTATAGGTCCCTGGTGAGGCCTCATCTGGAGTATGCAGTTCAGTTTTGGACTCCAGTCCTTAAGAGGGATATAAATGAGCTGGAGAGAGTGCAGAGACTAAGTGCAACTAAATTGGTTAGAGGGACGGAAGACTTAAATTATGAGGGTAGACTGTCAAGGTTGGGGTTGTTTTTTTGGAAAAAAGGCGCTTGCGAGGGGACATGATTACACTTTACAAGTACATTAGAGGACATTATAGACAAATAGCAGGGGACCTTTTTACCCATAAGGTGGATCACTGTACCAGAGGCCACCCCTTTAGACTAGAAGAAAAGAACTTTCATTTGAAGCAACGTAGGGGGTTCTTCACAGTCAGGACAGTGAGGTTGTGGAATGCACTGCCGGGTGATGTTGTGATGGCTGATTCAGTTAATGCCTTTAAGAATGGCTTGGATGAGTTTTTTGGACAGACATAATATTAAAGGCTATTGTGATACTAAGCTCTATAGTTAGTATAGGTATGGGTATATAGAATTTAATTAAAAGTAGAGAGGGGTGTGTGTATGGATTCTGGGTTTTCATTTGGAGGGGCTGAACTTGATGGACTTTGTCTTTTTTCAACCCAATTTAACTATGTAAATATGTAACAAGGATTCTGCCGAATCAGAATTCTGCTGAAACGGAATCCTGGATTTGGTGCATCCCTATTTGGAAGTTATGAAGGAAGTGTGAGCCTATTGATACTTTGGGGTACCCTTTCCAGCTGCTGTCAAGAGTAGAGCACTACTACATGCCATTATTCTTCAGTTCCCTCATAGTATTGGAGTATGGGTCTTTTGGGTGCCAGAGGCTCTTAACCAGAAACAGTGGATTTCCTGAACATCAGAATAGGTGGTTCTTTTTTTGTACACCACATATTAGCATATAACACACTAAGATCACTTGGGTAATACAGCATACATGTGTCTGGCCCGAGCATATCAGAATCTTGTAGTGTGCTCTGAGAGATTACACTACCAATTTTAGCCCTTACAATTTAGTGAGTGTCACTAGAGCAAGTAACCCACCACACTTCAAACCTATACAGGTATATTAATATAATATATTAATATAAATTACATCTCTAAAAATAATAACACTCCCATCTCCCATCCCTCTGAACTGCACCGGTCCAGGGGTTCTTCCAGCAAGCACTATGGAGCGATCGGCTTCTTCTTTCTTCGCACAGGTGCGCAGCAGCGCGAAAAGCCAGATTTTCTTCGTTCTACTGCACATGCATCTGCCCCGGCAAATTTGAAGAAAGAAGAAGAAGGAAGCTGATCACTCCGCAGTGCTCTATGTAGCAGTTTTCTGCTGATAGGAGCACCGGCCCAGGGTGTCAGGCACCACCAAGTAAATAGGCCTTTCCTTCTCATTTAAGATCAGTAGTGCCTATGGAGCATGGAGGTTATGCACCATCAATCTATGCGGTGCTTTATGTCAAGCTCCTGACTGAGGCTTAGAGCAATCTCTACACCAGCTACAATAGCACCTGCCCTATAAGTGCATGAAGTAGTTTGTCCAAAAGACACACAAAACTGAATGACTGTGCTAGTGCAGAGCTTGGCTTTAGGATCCAGAGTGTATGCCACTGCACAGATGGACATCATAAACATTGTCTGGATGTGCTGAAATATTAACATTAGCAGCTACTTGTAATGACCATTGGCAATATCATCTTATATCTCTATTACAGGACAAAACCAGTCAGCCATAATAACACAGTGTTTATTTAATCTGGTGCTTTATGCATGTAGTTACAGCAGATTTCAGCCAAGGGCAATATAACATTTGAATTATACTCCGAGCACTATCTGCAAACAGTTTTGTATGTTCTCTCATTGTCTGTGTGGGTTTTATTCTGAGTACTCCGGTTTCCTCCCATACTGCAAAAATACACAGGCAGGTAAATCGGCTCCTGATAAAATTGACCATAAATTGAAATAAGTAAAGCGAATGCCTTTTTGTTTAGTTCCTGATAAAATTGACCATATTGTGTGTGTGTGTCAAAGGAAGGCATGGACTCACATGAATGAAATTCTTGTGTAATATGTTGTCTGTATAAATAATAATAATACAGTAGACTGACCCCTTAGGAAAACCTGATGGTACAGATATAGGATCTGTTATTTGGAAACTCATTGTACAGAAAGCTCCAAATTACAGGAAGGCCATCTCCCATATTTAGATTTTTAAAAAATTATTACGTTTTTCTATGTAATAATAAAACAGTATCTTGTATTTGAAACAAACTAAGTTACAATGCATCCTTATTGAAGGCAAAACAATCCTGTTGGGTTTATTTAAGGTTTAAATGATTTTTTAGATAAAATATGGCGATCCAAACTGCTGAAAGATCCCTTATTCAAAACCCCAGGTTCCGAGCATTCTAAATAACAGGTCCCATACATGTATGTAATTCTATAAAGATCCACAAGATGTCATGGTTGCTCTTAATATGATGCCCATGAAAGGCTTCAGTTCTTAAAAATTTTCTTTTAATGATTTTTTTAATTTGAAAAATATTGTTAACCTACAGTAAAAATTGTGTTGCATTGCAGAGTGATTTCCCTTAAAAATATATTCTATTGAATACATATATAACATACACTAAATGCAATATTGATTTTAGGTTCTGGTTTGTTAAAATTTGTAGTTTCTTGCAGTGATCGCTCAAGTCTCAAGTCAATCTCAAACCTCAACCCCAAGAACGTTATCCTATCCTATGTTATCGCACACGGTCTTCCCAAAACCCGACCAATTTGCGGGTATTCCCGATGCAGTACTGTACATTGAGTGCATAGTCTCAGAATAGTTCTCCTAAACAGCCATTCCCAAAAGATGAATATTACTGCAGAACAGTATTCCTGTTACAGTTTGCTTCAGATGTATTTGTTATCCTTACAGACCCCCAAATCTAAGTTTTGCTCCAAAAGTTTCTGTTGCCTTTAATACTCATACAAAACTTGAAACATATGAATGTAAAATGATATTTTAAGTGGAAAAAGTTAGGAAAAAATTGAATGCCTGACTTTCATGACTTGATCAGAAAAAGTCATCTAATGTTCCTAGTGAAATATCAAAAAAGTTTCCTATACTCCTTCCAAAATCTTCTCCAGACTGTCAGGCAGATCTGCCAATCAAGGAAGCTCCACATATATAATTTTTTTCATATTCATATCATGAAAACGAATTATTATAGGTCCATATCCCCAAAACTGGCGCATGGCACACAACTGAATACAACTGCATACAAATATGGATTGAATAACGGACGCAGATTGTGTGAAGGGCCTTGATCTATAGCTTCATCTGCCTAATCTTGCCAAGTGTATTGTTCCCTGTAGATGATAGAATTCAAGCACTACACACATTTTTTGGTAGTAGAATGTATAGAACTGCTATTCATTTTTTGTAAACGTGCTCTTGGTGTTTGCTTGTAATAAAACATTCCTTGACTGGGGCAGAACTTCTAAAACATATATGCAAAACACAATCAGGCTATTTTATATTTACACAGCATAATGCAAGTGGAAGTAAAATACATTTCAAGAGAGGATGGAGAAAGGGATCATACATTTTCAACATTATTTATGCCACTGTATACATTATCGCATGAAAAGGGTGGTTCACCCTTAAAGTAATACTGACACTAAAAGAACACTAAGGGGCCGATTCACTAAATTCGAGTGAAGGGTTCGAATTAAAAAAAATTCGAATTTCCGAAGTTTTTTTGGGCTACTTCGACCATCGAATGGGCTACTTCGACCTTCGACTACAAAAATCGAACGATTCGAACTAAAAATCGTTCGACTATTCGACCATTCGATAGTCGAAGTACTGTCTCTTTAAGAAAAACTTCGACCCCCTACTTCGGCAGCTAAAAGCTACCGAAGTCAATGTTAGCCTATGGGGAAGGTCCCCATAGGCTTGCCTGGGATTTTTTGATCGAAGGATTTTCCTTCGATCGTTGGATTAAAATCCTTCGAATTGTTCGTTTCGAAGGATTTAATCGTTTGATCGAATGAAAAATCCTTCAATCGATCGATCGCAGGATTTGCGCAAAATCGTTCGACTTCGATATTCGAAGTCGAACGATTTTAGTTCCTAGTCGAATATCGAGGGTTAATTAACCCTCGATATTCGACCCATAGTGAATCGGCCCCTTAATATTTGAATGTACATTAAGGGGCAGATTTACTATGGGTCGAATATCGAGGGTTAATTAACCCTCGATATTCGACTAGGAATTTAAATCCTTCGAATTCGAATATCGAATTCGAAGGATTTAGCGCAGGAAATTCGACCGATCGATCGAAGGATTATTCATTCGATCGAACGATTAAATCCTTCGAATCGAACGATTCGAAGGATTTTAATCCAACGATCGAAGGAATATCCTTCGATGAAAAAAACTTAGGCAAGTCTATGGGGACCTTCCCCATAGGCTAACATTGAGTTCAGTAGCTTTTAGCTGCCGAACTAGGGGGTCGAATTTTTTTTTAAAGAGACAGTACTTCGACTATCGAATGGTCGAATAGTCAACGATTTTTAGTTCGAATCGTTCTATAGTCGTAGTCGAAGGTAGAAGTAGCCCATTCGATGGTCGAAGTAGCCCAAAAAAACCTTCGAAATTCGAAGTTTTTTTAATTCGAACCCTTCACTTGAATTTAGTAAATCTGCCCCTAAAAGTTACCTATTTGTCATGTTGATCGTTTTTTGTGGAGAGGTTTGTTATGTAAGTTATTGTTAGTTGAAGTTCCTAAACCTGACAGTTTTGCCAACCTGACTGTCCCATCTCAGTCTGTCAGTTAAAGTTTCTCATGCTAACGGACTCCTGCTGCACAAATATGGCAGCCCCTTCATTGGCAATCACAGGGAGTCAGATGGGTAATAAAAAAGTATTGGGCAAATATTTTGTGGCAAAATTATAAGTAGCAAACAAAGCCAATACTATGATGTAAAAAAGTTTAATTTCTGGTGTCAGTATCTCTTTAAGTTAACTTTTAGGGGCAGATTCACTAAGCACCAAATTTGCACTAGCGTCCTCTTTGCTCACATCGCAACACTTCGCCAGGCGTATATTCACCCAGACAATGCCAATTCACTAAAATGCGAAGTTACATCCAGGGTGACGAACGCTGGCGAAGTTGCGCTAGCGTTGGCTAATTTGCATATGGCGGGAAGTGAAAGTTGAATGCGTGTATATGTTGCAGCAAATACATTACACTACACAAGCCCAAGGAACCTTAAAAAAATAAAATAGAGTTGTTATAATGCCCTACACATGAGCCCAGTGTATATGTTATGTGCCATGTAGGGGGGAACCTGGGTACCCAAAAAAAAATTTACAGACTTTTGCAGCCTATCACCCTGAAAAAGTGAACAGACGCTGGTGGTTTTTCGGACTTAGATCTTAAATTTTTCAACAAAAAAATTGAGGAAGTCCTATACACTCCATTGCACTTCACCTGGTCTGAGGTGGCGAAGGCAAATCTGGCAGAACAGCTAGCGTTCAGTAAAATCTGCATCTTAGAGAATTTGCGCAGTTATGTCCGTTCGCCAGAGTGAAAATTCACCTGGCGTTAGAGTGCGAAGTTGCACTAGAGTCTATCTCCGCTAGCGAAGATATGCCTAAGCCCGTTAGTAAATCGGCAAAGTACCGAAATGAGGTCACGCTGGCGAATTTTCACTTCGCCCTTTAGTAAATTTGCCCCTTAGTATGTTATACAATGGCAATTTGTAAGACTCTTTCCAGCTTTCAAATGGGGGTCACTGACTTATCTAAAAGAAACCTGATTCTCTGTGAGGCTACAAATTTATTATTATTGATACTTTTTATTGCTCATCTTTCTATGCAGACTCTCTCCTGAAAAAACTCAAAAACCACAAATAATAAAAAATTAAAACCAATTGCAAATTGTCTCAGAATATCACTATATCAGGGGTCCCCAACCTTTTTTGGAGACCACTGCTCTACATACTGATAAAAGTTAACCAAAAGTTGAACACCCCCTTTAATAAAGGCAGTAACTGCGGCAATGTTTGCTAAGCTCCAGTTACAGTTATAAAAAATGAAGTATGGAAAAATGAAGTATGCATTCATTGTTCTGAGTAGTTTATTGGATATTGGAGTTTATTGGCGTTACTTCTACATGACCCAGTAAGGTATCCTTATTCAGACTTTCTCTTTTAGATTTGTTTTTATCACAGTTCCCCATGTTCCTCACAGAACTCCAAGCTAAAGATCTGCAAACATTTATAACTGCTCAAATGGAAATGTTGAAATGAAAGATGTTTATAATATGCAGTTCTCTACTACATGGATCAATAACATATTCATGTGTGTTTCTTAGAAACTGGATGCTATTATTCTAGATTCATTTTTTTCATTGCCTTTCCTTTATGGTAATATGGTACTAACACAGTGGGGCAAATTTACCTAGGGTCAAATATCGAGGGTTAATTAACCTTCGATATTCGACTGCCGAATTGAAATCCTTCGACTTCGGATATCGAAGTCGAAGGATTTAGCACAATTCGCTCGATCGAAGGATCGAAGGAATAATCGTTTGATCGATCAAAGGATTATCCTTCGGTCAGAAAATTGTTAGGAAGCCTATGAGGACCTTCCCCATAGGCTAACATTGGCCTCGGTAGGTTTTAGGTGGCGAACTAGGGGGTCGAAGTTTTTTTTAAAGAGACAGTACTCTGACTATCGAATGGTCGAATAGTCGAACGATTTTTAGTTCGAATCGAAGTCGAAGGTCGAAGTAGCCCATTCGATGGTCGAAGTAGCCAAAAAAAACATTCAAATTCAAACTATTTTTCCTCTATTCCTTCACTTGAACTAAGTAAATGGGCCCCAGTGTGTCAGACATTATTTAAAAAATCAGAAACAACAGAAACCAAAACATGATTGTTTTCTGCTCCTAACGCTAGCCAGTAGAAATCAGGGTTATCATGGCTTCTCCCACTCATAGGGGCAGATTAACTAAAGGGCTGTCGCTATCGAAAATTCGCCAGAAATCCAATCTGCCAGGACATCGTCAAAGCAGACGCTGACGACAATTCAATATCAAAAGAGACTGTCGCTAGCGTTCGTTCGAACTCTATAGCCAGGCGACTTTTTCGCTCAGGCGAACGGTCGTTGCTCCGCAAATTCACTAAAGTGCGGATTTTACTGATCGTTCACCTTTCACCAGAGTTGACTTTGCCATCTCAGATCAGGTGAATTGCTAAAATTGAGCTACATCTTCCTCATTCTTATGTCACTTACATCATATACTGTCTGCTGAAAATGCATTAAAGTTGAAAAAATGCTGTCGACTTTACCTTTTTTTTTTTTTAAGTATGTTTGCCTGAAAAAGTCCTAATTTAAACTTTTTTGGGTTAGCATTTTTCTCCAGACATTTGAGGGCCACGGAACATTCATTTTACAGTGAGCTCATGTCTATTATATGATCCTTTTTGTTTTTATCAAGGTTCCTTGGACATTTGTAATAAAAAGTGGCCACTTCAAGCATTTGCACCAACATCTCTAATAAAGACGTCCATACAACTTTAATGTACCCGCCCTATTCAAATTGACCTTAGCTTAAGATCACTAGCAATTTTTCGCTAGACATAAATGAACGCTAGCAAATCTTTGCTATGAAATGCTCGCACTGAAGAAGTATCGCTAGCGTAAAGTCGCCAGCATTTGGCGCCCAGGACGCAACTTTGCATTTTAGTTAATTGCGTAATGGTAATGAATTTGCACCTGGTGCAAAGCGGTTGCTAGCGACAATTCGCCCTTTAGTAAATCTGCCCCATAGACATTTCAAGCATTTAGAGGGTAGGAGTAGAGAGTAGATCATATTGTTTCACCTGGTACAGTTTCACTGTGAAGTTCCAGTTGACAGCCATTGACTTCAATGCATTTAGCGTGAAAAAAACCCCATTGATTCAAATGCATTTGGTTTGAGAAAATGGTGAGAAACCTCCTTCCTCCGCCCTTTGACTGTAATGCATTTGCAATGAGAAAACTGGAGAGAAAAAAATTACTATTGACTACAATACTACTGAATTTGGTGTTAGGAAAAATTTGATAAGTAACACCTAAGGGGGCACATTTACTATTGGTCAAATATCGAGGGTTAATTAACCCTCGATATTTGACCCTTGAAGTTAAATCCTTCGACTTCGAATATCGAAGTCAAAGGATTTAGCGCTATTCGTTCGAAGGATTTTAATCCATCGATCGAACGATTTTCCTTCAATCAAAAAAATCTAGGAAAGCCTTCCCCATAGGCTAACATTGGTGCTCGGTAGGTTTTAGGTGGCGAAGTAGGTGGTCGAAATTTTTTTTAAAGAGACAGTAGTTCGACTATCGAATGGTCAAATAGTCGAACGATTTTTAGTTCGATTTGAAGTCGTAGTCGAAGTAGCCAAAACACAACTTCGAAATTTTAAGTATTTTTTATTCTAATCCTTCACTCAATCTAAGTAAATGTGCCCCCAAGTGACTCCCATGCATATGCCATGAGAAACGAAACAAAAAATGGCCAAGTCAATGCATTTGTTGAATTCTTTATGACGTTTTAGAAAATTAGCTGTGGCAATAACCAATGCAGATTTATGTAAATTACTTGAAATTAAATGAAAAGGCAATTACTTCATATTCACTGAGGGATTCTGTGATATAGCAAATGCACTCATTTATTTTTAGGGTGATAACCCTCTGTCTGGTACTGAACTGGGTGTGGAGAATACGTGACTTGCTGGTCTACAGACACAACAGTGTCAATGAAACTGAGAGACGAGAATGGGATAGAAGACGCATTGGAGCATGTAGAGCCCAGAAACTACTTGAGACATCATCAATGGTTGACACTTCTGCCTCGCAGATCTAGGGTCCTGAGTTCCATTCTATCCTCAAGGAGTTTCAATATTTTTCCCATATGGGTTTATGTATGAGCTCTAGTTTTCTTTCACACTTCCTAAACATACAGACAGGTTAATTAGTTCCTGACTATTGTGTGTGTATATGTCATTAGAGTGTTAGCTCCACTGGGGAAGGGATTGATTTGAATGATAAATAATCACTTTAAAACTAGAACAGGGCTCAAAGAAGTAGTTTACAGTAAAATGTACTTTAGGTATATTGTAGACAATGGTTATCTATAATGATGTGCAATTGGTCTTCATTTTTCCTTTTTAAAGTGTATTTTGTCCTGCAGCTCTCTACTTTTAATTTTAGGCAAGTTGATACCAAAATACATTTTAAAGATATGTTAAAAAGAAAATGGCCAGGAATTGATTTTCAGCCCCAGTTTGTTAATATGATGCTGGTGAAAGAATAATCAGTGAAAGAAAGAATAGTGAAAGAATAATCAGTTATCTAGAGCATAAGAATGGCTGCTATTTTTTGAGGTGTAAATGGATACAAATGTCTAACCCTCCATAAGAGTGTTTTAGTTTGGCCATGTAGTCTATAGCTGTTCATACACATAAAGATCGGATTGTTTGGCAAGGTTGATCTTTGCCTGATTTGGCCACCTGCAAGCAGACATTGCAAAGTTTTCCATTAAACTCTACTGCATCAAATATAAGAATACATCAATGACTTGCATCTCTTTCACAAATAAGCCAGTGATAGGCTTGGTGTATCCTAAACTTTTTATTAGCAAGTCACCCTTTATGGGAGTTTCAGATGGAAAGTATTCTCAAGTTAACTTTGTCACCAATCACTCAGGTGATAGCAAAATGCATTCTTCAGCCTTACCATCAATGTGCATTTGATGTCCATGTGCAAGCTGAGTTACTGTATCTGGCTTGACAGTGACCAACCATTATCTGATCAGATGGCAGGACAGACTGCTCAGATTTCCTCCTTGGTGGTCTGCCGATAGAGTAACCAGCTTGACTGCTCAGTAGTATACAGGTCATACTATTGGACTGTTTACTCTTTTACTTTCATTTCTGCCTTTTCTATATCTCTCTTTAACCCCCCAGTTAACTCCTAACACTGAACCACCACCCGTACCCAATATTTTCCCCTGACCATTATTAACATAAGTTTTCTTACACTCTAACCAATCACAGCATGGCACACTACTGTAATTGCCAGCAGGCAGAATAGAGAAAAACCAATTTGTTTATTGCAAACCTACTGGGAAAAAATGCTTTGTTGGAAGGGGAGTAGATTCTTATCAGGCGTAGGAGAAAGAAAGGAAAATCAATTAAACTGGTTATGTTTCAAGATGTCTGCAGATGCAGAGATTGGATGAGGTTATTTATTATGCAAGGAAGCAATAGACATTTTTCACATCCCTTACCTACATCAGCACATTTCCAAGCAAATAACAACTCCTTTGAAACTGACTTTGCCAACTTTCCTCTTGTATATCTGATACAAATCTATTCCCCTCTGATCAAAGGTTTGTTCTGCTAAGGTTTGCATCATAGTTTACATTTTATATGCAATCGGTAAGCTCTATATTCTGTTGAAATACAAAAATTAATATAGTGAGTTCTCAAAAGCAGGCCATTTCTGGATAATGGATTTTGGGGTTGATTTACAAACATAGTTGCTAAATTGCACCAGTTCAGTTGCCAATAGAAACCAATTAGCAAATAGTTTTGTGATAGCTATAAGTCTACTACAAATTACAAGCAAAGCAAAGATTTGATTGGTTGCTACGGGAAAATGCACTGGTGGAATTTATGTTTTTAAATTGGCATCTTAGTCCAAAAACATGTTGTTGAGTTAAAATTAGAAGAAATAGGGTACCATTTAAAGGAGAATTAAACCCCCCTTAACTGACTCTAAAATGCAGAGTAGTACAGCGGAGTTCCCAGGCACCATCTTCTGCCCATTCACATTCTCTTCCGGTCTCACCGGCGACACTCATCCTACGGAAGCATGCGCAGTTGAAGCCGATTTCTGACTAGGTCTAACTGCGCATGCTCTCGCAGGCTTCGTGTTGGTGAAGAGACCTGAAAGATTGCAAATGTGCAGAAGAGGTTGCGGGGGAGCTCCGCTGCTCTGCATTTTAGGGTCAGGTATTTTTTCAGGGGCACCTTTTTGACTAATGCACAGTGCAGGGAGGGAGAGGGCAATGACAGACAATTAATGGGGGCTTTTGTTAGTAGCGGGGCAAGTAATAAATAAACAATTTCCATTATTCGGTGTGAATTTGTGCATATTGCAGGCGGCTTACTAGAGTAACTGTGCTACTGCATGTTGTGTTTGCAGAGGTGTGGGCATTGCCCTTAAAGGAATAGTTCAGTGTGAAAATAAAAACTGTGTAAATAGATGGACTGTGCAAAATAAAAAATGTTTCTAATATAGTTAGTTACCAGGGTAACCAGTCAGTGTAAACCGAGAGAGCTGAAAAGCAGGAAGTAGTGTTCTGACTGACATGTTATACATCAAATCCCTCCAGCCTTTATAGATGAAATTTTTGGCTAACTAACTATATTAGAAACATTTTTTATTCATCTAATCTCCTTTCAGATACTGCTTTCACCTGCACCTTCACAACCATCTCTCTCTACCCACACGTACAGAAACCTTAATGCCTTTGAACCACAACAATTATCAACAATATCAGCACAATCCATATCTCATATTAATACTCTCTCCTGTCCCAATATGGCAGCTTCTCTCTACAACGATGCCCTTTCAACAGCACTTGACTCCCTTGCACCTTCTACCACCCGTCACAGCCGGCCAGCTAAACCCCAACCCTGGCACACTAGTGTAACACGGTACCTCAGAAGATGTAGTAGATCAGCTGAGCGACGGTGGAGAAAGTCACGAACTGATCCTGACTTCATCCACTTCAAATTCATGCTCTGCTGCTATAACCGAGCTCTATCATTAGCCAAAGAACAATACTTCTCTTATCTAATATCTACTATGTCCTCCAAACCACAGCAGCTGTTTGCCACATTTAACTCACTCCTATGCCCCCCTCCACCTCCTCCACCTATTAATGTTACCGCCCAAGACCTTGCTCATTTCTTTAATGAAAAAATCGATCTCATTAGGCTGAGCATACCGTCCGACAACAATTTCAGACCAACATGCAGTCCACTCACATCTACTTTGCACTCCTTCACCCCTGCAACTCTAGATGAAGTTAGCAAACTTCTAGCCAGCTCAAAACCCACCACCTGCTCCCTTGACCCCATACCCTCTCGCCTTCTCCACCCAATCTCCTATACACTCTCTCCTGCACTTACCCACCTATTCAATCTTTCACTCTCTACTGGTACCTTTCCATCATTATACAAACAAGCACTAATCACTCCTATCCTCAAAAAACCTTCCCTTGATCCCAGCTCTCCCACTAACTATCGACCGGTCTCCCTTCTTCCATTCGCATCCAAATTACTAGAAAGGCTTGTTTTAAACGCCTGATCCAGCATCTCACTCACAACTCCCTCCTCGACCCCTTGCAATCTGGCTTCCAGCCAATCACACTCAACTGAAACTGCACTCACCAAAGTAACCAATGATCTTCTATTGGCAAAGTCTAAAGGTCATTATTCCATTCTAATCCTTCTAGATCTCTCTGCAGCCTTTGATACAGTTGACCACACACTCCTCCTTGACATTCTACAACTCATCTGGCATTCGGGACACTGCTCTTTCATGGTTTACTTCTTATCTGTCTGACCGTTCCTTAAAAGTTTCCTTCTCTAACTCTACTTCTACTACTTTCCCGCTCTCTGTTGGAGTTCCTCAAGGCTCTGTTCTTGGCCCCCTGCTGTTCTCGCTCTATACAACTTCACTAGGAAAACTCATTCAGTCATTTGGACTTCAGTATCACCTTTATGCTGACGACACCCAACTCTACTTGTCGACTCCTGATCTTTCTAATTCTGTCCTTTCCCAAGTCACAGACTGTCTATCTGCTGTCTCCTCCTGGATGTCACAGCGCCACCTGAAACTGAACCTTTCTAAAACAGAACTCATCATATTTCCTCCAAGATCTTCCCCTGTCCCTCAGATATCACTCACCGTAAACAACACCACCTTTCATTCCACCACACAGGCATGCTGCCTAGGAGTCATCTTAGACTCTCATCTGTCTTTTTCACCACACATTCAAACACTTGCAAAATCTTGCAGTATTCAACTGCGCAACATTGCTCGAATACGACCCTATCTCAGTTCAGAATCAACTAAAACACTGATTCAGTCTCTCATCATCTCCCGCCTTGATTACTGCAACTTACTCCTCACAGGTATTCCAACAAGTCACCTTTCACAACTCCAATCTATTCTAAACGCGGCCGCTAGACTCATTCATCAGCTGCTCCCATATGTATGTCCCTTCACTGGCTCCCAATCTCTTCTAGAATCAAATTCAAATTACTTACACTCACATTCAAGGCCCTTAATAATGAAACCCCTCCCTCCATTTAATCTCTAATCTCCAAATACACTCCTTCACGAAACCTACGCTCTGCTTCTGATCTTCGCCTCACTTCTCCTCTGGTCACTTCTGCCAATTCTCGTCTACAAGACTTATCTAGGGCTTCTGCTTTTCTCTGGAACTCTCTGCCACAAGCTGTCAGACTTTCTCCTTCCTTCCAAACTTTCAAGCGCTCCTTAAAGACCCATCTGTTTAAAGAGGCCTATTCGATGTACCTTAATTAATCATTGCTGTATCAAAAATGACAAATTGTTTATACAATCCTAATGTCTCAATTGTACCCTAACCTTTTAGTTTGTAAACCCTATTGTATTCTGTAATCCTTGTCTGTTATCCACCATTTATTCCCTGTTTGCTATAACTGCAGTAAAGCACTGCGTATCTTGACAGCGCTATATAAATAAATGATGATGATGATGATTTTGCACAGCCTATCTATTTACCCAGTTTTTATTTTTACACTGAACAATTCCTTTAAGTTCCAAGACTGGGTAGTTAATTTCAAGTCATCCAAAAGTGATATCTAAGTTCCTTTTTGAATCAGTTGAGAAGAGTGTTCCCTAGAGAGCAATACAGGGATAGAATTCCAGAGGTAAGGAGGCACAAGATTGAAAGGTTTAAGACAAAAGATAGCAAAGGGTGTGAAAAGATGGTGGCTCTGAGAGGAGTGGACAGCCAGGAATGTACAGGGAAAAATATGAAGGCAAATCTCTAAGGAGATTATTGTCTTTATTTTGTGTTTGTTGGTTTATTTGTGTTTATTGTGTGCCAACCCAGCCCTGCTCCAGACTGGAAACAGCGGGCACTCCCTCCAATGCCTTGGCAATTGCGGAAAGAATTATATATATAGTTATTATAAGCGGCAAGGAAGAATGCGTCACCACTGGAGAAGCTCACGACTGTGCTTTTCCTTACAGAGTTACCATTCAGTAATATTCAGAGATTTGCAGAAGAGTCTGCCTTTGAATGCAACATCATACTTTTAATAGTATTACCATTTCTGTAGATATAATTTTAGGCTATGCTCTGTGCATTGATAATGTTCAGAACGGGAATGCTATCACCTTGTGACCCGCTTACAGTATATTGTATGTCTGCAACATTTTATATGTCTGTGTTCGATAGCATCACATGCTATATTAAGAAAGGCTATTTCGGGATCCTTATCAGATATCACTGCTCAATGGACAGAAATTGAGTGTTTAGTCAGCTTGTTGGTATAATCAATTCTCCGCAACTATTATCTTAGCATCTCTTGTATCGATCAGTCTCCTGTATCACTGGAAGGCAATATTTCCAATGCTGTCAGATTTTAAAGGCAGGCAGTCATGAAAATCTATGTGATCTTTTCCAATACTGAGCTTTTGAATTTGTTAAGTATGTTTATGGTTGCCATAAGTAATCATACTTTCTATTGGACACAGATGCATTCATGTTTCTATTTATATTATTGTAATAAATATAAAAATTTATGAATACAAGTACAGTGAGCAAAATGCAATTTAGAATGCACGCACAAATGTTTTTTCCCATAATGCAGCAGTTTCCCTGCAGTGGTGAGGATTCAGGAGGTGACATCCTGGGGTCAGGCCAATGACATCATGGGGCAGAGAAGGGGCAGTGCTGGGTGGGTGAAGGAGTTATATGTGGGTAGGAGATGAGCTGGAAGAATTAAAATGATGGGTCTGCTACCAAAGTTCATGGAGGTAAAGGGAGGAAGGGGAGTTACAAATTTCCAGCAATTACATTGATCAATAAGAACTTCAGGACAGCGCCAACAAATTCTTTTGTATTAAAACGCCTTTATTCGTGCTTCACAGGGGCATCACGGCAACGTTTCAGGCCACATGGCCTTTTGTCAAGCATCCACAAAAGGAGTGAAAATCGTTGTGCTGACTGCTTGTCTACTATAGCAATTACATTGATGCCGAATACTGGCTTGAGCCCCAGTTGGTGATTTTCCAGTTAAGCCAGACAAATACCAGATAAACAGCAACCCTACTCCTAAGTGCACCAACAGGTAACTACCATAAAACTAAATGGAGGCGTTTCTGAATGTTGTGTGGCTTGCTCCCCAAAACACAAGGCTTGATGTAATCATACAGACTAGTGTCTAAACTAGTGTTTAGAGAGGTGTTATACTATTGGTCAGGATATTGATGCTTATCTAGAAATCAACAATAAGAATGCTCAAAGTGCAGCATATATGTTTATCTGATGGTGTTGGTTTTTTTTGCCAAAAAAGCGCATTTGGTGACCCTATGCATAAGCAGGAATTAAATTGTCACTGGGGTTGGATTCCAGTCAAAAAAGTTTGACATTGGCCTTTGCAGAAATGTCATGCAGAATCTGTTGACAAATACTGCCATTCACACACCAGTTAGTCACAGGGAAATGAGCTGCTGCAAGAATCCCAGTAATCAAGTGACACTGGGCACAATGAATTTTATGTTCTGTTGTATACTATCCATTTAATTAACAGCATAATTATTGATAGCACTAACTAACTCCTTGTTCATCAAGGATTTATAGTTTTATAGTTTACACCTTTTTGCTTTAATCTCAAATGTGTGTGTGTGCGTGTGTAAGTGCAAATATTGCATGCCCCCAAAGTGTGCCTTTCTCATTGGTATATACCACTTACAAAGTCAGGTAAATCTATCTTCCCTAATACCAGTTACTCCCTAGCCACACTAGATGGCAGAAGAAGGACACATATACGTAGAGATGTCTGAATCCAAACATTAAGGGGCCGATTCACTAAATTCGGGTGAAGGGTTAGAATAAAAAAAACTTCGAATTTCGAAGTTTTTTTTGGGTACTTCGACCATCGAATTGGTTAAATTCGATCGAAGTCGAACGAAATCGAACGATTCGAAGTAAAAATCGTTCGACTATTCGACCATTCGATAGTCGAAGTACTTACCCTTTAAAAAAAACTTCGACCCCCTACTTCGGCAGATAAAACCTACCGAAGTCAATGTTAGCCTATGGGGAAGGTCCCCATAGGCTTGCTCAGCTTTTTTTGATCGAAGGATTTTCCTTCGATCGTTTGATAAAAATCCTTCGATCGTTCGATTGAATGTTTAGCGCTAAATCCTTCGACTTCGATATTCGAACTCGAAGGATTTCAATTCGAGGGTCGAATTTCGAAGTATTTTTAACTTCGAAATTCGACCCTTAGTGAATCTGCCCCTTAATGTAGATCCTTTGACACTATAATGCAACCTAAAGAGCTTCCTTCCACCATTACCTATCCTAAATGACACAAAAAGTCAAAAAACATATCACCAGTTTATATTGATATCTCACTTCTAAATGAACATGAAGAAGATAAAGTATTGCTGAGGCCTTTGTCCACATACAGTCTAACAACAGAATCCAGAAGGATCCTTGCAATGAATATAGTATGTGTGAAAGGTATAAATGCATGTACAATGGATTAGGCTTCAATACATTTTCACATGATAGGAAAGTGCCCTATGTTAAGCAAAGGGAGTGCAAAGGTTATGTCACAACTGTAGGATTATTTGGTTGTTTCACATCTACACTTTATATATTTATATCACATCTAAATTAAGCTTGAGATGCTTTTCTAATCCACTTTCATTTTTACATATAACTCATACTTTTTCATATTCATGTAAGTGGTACTTTCAAGATACAGGTATGGGATCCGTTATCCAGAAAGCTCTAAATTATGGAAAGGCCGTCTCCCATAGAATCCATTTTATCCAAATAATCCAAATTTTTAAAAAATGTCCTTTTTTCTGCAATAATGAAACTGTACCTTTTACTTGATCCAAACTAAGATATAATTTATCCTTATTGGAAGCAAAACCAGCCGGTTGGGTTTATTTAATGTTTACATGATTTTCTAGTAGACTTAAAATATGAAGATCCAAATTAAGGAAAGATCTGTTTTCCGGAAAACCCCAGGTCGGGAGCATTCTGGATAACAGGTTCCATACCTGTACCACTATATGGATTTTATGTTATGGCGGGGATGAAAGGATAGCCTGGAAATGGAAATTATTTTGCATCGGCAGTCAGGTCCCTGACAGCTGGTACCCTATAACTTATCTTCTACAGCAGACATGTAGTTAAAGGAAAATGCCTTACTTCTCCCTATTTGATGAAGATATCACAGTGTAACACCCGCCGCTGGTTTTGAGCGCCGGCACATAAGCGCAGGCACACGTCAACTTGGGCGCCGGCATTGAGGCGCCCGCACACGTCAAATCAGACACCTGCGCTCACATACTTAGGAGCTATGACCTCTAATTTAGGCGCCTGGCTTCCTATTGGTCCCTGATGTGTCTGTCTTCCTCAGCCTGCTCCTGATTGGTTCCTGTTCCCTTAAATACCTTCCTCTTCCTCCTCACATTGCCCAAGCTGGCTTCAGTTCCTACTGTTCCTGCTAAAGCCCTGGTTGTTCGAGTTTCCTGGTTTTGATCCTCTGCCTGTTTTCCTGACCTCCGAACCTTCGCTGCCTGAATTCGACCTCTGCCTGCATTTAACTACGCCTTAGCCTGACCCCTTGGTACTTCGCTTCTTTGAAACCTGTCTTCTGGAAACGACCTTTGCCTGCACTTGACTACGCCTTGCCTGATCCCTGGTTACTTCGCTCCTGGTAACTCGCCTGGCTTCTCTACCACCTCCGCAGCAGAAAGCCCGGGGCCCCAAAAGGGCGTCGGTGAATACCGGAGCCGTAGAGAGGTTCCTGTTACCATCAGTTCTCCTGGATCAGCTATCTTCCTCCGGGATCCGAGGTAAACAGATTGTTATAGTTAGCTTGGGCCAAAAAGGATGGATCCCTCCCAAGCCGCTGGTCGTTCTTCCTCGTTGGAGACAGTCTTAGAGGCCCTTATGAAGCGTCTCGAGGACTCCGAGGCTTCTCAGTTGCACCTTGCCCAGAGCTTGCAGCACCTCTCAAATCGCCTTGATGCCTTGCAGGCTTCCCAGACTCCGCTGCCTCCTGTCTCTGTTGCACCACCAACCCCAGTTTTGGTTCCGGCTCCATTGTCCAGCGGGGAGAGTTTTTCCTGGAGACCCAAGATCTCAGCTCCTCTTCGCTATTCTGGTGATCCAGAGACCTGTCGGGGTTTTTTGAATCAATGCAAGATTCATTTTGAACTCTCACACTTCCCGAATGAGAAGTCCAAAGTGGCCTACGTCATGACCTTGCTTCATGGGAAAGCCTTGGCCTGGGCTTCTCCTCTTTGGGAACGGGATGATCCGTTGGTTCACAACTCCACGGCATTTCTTTCCACTTTTCGTGAGATTTTTGATGCCCCCGGCAGGAAGGAGAATGCCTCTACCCGCCTCCTGAAAATTTCACAAGGGGCACTCTCCGCAGCTGAGTACGCCATAGATTTCCGTACCATTGCCGCGGAGGTATCCTGGAACAACGAGGCCCTTGTAGCTGCCTTCTGGAATGGTCTCAATGAGTCCCTTAAAGATGAATTGGCTGCTCGAGATCTTCCTCCGCTATTTGAAGACCTGGTCTCTCTGGTGATCCGCATTGATGTGCGCCTGAAGGAGAGGCTTTCGGCCAAGTCACAAGCCCATAGATTGCTCCTCGACTCCAACATTCCAGCTGCTCCGGCTAATTCTCTTCCTGTGCCGGAGGAACCCATGCAGCTGGGGGCTACCAGACTTACACCTGAGGAAAGGACTCGTCGCCGTACAGCAGGTCTGTGTCTTTATTGTGGCCTGAAGGGTCACTTTGTTAAGACCTGTCCTAATAAGCCTCAAACTCGGCCGCAGGGAAACTCCAAAGCCTAGGTCGGCGGGTGGAGACCGTCCTGGGCACTGCCACTTCTTCTCCATCAAGAAATTTCTCTCGTCTGTTGGTTCCCTGCTGTATTAAACGTCTCTCCAGGACCATCCCTTGTCAAGCCTTTATTGACTCAGGTGCTGCTGGGAACTTCATTGATCTCTCTTTTGTCCGAGCTTCTTCCCTGCCTCTTGTCCCTCTTCAAGTGCCTCTGGCGGCTCATGCGATTGATGGACATCCTGTCTCTCCTGGTCTTATCACCCACTCCACTTCTCCTCTGTATTTGCAAGTTGGTGACCTCCATAAAGAAGAGATCTCGTTTCTGGCCATCTCCTGTCCTTCGACCCCTATCATTTTAGGGTTACCCTGGCTCCAGTTACATAACCCTATGATTGATTGGTCTTCTGGAAAGCTGTCCTCCTGGAGTTCCTGCTGTTCCTCTAATTGTTTATCCTCCTCATCCTCTTCTCCATTCTCCATTTGCTCCGTCTCCACGCTTGAGTCTCTTCCTTCCCGTTATAGAGACTTTTCTGACGTCTTCGAGAAGAAGAGTGCCGAGGTTCTTCCCCCCCCACCGGCCCTATGACTGTCCTATTGACCTGATCCCTGGAACTGTCCCTCCTAGGGGAAGAACCTACCCTCTGTCTGTGCCTGAAACCCAAGCCATGAAGGAGTACATCCAGGAAAATTTGGCTAGGGGGTTTATTCGGAAGTCCAACTCGCCTGCTGGTGCTGGATTTTTCTTCGTCCAGAAGAAGGATGGGGGTCTACGGCCGTGCATCGATTACCGGGGTCTAAACAAGATTACCGTTAAGAACAGGTATCCTCTTCCCCTTATCCCTGAGCTGTTCGATAAACTCAAAGAACTCCAAGGCTGATGCTTTGTCCAGATCATTTTCTACTGATGAAGTTTTGGTTCTTCCTCCCATTCCAATTATCCCTCCTGAATGCATCGTTGCTCCTGTATCCGTTATTCCTCCAGAGTGTCCTCCTGGGAAAACCTTTGTGCCTGCTTCCTCTGTTCCTCAAGTCCTGGGCTGGGCTCATTCTTCAAAGTTGGCAGGGCATCCTGGTGTCGGTAAGACCTTTGACCTGGTGTCCAGATATTTTTGGTGGCCCTCCTTGAAACAAGATGTCTCTTTGTTTGTATCTTCCTGTGTTATCTGTGCCCAACAGAAGATTCCAAGATCTCTTCCTTGTGGCCTTCTTCAACCTCTACCTACTCCCTCCCGACCCTGGGTTGACATTGCTATGGACTTTGTGGTCGACCTACCCAAGTCTTCGGGGATGACTACCATCTGGGTTGTCGTGGATAGGTTCTCGAAGATGGCACATTTTGTCCCCTTGAAGAAGTTGCCTACCGCCTCCACTCTTGCTCAACTTTTTGTCAAGGAGATCTTTCGTCTGCATGGCATTCCTTCCTCCATTGTCTCTGATCGTGGCGTTCAGTTTGTTTCAAAATTCTGGAGGGCTTTTTGTAAACTTTTGGACATTCACTTGAACTTTTCCACGGCTTACCATCCTCAGAGTAATGGCCAGACTGAAAGGACGAATCAGTCTTTGGAGCAGTTTCTCCGATGTTTCATCTCGCAAAATCAGGACAATTGGTCGGATCTACTTCCTTGGGCTGAGTTTGCACATAATAACCTTAAGCATTGCTCCTTAAACTGCTCTCCCTTTTTCTGTGTCTATGGTCTCTCTCCTTCAGCTCTTCCTCCAACTGCTGTCAAGGTGGATGTTCCTGCGGCTGACTCCCTGTTTCGGGACTTTCAGAAGATCTGGACAGATGCTCGTTCCGCCCTTACTAAGGCTTCTTCGCGCCAGAAGGTGGCTGCCGATAAGCATCGTCGCCCTGCTCCCAGGTTCAAGGTAGGGGACTCTGTCTGGCTCTCTTCCAGAAATATCAAGGTCAGGCAGTCCTGCCCTAAGCTGGGTCCCCGCTTCCTCGGTCCTTTCAAGGTTAAGGAAATCATTAACCCAGTGTCAGTGAGGTTGGACCTTCCTCCCAGCATGAACATTTCAAGCTCATTCCATGTTTCTTTGCTCAAGCCTTTCGTCCAGAACGCATTTTCTTCTATGGAAGCACCTCCTCCTCCTGTTCTCTTGAATGGTCATCAAGAATTTGAGGTGCAAGACATCATCGATTCCCGTAAGTCTAGAAGGGGAGTCCAGTACCTGGTCCACTGGAGAGGTTTTGGTCCTGAGGAGAGATCTTGGGTGAAGGCTGCTGATACACATGCCCCCCGATTATTGAGGTCCTTCCACAGGAAGTTTCCCAACAAACCCTGGGAGCCCCCGGAGGGGTCTCCTGAAAGGGGGGGTACTGTAACACCCGCCGCTGGTTTTGAGCGCCGGCGCATAAGCGCAGGCACACGTCAACTTGGGTGCCGGCATTGAGGCGCCCGCACACGTCAAATCAGACACCTGCGCTCACATACTTAGGAGCTATGACCTCTAATTTAGGCGCCTGGCTTCCTATTGGTCCCTGATGTGTCTGTCTTCCTCAGCCTGCTCCTGATTGGTTCCTGTTCCCTTAAATACCTTCCTCTTCCTCCTCACATTGCCCAAGCTGGCTTCAGTTCCTACTGTTCCTGCTAAAGCCCTGGTTGTTCGAGTTTCCTGGTTTTGACCCTCTGCCTGTTTTCCTGACCTCCGAACCTTCGCTGCCTGAATTCGACCTCTGCCTGCATTTAACTACGCCTTAGCCTGACCCCTTGGTACTTCGCTTCTTTGAAACCTGTCTTCTGGAAACGACCTTTGCCTGCACTTGACTACGCCTTGCCTGATCCCTGGTTACTTCGCTCCTGGTAACTCGCCTGGCTTCTCTACCACCTCCGCAGCAGAAAGCCCGGGGCCCCAAAAGGGCGTCGGTGAATACCGGAGCCGTAGAGAGGTTCCTGTTACCATCAGTTCTCCTGGATCAGCTATCTTCCTCCGGGATCCGAGGTAAACAGATTGTTATACACAGTAGTGTAATTGTAAATTTAGAATCGTTATTGTCACATCAGGATGGGCTCTTTATAATATCATAATGTTATCATTGTGATTCTTTAGAGACACCAGATTGCAGTGATGTAATCGTATCACTTTGATGCCATAATGCTATTATTCAGATGTCAGTGTAACATGAGATCCTGGAGCTCATTTTCTAACAATGGATACAATTACCTTGGTGCAGTAACCCATAGAAACCAATCAATAGTTAAGAAAAATTAAAGGAAATTTCATTATTTTGCCTGCAGTGGACTGACCAAAGATACTTGCTGACTGGTTTCTCTTGGTTATTGCACTAGGGTATTTCTTTAAAGTAAATGAGGAGCTGTTGCTATTTTTGGAGCTTTTTAAAAAGGATTGAAAGCCTCAGATAATCTTTAGTATTTTTGGAGAGCCATTCCTTCCCCACTAATACTGCATCAGTCAGCCTTCCAAATTTTGCCCCATTTTTCTTATTAGTTAAGAAAAAGCAGAGTAGCACAAGAGAGTTGAAGGACACCATCTTCCTCCTTTAAATCTTCACTGACAAGTTATTGCAGACATGCACAGTTGAAGCCAAGTTGCATTCTTAATATTGGTGATCTCTTGGAGGGGAATATTCAGAGACATGAGATGATGCCCTTTAAACTTGCTGCACTACTGCTCAACAGGTAGGGAAATGGAGCAGATTTTAGGAGATAAACTGATGGCTTGGGAGGCTTGAGACCAGGAGGTCATTTCTGGTAAGCTATCCCTACCGTTCTAGTAAAGATTTGGGTAAATGGTTTCATGGAGGGGTTCAGGGGATACACCAATGGTAGACCTCTATGAAACTGGTTCGCCGTGGCGCTTCACATGAGGAAACTGCTGCTGCTTCCATCATGGTGAGGGGCGTAACTACAGTGCAGGAGGGCCCAGGGGTATAAGTGCCCCATGAGGCTTTAATTAACATACAGTTAAGCCACCGCCATGCATAAACTAACTGGCTGAAAGTGGGTTGTGGCAGGGAGCCAGAGGGGGGGACCCTGAGACAGCAGCCCCAGGGGAGCCCCCAGACCCCAAGTCCGACCCTGGTTAGCAGTAGTAGATACGAGTCTTCTTTCTCTAACCCAGTGACGCCCCAAGGTCCCAGTAACCAGGCACACGGGAGCAGTGCAACACGCAAAACCTGACTTTTTTAAATAGCTTCAGCTGTAAGAAGGAATTGAATAGAAAATGAACAATAGCAGGACAATTAGTACTTAATAGCTCTGTCTAACACTGCAATAACTACAGTATGATAACTTGATGATTGGCTGGAGAATCTCTTCCTTCCTGCCGGTTGAAGCATTCACTAGTTGCTCTGTACTGTAGTGGAAGGCACAGGGGACTACATTACTCAGCAGTCCTACGGGTACAGAATATCAAGTATGCTATAAAACTAAATTCCATAAGCTTCCTAGAGTATCATTCTTTTGTCAAATAAAAGCTGAGAAGCATGAAAAAAGGGAAAGCAAAATTATGGATTTTAGTCATGGACTCTCTGGTAGTTGTGTGCATGTGCGTGTGTATTCACACAAGAGCTATGAATCCTGTAAATTATATCGCTATAAATGATGCTTTGTAATGTTATCTGTTATAATCGGTGCTCAGTAGTTTATGTCACATAACTCACTGAACCTAGTGTATTATAAACAATAATGTACCCCGGAAATAGAGCGTGCTTTTCCACCACTGGGTTTCCCTACTGACTTTTCACACACAGTAGTATCTGGAACCTTGCAACATCTCCTTTTTACTCCATTGCTTCTGTCTCTCCCAGCAGCACTTCCTGTTCAGGCCTTCCTTCCTGTCAGCTCACAGGGGGTGGGGCCTCCTGCCCCTCCTTGCACAGAACAACACAAAGTATACCTATCTCCCCTACATATATTTAGTAGCTGTATGCACAAAATGTCTCAATGTCTTAAATATATTGATAATGGGTTGAGTGCAGAGGATGCCTTGTATATGTGTTTAAAATATACAAAAAATATATTTTCACATGGTTATACCTCTCAACTGTCCCGTTTTTCGTTGAATAGTCCAGCGCAAATTTTACAGAACGTTACCTCTTTCGCTAGAGTTTCCTTCGCCACCTTAGACCAGGAGTACTGATAAAACACTAACTATTAAAGATTTTTGTGATAACATTTTTTTCCCAACCATTTGAGGGGCATACCACGTTTGTTTTAGGAGTGGGCTTATGTGTAGGGCATTAGAGGATCTCTTTTGTCTTTATTTTGCTTACTTGGACATTTGTAATAAAAAGTGGCCACTTCAAGCATTTGCTCCAACATCTCTATATCTACCCACCCTATTCAAATTGACCTAAGCTTAACAGTACTAACGAAGTTTAGCTCTGCAGAATTGAACGCTAGCGAAAGATCGATATGAAATGGTCGCGTTGACGAATTAAAACTAGTGAAACTGAGAAGCAATTTTGCATTTTAGTGAATTTAGTGAATTTGGTAACAAATTTGCACCTGGCAAACTGATGCCAAGTGTGGCGAAAATTTGCTCTTTAGTGAATTGTCCCTCTTTGCTTTTTTCAAATGTTGGGAGGTATGCATGGTCCCTAATGACTATTGTTCATGAGGCAAGAAAATATTTTTGTTTGTAATAGTGTCAAAGAGCTTAGTGGTCAGACGTCAGAGTGGCTAGCCTCTCATCTAGTAACTTGATTACGATTACTGCAATTCCAACACAAAATGTGAGCTAAAGTTAAGATTTCAAATGGATCATTATAATATTAGTGGACAGATTTTCACAAACAAATTATTTCCATCCAAAGTAAGACTAGGCAGACTTAAGGAAGTCACAGAATATGAAGATCAGTATATAAAGTACACTTTATTATGCAGCAGCCCAGCACCCAAGCATTCAAGATTTGAAGCCAAATAAACAAAGAACATCCTATCAAAGACAATTGAAGTACATAATACAATTGACAGACTTTGGCCTTTGGAGAGAGTAGCATTTCTAAACTGCAAAACAAACAAGGAAAAGTTGTGCTCACCGCTAATTTTTAAAACCATTAGGCGGGGGGGCAAAGAGGCTGTGACCTTAAAATACATATAGACAAATACAAGAGTCCTCTGCACTCAACCCATTATCAATAAATTTAAGACATTTTGTGCATACTGCTACTGAAAAATGCCTTACCCTTTAAACAAAACAGGGCTTGTTTGTCCATATATTGCAATATATTTAAGATGGCCAACTACGACAAAGTCATCCCATATCTGGCCAGTCCTATGCTCAATTTTCATCTGATTCATTAAGAATTCTATTGCTTAATTATACATTTTACAAAGGGACTAAGTTTTACCTGCAACTTACTTGCTGCTTTCAAAGTAAAACTTGGTTGCCAAACTTGGTTGCCCAGCTCCATGTTGTAGCCCCCACCCTTCCCAACTATAGTCAGGTGATCCCACTGGTGTCTTATAAAAGGGCATCCAAGTTTGAGAGTTTTACTTTGACAAAATGTCTCTGTCTTAAATATATTGATAATGGGTTGAGTGCAGAGGAATCTTGTATTTAAGAGATACTCCACATTTTTTAGAGTGTATAAATAAATTAGAACTCCCTATGGATAGAACGATTTGTTTAGCTATGGTAGATGTGGCAAGTCTGTATACCAGCATCCCCCATCAAGAAAGACTGGAAGCAGTAGGATTAGCCCTACAGCTGTTCAGTGAGTTTACTGGTCTGCCAATACAATTCATGTTGTCACTTTTAGAATTATGCCTAAAATTAAACTATTTCCGATTTGAAAATCGATTTTATTTGCAAAAGACTGGGACGTCGATGGGGGCTTCGATGGCCCCCGCATACGCCAATTTATATATGCATCATTATGAAAGTGTCAACATTATGGAGAAATTTGGAGAGGTGACAATCTCTGGAAGGGAAGGCCAATTAAAAGAGAGTTACAGTAGTCTAGATGTGATATGACGACAGAGTGAATAAGAATTTTTGCAGCATCTTGGGTGATAAATGGTCGTATTTTGGATATGTTCCTTAGGTGGAAGTGACGTAATTGAATAAGTGACTGGATATGAGGAGTAAAGGACAGGGCAGAATCTAGGATAATCCCAAGGCACCGGGCCTGGGGAGAGGGGGTGATAGTGGAATTGTTAGCTATGATGGATACTTCTGGGATGTTAATGGTGTTATTTGGAGGGAAGAGAACCATTTCCGTTTTAGAGAGGTTAAATTAAGGTAGCGTTGCAACACCGACTCCCTAACTCATGCTTTGCATTTCCACTAGGGATGCACTGAATCCAGGATTTGGCCTTTTTCAGCAGGATTCGGGTAAAAATGTTTTCCACTTCCCCCCTAATTTGCATATGCAAATTAGGATCCGGATTCTGTATTAGTCCGAATCTTTCGCGAAGGATTCAGGGGTTCAGCCGAATCCAAAATAGTGGATTCGGTGCATCCCTAATTTCCACAAGACTCCTATCACACCCCTTTCACAGTCCTCTAATTCTCATTCTGGGCTCTATGGGGGAAGCAACAGACAAGATATAGACCAGAAATACAGCAGGAGATGGAGCTCTCATATTGAAATATGTTAGATTCAGCAGAATGGCACCTCTGCCTCTATGGGCTATAGCAAACATACTATCCAAATCAAAGAATAACTCAACCCTTTATATCCTGTAACATATGGCACTGAATCACACATGTGAAATAAAGTAACAAATGAGAAACATTCGTTGGAGAGCCATTTAGTTGTATTTCCAAACAGCCATAATTTATTACAGAGATGCCTTTGACTATATGTTTTGACTGAAAGATCCTTCTACAGGTGTAGAGGAGCACCTGAAGAGTAGATTAATAACGCATTGAATGCAAATGTATAATAGTTTGGGGTATACTTATAGCTTTGTTGCTCATTCCTTCAAATAGCTAATTGTCTTTTGGTCATCCCCTCTAATTCTTTTTGAAGTGACCCCCCTATTGGAAAGAATCAGAAGAAGAAGAAAGCAAATAATGCAACTATAAAAAAATAAGCATAATTGAAAAGTTGCTTAGAATTAACCATTCTATAACATTTTAATAGATCATTTAAATGTAAACCACCCCTTTAAGAGTGCAACATCCTGCGATGTCCACACATCACAGGCTATCAGGATTGCAGCCAGAGTAATGTAAGGAAAGTTGCAGGGTTTGAACCAGGTCCAGTAATGTATAACAACCACTTTGGACTTTACTGGTCACCTGTTTGAAAGTAAAAATCTGATGTTTGCTATGGGTTACTAGACTTGGTGCATTTTTTTTTAATTCACACATTACCCCATCAGTAATCCCCTCTTTTAGATGTTTCCTGTATTTTATGAACTTGATTAAGTACATTTTCATAGTTATCTAATTAACATAAAATAACCCTAACTCTAAAGTATTTTCTGGAGGCAAACCAAAGCGAGGGGGTTCAGTAACCTCAGTAGTAGAGGTGCTACATAAGAAACATTTATTTGCTGTGGCTCTTCAATATTCAAGTCAGTTCCTTATACTTATGGCATCCTTAATATATATGAAAGCATTCTTTCTTTCCTCAGAGTACAGAAAATGAAACTCCGAGAAGTCTTAACAAGCAAGCATGTGAATTATGTGAAACTCACTCTGAGTTTCCAATTTAGTGCTATTGATTTATAAGGTCTTTTCAATTACTGAATTCTTCTCGGTGGGACTCGGCAGATCTCTTTTACGTGAGGATCATACCATATTGACTTCAGGTACTTAGAAAGGAGGATTTTGTGTCTCTGCATTCGATTGATGAAGCCACAAATAATGAGGATTTCCTAGGAAACATTTATTACGGGGAAATCTAGAATTCATTAACAGAAGAATAAGTTGTGTATAAAAGAAAAGTCACTGTATAAAATAGGAAGTACTGTAGTTATTGTGAGCATTCTATAATATATGAACCTATTTGAATTCTGAAGAAAAGCAATTTAGAATCTTATTAAATTTCCTTCTTTTTATTGTGTGTTCATGCTTGGGTGACTCCATTGCTAGCTCTGGATCATAACTAAGAACAATTGCAGTTATCCCTTCCTTGTTTTTATTACAGAAATTGGTATGCTCTACTGTATATAGCTTTTGAAAATGAATTTAAAAGAGGACGGGAAAGGCCACCGCTTGGTAAATAAGTGTTGCCTTATCAGATTCCACTAGATGTCAACGCAAATAAAAACTCTCATAGTTCATCACTTTTTATGTCACCTCAACTTTCAAATGCATGCCTTTTTTATTTGCCGTTTTGTATGGGTCAGAGGAATGAAACAGATAAAGAGCCATGGAGCACCCTCAGTTTGAGCCTTTAGCATATAAACAACAATTCCTAAGGGTCACCTTTGTGAATGAGAGCAACGGCTCATTGCAAATCAAGGGATTAGAAGAGGTTTTTGTTCTATTGAAAGATAAATACCTATCAAAACTCGAATAGAGAGTGTTATAGTTTGCCACTATGCAAAGAATTACTATCAGGTTGCAAACTCTTAACAACTTTGCATAGTCGGACTGGGCTGTTGGGACACTGGGAAAAAACTCTGGTGGGCTCTGGAACTAATGGGCTCTGTCAACCCAAACCCACACCCCCTTGTCCCTATAAACCCTTCCCAGCTGTTTCTCCAACGATTGTAGAAATGGAGGAAGAAGGTAAAAGACACATATTACAGGGGGGGGCCAGGGCAAACATTGGAAGGGGGCCTGTGCGATGTTGAGAGGCGGGCTCTGGTCACCCCAGTCCGATGCTGACACTTGGGTTACATATTAATATTTGATGCAATTAACATTTTCCAGGAATGTGCCAGTATTATTATAAAAAAACATTATTGGCACTGATTTTAATGTTTAAAATGGAAACTCCTGGCTATGCCTCTGTTGCTAATCCATGCCCAGATGTAGGCTTGACACATGTGCAAACACATGATAGGCTTAGAGAAGTGAAACAGTCAATCAAGTCTTTGCACTGTCCCCAAAGCATGCTCAATGAAGCAGCCATGAATGAAGAACAACAATAATGTTTTTATTGTGATACTGACATATTCCTGCAAATCAGTGAATATGCCATAATGCCATTCCCTTTGTGTTTGAAAACAATGCCTTTCTCAGTTAAAAACTGTTAGAATATACATATCCTTGTGATACAAATCGTTGTGTGCAATGGCTGATTGTGTTAGAACTTCCATCATACATCGTTTAATTCAGTAAACACATGTATTATAAACTAAGAATTGGCTATTGCTCAGACTTTCTACTGCACTTTGGATAAACTATGAGTACATTCCTTAGAAAATATAAAAAAATGTATAGATATGGTACTACTCAAAAGGGAGACGCGCAACGGAACGCTTAGGGGGTTATTTACTAAACTCCAAATGCAAAAATCATAAAAAATTTGTGATTTTTTTAAATAAAATCGGACTTTTAAAAAAAATCGCAAATTTTTCAGAATTTATTAAACCCCGAGGATGGAAAAGTCAGAATCTGAAAATCCAGCATCAAATCCGACCTGTCGAGGTTGCATATAAGTAAATGGGAGAAGTACCAATGATTTTTTGATGTGCGCTGGGTTTTTGACAATACCCCAAAGTTTTCTGAGTTTTCGGCAAAATTCTGAGTTTTCAGGTGAAAAATCTGAAAAACACGTGAAAATTGGATTATAAATCTGAAAAAATCTTGAAAATCAATTTGTTTCGTATTTTTCCATGCAAACAAATTTTTTGGGAAAGTGTTTTAATAAATAAACCCAAAAAACCCGTGCAGATTTGGTCAGAGTTTTTTTTTAGAAAATATTGAGAAAAATTCAGACTTTGATAAATAACCCCCTTAGTGTAGGAGGGAGAAATGAACCATTACCCACCGTCCGGTAGATCACTCTGGTCACATGGGCAGCCATAAAGCACACCTCCCAACATTTTGGAAATAAAAAGAGGATCAAAAAAAGTTGTCGTCCGTGGTGCGCGAATTTTTTTACCCTGCTTATTTTTGTGGCCACACCGCCTAATTACCATGTTCATTTTACAAAATTTGGCAGGTTATGAAAGTTTAAACATATTTCTGTGTTTTTTTTTCACTTATTACAGTTTTGCTAATGAAGGTGAATTGCCCTTTAAGCTGTGAGTCTAACTTTTCCCAAGGGACCTGTTATCTTATATTGTTACAATTACTTATTTGCTTATCTAGAAATTGAAACAAAAGTATCTTATCTGCTGCTTTGGTTGTTCTGGGCTCTCTGCCAAAAGCCAATTAATTTAGAAACTTTGTATCTTTTTCTGGCTGTTCAGTGCAGAGAAAACCGAGACTTTTCAGTATAATCGAGGGACTGCAGGTTGAGCTGTCAAAAGAGGGACTGTACCTCTAAAAATGGGACTATTGGGAGGTATGCGTAAAGGAATGCAATCAAGAGCGCACTTAAAGATCACCGGATCGGTCGCAGGGTATGTCTCTCATAAAGGAAATCTTGGTTAAAATCCAAATTTATTAAGTCTTTTTTTTAAAAGCATAAAGGATGACATACAAAAGTGAGGATAGTCCAGGGTAGTGCACGGCTCGACGCGTTTTGTGACTGTGCTTGTCACTTCATCAGAAGCCTGTGCTCCCCCTGCTGACTGCATACTTATATAAACTTATATAAACACACTTTTAAAAGCAACAAGTGATATTAATCACAATCACGCAAGCATGAATTTGTTGATCAAATACAAAGGCATTGTGTGTGAATAAATAAATAAATAAATAAATATATAAGTAGTATACAAGGATTAAATCGTTTGTAGTATACATATATGATATCAAAATGTAATTTAATATATAAATACAATTGCTAGGTGGAACATAATAACAAAATAAGACATAATAACAAACTGATATATATGATGTAATCTGGGTTATAAATTAATTACAAATATGGATAGAAAACGAAAATATATCTGAGAAGATAAAGGAGCCAGTACTCTAGGGCAGTGATCCCCAACCAGTAGCTCATGAGCAACATGTTACTCTCCAACCCATTGAATGTTGCTCTCCGTGTCCTCAAAGCAGGTGCTTATTTTTTGAATTCCAGGCTTGAAAGCAAGTTTTAAATTCATAAAAACTAAGTATACTGCCAAGTAGAGTCTCCTGTAGGCTTCCAGTCCACATAGGGGCTACCTAATGGCAAATCACAGCCCTTATTTGGCACCCCAAGGGGCTTTTTCATGCTTGTATTTCTCCCCAACTCCTTTTACATTTGATTGTGGCTCACGGGTAACAAAGGTTGGGGACCCCTGCTCTAGGGAACCATAATAATTAGATATGGTACTATCTAGCCATGTTAATATCAGCAAGAATCACACAGTTCTATACACACAGATAGACCCCAATGTGTTCAGCAGGAAAGCAGCTGGCTTTAAACACATTAATGCTGTTCCTGTCTTTTTCAACCCCCATCAACCTTCAGCGTGCATATCCCAGGTTGCTTGGTGTCTTTCAGTCCAGGTTTTCCAGTTCCAAAATATGTTTTCATTCAAGGAAGATGAGCTTGTAAAAATACTCTGAAAGTCCAGATGGTCGCTGATACTCAATTTATTTTTCATTATCATTGGTTTTACTTGTCTGGCAGTGTGATTCAAAACTAATTATTTTGTTCCTTGGGTATTTGTCTTAACCAGCTTTGCCTTCCCACTCTACCAGTGTGTCACTGACAGTTTTTCTGCATAGAGAGCCTCTTGATTCATTTATCATGCTTGAACTATATTGCACATTGGATATTGTCAGAATGGTGGATAATAGATATCTATCTATCATCTATCTGCAAGAAATGCTGGTTGGTCTTCAGTTTTTATTTCTATAGTTACTAAAATGTTAGAATTCTAGAATTCAGCTCTCAGGTTTGGAACCTAAACTGTTGGTAGGGCTTTCTTATACTAGTAGATAGGGTGGAATGAAAATAACAATAAATAATGATAAAATTGGAGCCTTACACTCACTCTACTTTTAACAGTCTGGAAAGATCCAGGATAGGAGGGCTAATTATCATGTAAAATAAATAATGAAGAACATCTGAAAAGTAGCTGGGGCTGTTAACTAAAAACTCAAATGAAAGAATATACACAGCTTTCCAATTACACATTTTCAGTCCAACATTACAGGTAATTGCTATTGAAAGCAGTTTCTGTTTCGAGGCATCTTTATAATTGTTTCAGTAGTTGGAACCAGCAGTGCAGGGGATAGCATGGGACATTTACATATAACTATAAAACCCTCATAGTTATGTATACTGGAATTTTTTTCAATAAGGCAAAACATTTACTTTAGTTTTTACAACTCCTTTAATGTAAACAGAATGTCCCCTTTAGCATGATTGCATATGTTGTTGCTAAGACACTTTCAAGTATAAATGCTATCTGGATTATTTCTACCTACCAACGATGAACTAATGACTTCAGAAGTCTTTCCTCCAGGCCTGCTTCTTAAATTGTAATCCCTTTATTTTTGTTTAACCATAACTGTAAAATATACATTCAGTTCACCGCAGCCATTTTCCGGGTCTTCAGTAAGCTGAGAGGGAGACCGGCGTTTTGGCACATGCACAGTTGGAGCAATTTACCGGTTTGCGACAACTAAGCATGTGCCGAAATGGACGGAAATTGGCGAAGCGCTGGAAGAAGACACGGAAGATGGCTGCAGTGAACTCCGCTGCTGTGACTCTGCATCGAGCGGTAAGTGAGAAGTTAGGGGCATTTCCCCAGGGGGCAGCTAGGCTGAGGGGGAGAAGGGAGGGCGGTTTCCGTGGGTTGGGAGGTAGGGTTTTTTTTGGTAAAGGGTTTGTTTCTCCTTTAACCATACTGTCATGGCTAAATACATTTTTTTCAAAATGCACCAGTTAATAGATAATAGTGCTGCTCCAGCAGAATTCTTCAATGAAAGCCGTTGCAATTGTAATTTATAATGGCATCTTTGCAAATGTTTGGCACTGCTCACAATGTAAAATCAGTCGCAGGAGAATATTACATGGCGCATTAAGCAAAGGTTAAGGGGGTTATTTACTTAACTCCGAATGCAAAAATACTTAAAATTTTGTGATTTTTTTTTTAATAAAATCAGACTTTTAAAAAAACGCAAATTTTTTGGAACTTATTAAACCCCGAGCATGGAAAAGTCACAAACAGAAAATCTGGCATCTCAGACCTGTCAAGGTTGCATATAATGCACCTGAGGAAGGGGTTTTCCTCTGCAAGTTTGTGTGTGAATTCCGCTGGAATAAAATGTTATAAAGGCATAGCCTGAGGATGGTGTGCTTCATATCCTATTATTCAAGATAAGGATTTGGCTGACTTGGAGGCAGCTTGGGAGTGGATGCACCCTGAAACAGTAAGTGGTGTGCTGAAGAAAACATTGTTTTTTGGAAGGTTGCATATAAGTCAATGGCAGAAGTCCCAATGATTTTTTTTGATGTGCTCTGGGTTTCGTGCAATATCCCAAAGTTTTCAGACAATAAAGCATAAGAAATCTGAGTTTTAGGGTGAAAAATCAGAAAAAAATATTTTGTCTCTAAAAAACACTTTGCACTTGCGAAATTACATACGCTGCAAATGTTCACAAAAGCCATTTGGTCACAGACTTTGAGATTGTCATTGAGGTCTTTAATAAGTCAAAAAGGATGCAAACATGGTCGCTAACATTCACAAGTGTCTTTGCGCAGGTCTATTTTTGCGCTAGAAAAACATATTGCATTCCCCCAATAGTGTTCTATATAGTGTTTTAAAACTGTAGGCGATGACTCACTGTATAAAAATAAAAAGTATCCCAGTCATTATTATTAGGTGTATTTGTGTCATATAATTGATGCAGCTTCTGTCCTCTGCAACTAGGAGAGACATTGCTGAGGGACAAAACATGGATTTTACAGTTTAATCGACAAAACCAAGAGCTAGAAATAAGAATGCCTTTGTTACGCCTCTAATGACAGAAAATTGAGCTCTGCTCTTTGATTCCATAACATAATATACAGATTCTGAACACATCAAATGAAAGAAGCTGCTTGAATAATTTACAGGGGATTCTTTTAGTTTTCAAGGATATTATTCTACTAAAGCTCCCATTGGAAAAATACAAAATAGCTGATGCACACACATCATTTCTTGCTGTTTCACCTCCTCTAAAAATATGTAATTGTGAGAGATGAATAATGTATTCTATGGCCTGGAGATAAACATCTCAAGCAACAGATTATGGTGTGGAACTCTGAGGACAAGGCAGGCAATAAATGAATATAAAGGAATCACTTAAAACTTTTTCTAGACTTTCACTGGCATCCTAAACTCCATATAACTTTCATGAACAAAAAGCTGGTTTATAGTAAGAGTCAGTGTAGGTGACATTGGGGCAAATTCACTGGCGTAAGGGTGCGAAGTAACACTAGCGAAACTACGCCAGCGTTCGTTAGTGAATTTGCGCAGTAACGAAAAATGCCAAACGCTAGCGAATTAACGCTAGCGAATTAACACTAGCGAATTAACACTAGCGAATTAACGCTAGCGTTCAGAGCTTCGGCACTTAGTGAATTTGCGCCATAGTATCTGGCACAGTCTCTTTAATCATCACTTGCTTTTCTGCCTTAGAAAGCTGTTAAATTACAACTATTACAACTAAATTACAACTATTTTTAAAAAAATCACAACCAAACTCCCATGCTCAATTTGACCTCATTTATTAAAAAAAAAACCCGAATTAATCAGATCATGGAAAGACTCAATAAAATCGAGTGAAAACTCGAATAGCTCAATTTCGTTGATGCTTTTTCCCCCCCAAATCGCTTGTTTTTTTTATGAGTTTTTGCCCAAAAAAGTTGGATTTTCAGGCTAAACCCAGCACAGACTACCCAGCACAGACTACAAAAACTACAAATTGTGATGGATGCCTCTCCCATTGACTAATACAGGACCTCGACAGGTCTGAAATGGCGGATTTTCAGATTCTGGCCTTTAGTATATAAATAAATCTCGGGTAGGGTATAATAAATCTTGAGGTTTTTTTCCACTAAAAATTTGAGTTTTTGCCCCAAAAAGCCCAACCAGATATGTTTGAGGTTTAGTAAATAACCCCCTTAATGTTTGTTGAAGGAATTATTAACAGTTATTATTTTTACATTTATTTTATTTTAAATTTAATTTATTAAACCCTGAGGATGGAAAAGTCAGAATAAAGAAAGAGATGCAGTTCGCATCGGAGCTCACTCGGATTGACTGTGTCCTTCCAGTCGCAGCCTTCACGAGACGCCGGTTACTTCGTCTCTGAGGAAGTGCCGGTGCACACCCACCGCCTAAACTCTCACCTGTGTGTATGGAATAAAGCCTGAATTTTGCATTCAATACTGTTGTCCGAGTGTTGTCCAGGATCTGCGCCGCAAACACGGAGATGTGATGAATCTAGCAATGGAAAAGTCAGAATCTGACAATCCAGCATCTCAGACCTGGCATATAAGTCAATGGAAGAAGTCCCAATGATATTTTGGTGTGCACTGGGTTTCATGGAATACCCCAAACTGTTTTTTGGGCAAAAATCTGAGTTTTCAGGTGAAAAATCCGAAAAAATTGTGAAAATCGTTTTTCTTACTGCAAAGCAAATTTTCAGGAAAATTTAATAATAAATAACCGTAAAAAAACGAGCGGAATTGATCTGAGTTTGTAGCAGACAATATTGAGATACATTTCACTGCAAATTCATGAGTGGTGAAAAAATGTACTCATCACTAGCAGTACTACCCTTGTGCAAATAGTTTTGGCTAGTTATGAATCTTAGCTTTTTCCACTTACAGATGATTTTTTAATGTTTCTGTTCCACATTTGGAAAGGGGAATAACTAATGATGTCAATTGTACATGAAATCTTAGGGAAGGTACAGCAGTTTTTGGAACCAAGATGGCAGGCTAAGTTCAGGTTATAAACAAACATAGATCTGAGGCTGCACCACTGCCGTTGCATAAATATAGTCCTGCGATCACAGTAGCAAATTTTAATTTGTATAGGTAGGTTTATAGGTACCTAGAACACTTCCAAGGCACTGTTAGAACAAGAACTGTGCTGCAATTTCAAATGTAATTAGATGCATAGGCTTTGTATTTTCCCCTACAAATGGTCTTTGGAAGCTTTTGCAGTACAGATAGTAGTACATTGGTTGCAATTACATAATGTGTATTTCGATGTATGTTTTGTACATGACCACATTTGAATTTTTTTACAAAGCAGGGTGCTGGAAAAATGTATCAAACAGAAGCACAAAGTGCCAGATTTATAACTAAATTGTGAATTTTGAACATATGTATATATGCAATTGATATGCCCCTTTAGTGAAATATAAAGGCAATTTATGATCTAGGTACAATATATATTATATAATTGAACCAACCTATGAAATTTTGCCTTGCTGTTCCTGTATCGACATATAGACCATACCCACTAGGTCATGCTTGGCATTGTCAATCCTACATCAGAATTCTAGATGTAGATGCTATGATGGAAACTGGGATCTATATCTCTCAAGTACCGTGTTCATTGTACAGTTATCCCTGCTATGGAATCAGTGCTTTCAAAATGTCCTTTGACCATCTGAAACAGAGGGACTATATGATTGCTTTGGACTTATGCAGAGCCTAGGATTGGATTAAAGGAGTATGGAGTTTTAGACAACAGCAGGCTAACAATAAATTGCAAATAGGAACCAAGTAGCGGTTATAGTCCCCTTCAATTTACCTGTCGAATATTAATATTAATTAACCCTCGATATTCGACCCTCTAAGTAAAATCCTTCGACTCCGAATATCGAAGTCGAAGGATTTACTGCAAATACTTCGATCAAACGATCAAAGGAAAAATCGTTCGATCAAAGGAATAATCGTTCGTTCCTTTGATCAGAAAAAGCTTAGCAAACTTATGGGGAAGGTCCCCATAGGCCAGGGGTAGACCTTTAGCTGGTGATCAGTAGATCTCAAGACACTGTCTAGTCTTGAGATCTAAATCTTGTCTAAAACACTCTTCTGTTTAATTCAGATATTTATTCTGTTAAGGTTACATAAGAAATAGCTAATAATAATAAATGATTATTATAATAATACAATAATATCATAATAATACAATAATATCATAATAATACAGTATAATAACAATACATGATAAATAATAACATTCTTAAATATAGCAATATAACTTTACCCATAAATCAATAAAATATTTAAGCAATGCAAAATGCTAGCAATGCTTTTATGAATGTAGATCATAATGGGAAAACATCACTAAAAGTAGACCTCACATTAGTAAAGTATGGGCACTCCTGCCATAGGCTAACATTGTAGCTCGGTAGGTTTAAAGTGGCGAAGCAGGTAGTCGAAGTTTTTTTTAAAGAGACAGTACTTCAACTATCGAATGGTCGAATAGTCGAACGATTTTTAGTTCGAACCGTTCTTATCGAAGTCAAAGTCGTAGTTGAAGGTCGAAGTAGCCTATTCGATGGTCGAAGTACCCAAAAAAAAACTTCAACATTTTTTTACTTCAAATCCTTCACTCAAGCTTAGTAAATGTGCCCCCAAGTGTCCCATACAGCCACACTGACCTAAATTTTCCAAGTAGCACAGCAGAGCTCAGGGGACGCCTTGTCCGGTGGCTTTGGTATCTTTGTGCACTGAGGACCGACACTCCAGCCTTTGGCGCATGCACAGTTGGAGTTGGAAAGCTCCAAAAATTACTTAAAAGAAAGAAGAGGATCTTGAAGATACCAAAGTGAACAAACATGGTGCCCACTGAGCTCTGCTGCCCTACTCTGCAAACTTAGGTCAGTGTGGCTGGATGGGACACTTGTTTTTGCTGAACACTATGCAAGGAGGAAGCAGCGAGGGGGGCTAGTGGAGAAGGCGAATGGCTTTTAGTTGTAGGGGGTTTAGTTCTCCTTTAAGGGGTTGGGGTAATGAATTCAGTCCACTGTGGGCTGTGATAATGTGATATATACAAATAATAATATCAGGATAAAGAACCTAACTTAATGAGGCAGTGATTGCTAGTTAAATGTTTATTTGAATTTGGGTATCCTAATATATTAACTGAATAGGTTTGAGATATAATAGAGTATAGGCAGAAAAACAATGTTAATATGACCAAATTGATGAGATGTGTATATTGCTTTAAAAAAAGAAATGTGCGGTGGCAACACGTGATTGGTTTTAACGTTTGGGGATGGATTTCCTGGGGTATAAATTTTGTGACCAAGTGCAACAACAGTAATGCCTATGAATAAGTGTCTGTGGGTGCGAAATGCGTAAGGCGGAGCATCAATTGGTCTGTATGCCTACTTTTTAATATTTATGCTGAATAAAGAGTGACTTTTTAACTTTGAGAGAATGATTTGGAATATATCTTTGGATTTACCACTGTGGGCTGTGTCTGATTTGTGGGCAGGCCACAAAGGCCCGGGACTAGGGCAGCAAACATCTAGGGGATTTTGGCAGATTTTTGAAGATCCTGCCTACCCAGTCCCCAGTGGAAGTGATCATGCTGGAACAATGGCGGAAGGAGTAGTAGGAGGGTGAGAGTGGTTGCTAGAAATGCAGGGACAGGTGCAAGATGGTGTAAGCACTGTGGGGGGCAGCAAGCAACAGAGATGCCTAGAGGGCACAAAAAGTTGAAATCCAACCCTGATTGGCTCAAGGGAAAGTTGCAGTTCAAAAGTACCCTGCCAAGTATACAGCAGTGCCAAGTGGATATGCTGTGTATGTATGTATATATATATATTACCATAGCCGTGTATCAAGTGGAAAGCAAACAATTCAGAGCCTGGAAAGTAACAGAATATCACAGGGGCAGAATTAACTTACCCCTTTTTGGGAAAATAAATACTACACTTAAAAAAAAAAATTAAGCTGATCCAAGAATGGACAAAAAAACAGCCAGTAGGTAATTTGGGTGTGGTTTGATACACTAGACACAGTACTTTTTTAAGAGACAAGGGTTATGGGACTAGAATTTTAAACAATGATTTCTTTACGGCAGGGTAACTTTTTGAAGCATTGTAGATCTGCCGTGCATGCAGCAATCACACAGCTCACACAGATCCTATTACTAGTCTGAATACTTGTTATACAAGTTAAGTGCAGTTATTTGCACTTTCAAGTAGAATAATGGGCCCTATGTTTTTTGTGGGTCATCTACTATATATTTATATACAGTAAATACATGGACTGCATATATTTTCTTTCAGTTATCCAAGGTGATGAAGTCAAATCAAAAGTGACTTTCTAGAGGAATGCCATCATACATACATATCCTAATATTTCCATTAGACATACTGTATAAAATACAGAAATTGTCAATCATTCTGTTAAGATGATGGTGTTACTGGGGATATAATGTACAACCTCAGATCAACTGAAACTTGGGACATGCTGACTAAGGCATTTCTAACACTGAGCCATCTGCTCACACTCTCTGCAATCTTTTATTTAATGGCAGCATTGGATGTTTTTCATATTGTGGGAAATCACACAAACAAGGTACCTTACATCAGAATGACATTGTTACAACCAGCCATATGCTTACTATAAATTGTCATTTATTTTTATGTTCCCTGCATTTCCCTGCCAAGTGACAATGTTTGCCGTTTCTGCATACATAATAAATGCTACATTTGTCATCTTTTCAATTTCTCTTGGCTTTTAATTTCAGATAAATTAACTTTCTGTAACATTGAAGCAAGTGGTCCCAAAGCAATGCATAAAATTTCCATAATTCCCATAAGATTCGTAGCATAACCAATGAGTTTGTAAATATATATTCAGGGAGTACAAAAATAGGATGCTTGGCACCAAAATGATATTCTACCTTGGAAACAACACTAATGCCCATTGAATGCAATAATGCTGTTAGGCAGGTTTATATCCATATGAAAGGAATGCATTATTATCCAGCTAAGAGCCAGTAGGAGTGGTGTTTATCATGGCTTTATTCTAGTAATGACAAGGCTAGAGCTGTGGTACAGTATTCACTTTCCCAGTTTGCTAAAATTTTAGTTTCAAAGCCAATATCCAAGATATAAATCATGAAAAAAATATGTAAATATCAATGTTTCTAAAGACAACCAACCAAATAACAATATATATATATTGGTATTGTCTTTATTTACATTGCCAGAGATTTTTTTGGTAATTTCCAGAGGGCAATATAATAAAAGCCCACAGAAAATTCAGTCCAATTCGGGTATGGGGAGAATTACTGTCAGGAAAATCGAACTATATCGATAGTAAAGCTTAAGACACTATCTGAGTGCTAAAATAATTTCAGTATGATTTGTTACCATCATGTTGCAAGGAGTGTTCTTCATCTGCTTTTGAAGGTTAATGGAAATGGTCATGTAGACACATGAAACCTCAGATGGGCTACAGAAGAAAAAGGATGATTCAGAAGGTGACGTATTATCGAGCTGAACTAGAAATATTGGTAGATTACCGAGAGACAAGTCTAATTAAGGCCTTATAATATTTAGATGAAAATGTAGTAAAATGAACATGTGTGGCTTTGTGCTGCTGGAACCTTGAAGATGTCAAGGTTAGACACAAAGGCAACATTGCCCTGTAATGCTCAGGTTTTTAATACCTTCACCTTTTCTTTCAGGCTTTGGTGAGTGTATTGTTCACAGTTTCAGCTACTAAGTCCTGTATTTATTATATGGTAGCCAAGCTCTGCTGCATTGATCATATTATTTGACCTTGTTCTCCAAGACCTTTCACTAAGAATGGCACTTTCCACTGATTTTCCTGGAAGTGTACTTTAATGTAATTCAGTGCTTCAGGGATCTTTCTGTAATTTGGATCTCCATATCCCAATTGGATTGTTTCCCTGCAATAAGGATACATTATATCTTAGTTGGAATCAAGTACAAGGTTCAATCTTTTTATTACAGGGAAAAATAAAATAAAATAAAAAATTATTTGATTAAAATTGAGTTTATGGGAGCTGGCATTCCCATCATTTAGAGCTTTCTTGATAACAGGATTCCGGATAATGGATCCCATACCTGTAATAGAGTTTTCAGAATATGATAATCCACCATTCCTGTTTTCTTTTTCCTCCCTTACAATGCAATTACTCCCAAATAACAATTATTTAAAAACAGCCAGCTGTTTTAATCTTTAACAAATGGATATTATGTGGAATTCTGCCTTTACTGGTTAGTCTTATACAACTAGGATTAAAGGAGAAGGAAAGCTCCAAGACAGTTTACTGCCAACAGATTAGCCACATTAGTGCAAGCTAGAACACTATATTTATTCTGCAGAATGCTTTACCATACCTGAGTAAATAGCTCTAGACACTGTCTCTGTTTGTTTAGTATAGAAGCTGCCATATAAGCTTGGTGTGACATCACTTCCTGCCTGAGTCTCTCCCTGCTCACTTACAGCTCTGAGCTCAGATTACAGCAGGGATGGGAGGAGGGAGGGAGAGAGGTGCAAACTGAGCATGCTCAAGACTTAGCCCTGGAGGTTATGCTGAAAACAGGAAGTCTGATACAGAAGCCCCATGTGTACACAATAGAAGGAAAGAAATGCTGTGTTTCTTTTGACAGAGAACTCAGAGCAGCATTACTTTGAGGGTTTACTGGTGTATTTATATAGAACTTTCTGATAAAGCTTACTTAATTTTAGCCTTTCCTTCTCCTTTAAAAGCAACATTTGCGAATAAGCAACCATAGTACCTGGTTTAGGCCTTTATTAAACAAAAATGCCCCCTAGGTTTGCTTTTATAGTGCTGATGCTGTTGTTCACTACAGAAAGGGATGGACATGGCCCATATTCCAATTGCATATGGTGTCAACCTACTGGCTACTTCAAATATTTATACAGTATTGTTAACAAAATGATGCACTGTTTATGTAAATTGATGTAGCCCACAGTTCTAAGAGAAGAGATGCATTTCTGGGCTTGGTTTTACTTTCCTTGTCCTAAGGGTTTTGTAATATTGGTATTTTATTTTCAGCATATTTCAGCCAATGAAAAAGGTGACATGGATGGGGAAACAATGCCAGAACTGGCACTTTTCAGGCATTTCCATGTAAGTCTATGAGTGGCACCATGGGCAGTCTCTGGTGCTTAGGCAGAGAAAGTACTCAGTGGGCCATCAGTCTTTGGAACAAAACATTCATAGATTTTTCTGTTTATTATTATTTATCTCTATCTATTTTTGTAAAAGAAATCATACATTTTAGACCAAATGACCTCCCCTGTTTTGCAAAGTCATTTTTGCCAGAGCCAGATTAGAATTCATCCAGGTGACTAGACTGTTTTTATCAATATCAGTATTTTCCCCAGCATGGGCACCTAGGCAACTGCATCTTCTGCATGTGCCTGTAATCACACAGTGAGAAGTCAGATTACATGTTGTCTCTTCCAGTCTAGGTACAAGATGACTGAAATGTGTTAGAATCCTAATTATGCTTTAGAAAGCAGCAATTAAGCTGCCTAAAAACAACCTCCTATGGTGAATGGATCATGAAACAACCTGGAATAGGAGAAGCTCATGGAAGCGCAGCCATATTTTTCTCAGTAAAATAATAAGGATAAAAAACAGACAGGGAAATTGTTTCCAGGACTAATTTTAGAGGCAGCAGGTGTTTTGGCGTTCCTGCTGAAAGAAGTACTGAAAAAACAGATATTTAATAATTAGGATTCTTCTACGGTAGCCCTGCTGGGGCAGATTTGTAGAGACGTTCTGACATGCTGGCATTGGAAATGAGAAGAAGATAATTGACTTAGCATTTTGTTTAATGTCAAAGTAGAAGGAAAGAGGCATGAAGAAATTACAACAATATCTATTAAACTTAACAGAGACACAATAAAAGACAAAACTTTTATTTACAGTCACAAAATATATAAAACAATATTTTCCCATTTTTAATCTATTAATTAATTATTTCAGAATCCTGTTTTTTCAGGTGGCTTTATACGTTTTTCTTTTCTTTATAATGTATAGCCAAAGCTGTTGCCCAATATTTAATGACTAGTTTAACTGACCCCATATTCAAGGTAGTTTTATATTAGTTTCCCTTCACGCCATTGCTCTATTTATATATGCTATAGTTTTATTGTGGCTGTGTTTATTGTCTGTATGCTGTATTCCTATTTGCTGTTATTAAGCTTGCTGCCTATTATTATTGGCTTACGATTACGCTTATCAGGATCTCATTTACTTGGTGCGCTCTGGCAAGATTGGCAAATTTTGTTTTAATGAGCAAATTCTGAGCTTTGATTTAATACTTTTAAATACATATGCCATTTTAGACTTTTTTTACACTCATTGCTAAAACACTGATATATTTAAAAGGATGGACTCTCTACTTATCTCATTAACCTGTTTAGAATATTGTATGTTGCATTTATAGTGAAACCCTGCTCTAGGCTACTGAGAATTCTCCCTGTCGGTGTGCAATACTTGTATGTGCTAAACTGTTATTTGGAAATATATATTAAAAATATAGATTGATTGTATTGTTTTTGCTCAGTTTTCTACTAACCTGCTTTTTCTAACCAATGTGGCTTGTCATAATGGTCCCCTATGAATTCTCTACCATATTTTCTTTTTATATGTTTGACTTTATAAAATGTTATGCCCATATGATTTTCTTTAGTAAACAGCACTCCAAGATAAACTCCAAAAATGTTGCCAAACAAGCAGAACTTTCCCCAATATGCCAACACTGAACTGAGCAATATTGGGTCAAGCGATCAGTCAGATCACAATGATAGTAAATGCAGGCACCAGGGACGAGGACTTTATCAATGAGCCGTATTGGTCCTCATCTCAAAAGAATTGTTAATCCTGCCTAATAGATATCAGGCTGATTTCCAACCAGATATTGATTAGACAGGCCTGTTGCCAGGCCCCATACACAAAGAAAGCTTTTATCAGCCCATGTATGGCCACCTTAAGACCAAGAACATAACTACAGAGGAAGTAGACATTGTTGCAGACCAGTTGCAGGGAGACCCAGAGGCCCCAGAGCAATGTTACTATATCTTGGTAGAATAGACCAATTTACCAATATTTTGGGACCCTAAATTAAATTAGGTGTGTGACACAGTTACATCTAGCTTAAGACTAAGCAGCGTATAATACTAAACCTACATAAAGACTCATGATTAATCAGAAATCATTAAAGTTATACAATGGAATTGCTTTGAATCTATTCCCAATCTAGTTAATGAGAATCATGGTACTTCTGGTTCAGAGCAAGGCCATCACTCCAAAACGCTTATATCTGCATTTTGGGGGATGAAACAATATTTGTACTAAAAGGACTACCAACTTTGTTTACTATTATGGTAACAATTTTTGGCATTTTCCCAAAAAATAAAATGTGACAAGAAAATGCAATGGAGGTGAGACCTAGCCCATTCTTTTTCTACCATTAAAACAGCATCTTCCACATCTTTAAAATCAGAAACTCTGTAACAGACTCTTACAATCAACTTGCCTACATTGATTCAATCTAATTTTATGAGCAGCAGATATACTGTGGTGTGATGGGAGGGATTTCCTCTGGCCTCTCAGTTTAACAAACTCTGCTGTAAAGGACTCATGGTGATTTATCAATAAACATATTTATATTTACATATACTGTATTTAAAATCCAACTTTAATAACTCTGTATGATGTACGGGAAACACATTTTTTCTAATCCCCGACAAATTATTACATTTACAAAAGCAATGCGTTACCAAGTGGATGGGATTTAGAAGGTATGCCTAAACACAATAGTTATTTTCAATAATCAGAAACAGACACATTGTTCACTTTATAGTATTATCTAGTCATTAAAACTGAATCAAACCTAATTGTATTATGTGTACCCATTAGTTTAATATGTTATCCGCTTCTAAGTGAAGCTATGGATTCAAAATGTGTTTCTACCTCTACCATATGGTGAAGGCACACTGAGCAGAGAAATACTTCCAGCAGAGTAATGATAGGAAAATGATTGACACATGCTGGCTGCCTAATCGCTTGCTTGTATTCACTCCTGTACTATTCTCTTCCCATGTATGTTTAGTTCCTGCACACAAACGGCACAGATAAGCACTAATACCTCTTAGTCCACTGTGCTGCTTGAGTGACAGTGATGGGTGTTCAAATAAAACAGTAGGCGGGATATTTATCAAAGGTCGAATGTTAATTTTGTAATACATAAAAGCAGAAGAAGAAAGGGGTGCTCCAGGATATCAATGTACATATAAACGTAAATTGCTCACCAAGTAGATCAAGTGGTCCAGGTGCACCAGCCCCAGACCCTCAGCTTCAGGGAGTGGCAAGCCGGTATATGCAAAAAGAAAAACAGGGCTGTCTGGCACTCAAAGTAATCCACAGGGCCAAAAAAAATAAAAAATGAAGTAAAAAACTATATTTATTAGTCAAAGTTAAAAGTATCAGCTCTCCATAGGCACTATGCGTTTCATACCGTAAGGGTACTAAACCATGGATACTTAATCAGCCCATGATTAAGTACCCTTATGGCACGAAATGCGTAGGGCCTATGGAGATGTGATACTTTCAAATTTGACTAATAAATATGGTTTTTATTTTTTTCGGCCCTGTGGATCCCTTTGAGTGCCAAACAACCCTGTTTTTCTTTTTGCATATACAGAGTTTTTTTATACCTCGAATGAACGCACAACTGGAATGGTATCTGATTTAAGAAAAAACTTGAATGGAAAAAAGTTGATTCTGTGAATTGCGAAACCTGAAAACGTAAGTTAATAGATTTTTCAGCGGGAAAAAACTTGAATCTCTCGAATTATTCGAGTTTTCAGGCAAAAAAACTTGAACATCATGAAAACTGTTAACATCTTCAAATTTTTCAAGGGACCTTTGCCATTGACTCCTACATGACCTTGGTTTAGAAAGTATATTTTCGGATTCAAGCTATTTCCACGGTCGGGTATAATAAATCTTGAAAAACTCAAGTTTTTTTCAGGCCCTGACTGCAATATGTGTCGGTTCTGGCAAATGCCAGAGGGGCTGCTGTAAGATGCCATGGGCACTCACTATTTATTGGCCTGGTGGGGGTTGTTCAGGCCTCTGTGTACTTGAAATGCCAGGGCCTATTTTGATTCCCAGTCCAGGACTGCATAGGAAACTTATGTGAATTTTAAACACAAATACAGCTACAATTGTACATGATGGAAAGGTACCTTTGGTACAGACACACTGAGGGGGTTCTTTATTTTTTTTTAGATTTATTATATATACCCCATATACGAGTCAGTGGCAGAGGACTCTTTAAAAATTTGAAGATGTTAATAGCCTGCATGATGTTCGAGTTTTTTGCCCGAAAACTCTAATAATTCGAGCAATTCAAGTTTTTTTCCCAGGGAAAACTTGAATAATTTAAGTTTTTGGGTTTTGCAACTTGCAGAATCTATTTTTTTTTTCTTAAAGAAGATACCATTTGAGTTGTGAGTTAATTCGAGGTATAAAAATTCTAACATTTGACCTTTGATAAATAACGCCTGAGTGTATATATATATATATATATATATATATATATATATATATATATAATACACAAAAGCCATGAATATCTTGTAAATGATATCCTTATAAACGGTAAATTCTGATATCATTAGTTATAAACGGTGAGTTCTGTCATTTCTGTCATATGACTCACTGAAACTTGTGTTTTATAATAAATAAAGTACCCCCAGTTGCAAAATATGTGGATAGAGCCGCACTCCATTAACATAGGTGTCCAATGTTTCAGCCCCTCATGGGGCTTTTTTCATATATATATAGTGAATACAGTACCCCCTTTTGTAAAATATAAGGATCTTATAAGTTACCGAGGAGTTTCATGACCATATAAAGACACAAGGCCGAAGGCCGAGTGTTTTTATACAGGTCATGGAACTCCGAGGTAACTTCTAATATCCTTATATTTTGCAACTGGGTGTACTTTATTTATTATAATACACAAGTTTCAGTGAGTCATGTGACAGAAATTACATGTAAAATATTTGAATATTTGATAAATAAATTAAACCTTTTAGAAATTCCAGTGTGCGCTGCTAACTACCAATGGATATCTATATCTATCTATCTATCTATCTATCTATCTATCTATCTATCTATCTATCTATCTATCTATCTATCTATCTATCTATCTATCTATATATACACACACACACACAACAAAAACAACATGGTCAAATGCCTGTGTGCTGGTAAAACACATGTAAAAATAAAGTTTTCCATAAGATTATGGAGAACTACTGGGGCAAGCTCAGTGTAATTTCTACCAGGGATGGCTGAAAGCAACTGCATTTGGTTTTCTTTTTAAATTGACTCCTTCTCAATGTTACTTTGGCTATGCCAACCAACTATAATTGTTACTCCAGTTTGCCTCTTCAAATTAAATTAAGGGTATTTGTGTAAAGTCTGATGGCAAAACGAAACACATTAAAACCCAAGTATTCATAACTGAAGGGATTTAACTTCTGCACTATATTCTTATTACTTACTATGGATACTTGGCTGAGTGTGCTCCACCAGGACAATATATATTATGTATATGTATATATCTATGTTCCATTCTATCAATATAAAAAAAGACTGTGTTGTGCTGTTTTTCCAAAGGTGCAAACCTCTGCAGAACAAAAGATCATAGTTCAATGTATTTCTATTAAATCTTGCATGAAGAGGAAATAGATTTGGAAACTAAATGTCTAATACAGAACCATTATAAATGCATTGTTTGTATGATAAATAATAGAATACATGAGAGACTTAGGTTTCGTTTACACAGGGTTTGGGTTGTAGATTTTACATATCAGGTACCTGCAGTGATTTTTTAAATTTTCTTTTTCTTTTTGGCATGAACACATTCAGTTTGTTTTATGTGAAAAAAATCCATAAAAATGAACCCCCAAAAATAAATATAAATGTATTTTTTGTTACACAGACTAAAACACCGAATGATTAAACCCCTTCCTCGCCCTTCCAAATGCAATGAGGTAAGCGGTTTCTTTACAATGTCATCTAAGGGATGCTGGGAAATGGCTCATCAGGATAACATGTTTTCCTTTCATCAATCTGTGGAATCAGGTATGTCTGTGTAGAAAACAAAATAAATGACATTTTTTTGTACCTTTCTACATAACCCCAACTGAACAAGCTCATGTCAAAATTTCCAATGCATTGCCATTAATTTGACTAGATAAAATGACCTCAGACAGACCTTAACAGATACAGAAATTTAGTGCTAAGGTACTTCAAAATGGGATATGGTGACCTGGTTGCAGTGCTTGAAATTTACTGATAATATACTGCCAATTAATTTTAGAATGTGTGGTATTTATATTGTATTCAGTTTTTAAGGATACTGCCCTGAAAAAAGTCTTAAATTAAATGATACATGATACAATGATAGATGGAAACACCCAATATAATTGCTAGTTCAATGTGTCTAATTGTTGAGAATACAAAACTGATTTTACAAGATTATCCACAATTCATAATGCCCCCCAACTTATTCACAGTCAGCACTGTCAAGCTCAACTTGTTGCACTCAACTGTGAATGCTTTACTGTTAGATGCAAGATACCCTTGTCACAGTAGGGGTTAGGGATGTAGCGAACGGCGGAAAAAATGTTCGCGAACATATTCGCGAACTTGCGTCAAAAAATGCGAACGGTTCGCGAACGTCGCAAACCCCATAGACTTCAATGGGAAGGCGAATTTAAAAGCTAGAAAAGACATTTCTGGCCAGAAAAATGATTTTAAAGTTGTTTAAAGGGTGCAACGACCTGGACAGTGGCATGCCAGAGGGGGATCAAGGGCAAAAATGTATCTGAAAAATACATTGTTGACACAGCGCTGCGTTTTGTGCTGTAAAGGGCAGAAATCACACTACGTCACTCAGGTGATGTTTCTGGACACGGAATGTGAAAAAGCTCACACAGCTAGGTGGCACTTGGTTAAAGACTGGGCAAACAATGCCTGCAAGGGCAACGTATACAGTAGTGGATACGGAATATATTATTGCTGCTGTAAAAACATCACTCAGGTGATGTTTACGGACACGGAATTATTATTGTTATTTAGACAGAATGTGAAAAAGCTCACACAGCTAGGTGGCACTTGCATACCTCCCAACTGTCCCTCTTTTGACCACTCAACCCCCTGTCCCTCTTTTGTACTGGAAAGTCCCTCTTTTCTCTGCACTGAACAGACAGAAAAAAATCAGTTTCTAACTTAATTGGCTTTTGGCAGAGAGCTCAGAACAGCTAGCAGGTGCAAATAAGATACTTTGTAACAATTTTGACTCTGGTTGGTGCTGGTAGTGGTGAACTACTAGGAGGAGCAGCACACCAGTCCCTCTTTTCTCTGCACTGAACAGCCAAAAAAAAACAGTTTCTAACTTAATTAGCTTTTGGCAGAGAGCTCAGAACAGCTAACAGGTGCAAATAAGATACTTTGTAACAATTTTGACTCTGGTTGGTACTGGTAGTGGTAAACTACTAGGAGGAGCAGCACACCAGTCCCTCTTTTCTCTGCACTGAACAGCCAGAAAAAAAAACAGTTTCTAACTTAATTAGCTTTTGGCAGAGAGCTCAGAACAGCTAACAGGTGCAAATAAGATACTTTGTAACAATTTTGACTCTGGTTGGTGCTGGTAGTGGTGAACTACTAGGAGGAGCAGCACACCAGTCCCACTCCCCAACACAGCTAGACTAATAGCACTGGGCTCTTATAGTAGCAAAGTAAAAAAACAAAAAAGAAAATAAAAGCAGTCCTTACAAGGACTATTGGGTTATTACAGCAGTCAGCAGATGAGATCAGAAGCAGTGCCCACAGCAGCTACATACAGAGCACTGCAGTAGAAGGTAGATTACTACTAGTCAGCAAAGCTACCTAACCTAAACTCACTGTCCCTCAAATCCCTGCAGAGTTCTGTCCCTACAATACAGAGCAGTATCAAGTAGATTACTAGCCAGCAAAGTTACTATCAACTGTCCCTCAAATCACTAAACAGCTCTCTCCCTACACTAGCTCTTCCAAGCACACACAGGCAGAATGAAAAAACGCTGCAGGGCTTCAGTTTATATATGGAAGGGGAGTGGTCCAGGGGGTGTGGGGGTGGTCCAGGAGGGAGAGCTACCTGATTGGCTGCCATGTATCTGCTGGTCTGGGGTGAGAAGTCAAAAATAAGCGCCAGCTAAGGCAAACCCAAATTGGCGAACGTCGCGTGACGTTCGCGAACATTCGGTCGGACGCGAACAGTCGATGTTCGCGCAAACTAGTTCGCGGGCGAACAGTCCGCGACATCCCTAGTAGGGGTGGCAAATGAGTAGAAGATATGCATGTTCTTGCATACCCCTTACCTGCACCTAATTAACATGGCATACTTTGTAATACCTGTTGATATAACACACATCAGGTTCCCTGTACGTAATGCCTGCCTTCTACAGAAGCTATTTATTGGGTTTCCTTAGATACACAATGCTGAGTATTTCATCATGCGTCATTTGGGTAGTTAAAGGCACAACCATAGCAAATTGCACCAGTTGCACAATAGTTGCACTGCTTCATGTATTGCACCCTTATGGGCATAGAAATGAGCTTTGGAATACATCATATTTCTTCTGCCTTTAGAATTTTAAAGGGACCTCTGCAAAAAGCTCAGAGTAAAAATGAATACAGATTACCTTGCCACCCCTCTCTACAGATTCACCTCAACCCCAATACAGTTCACACCCCAAAGTCCAGCAGATGGACATGTGTTTTTAGCACTGAATGTAAAGTTATAGGCATTGCAGTGTGGGTAATAATTCAAAAAATTGTCCACAATTGGTCTGTAGTGGGTGTAAAATAAAATGCTTGCTTATAATTAGAGCTTCTATTTAATTACAGCTACCAATAAATGAATCGTAGTACTGGGATGGATATTATATTGGTAAAGATGCATGGCATGTTTAAGCTTTTCCATGATATTAATAATAAATACAAACCTGCATATATCATATCAAAATTTCCTCTAATTAGTTTACTTTGAATAATACATACAAAAAATGTAACGTTTAGGTCTGCAGGGGTCTGTCTAGTTGTGCATGTGCACTGCCACATATATGAAAAAATGCCCTTTATAAACAGGCATATTGGAATATTTAAGCTTTGCCAGAATGGATTTGTTGGCAACAGTGAGAGAAAGGCTGATCTGCTTCAGAGCTGCTTGCAAAGAAAAAGAAGGGAAAAAGAAATTGTCTGTCCTCTTTTACTGTTGACATGAACTTGTTTTCCCTTCATAATATGTAATGCTACTAATTGAAGTCATTTCTGAATGCAGTGAAGAGAGAGAGATGATTGAAGCTCTCAGCATGGTTATGTATGAACATATACATTTATTTATTTATTATCACAGTGGGGATATAGTTACAGTGCAATTTATGCATGGAATGTGCTTTACTATTTCATTCTGTCGCCTTTCATCAATGTCACAAAGAATAAATTAGTTAATCAAAATTCTTATCTCTCTGAGCTCTGTGGCAGGCGATTTCTTACTTGAAAATGTGGAAAAGATACCAGCAAAACAATTTCCATATTTATTTGTTATCAGCCATCTCCCAGTGCATTTTTTAAACTAATGTAAATATATGTATGTTCACTTATGTATCAAAGGCTCCTACATACCTATACATATGAACATTTAGTGTGAAATAAAGACTAAGAAATCATCTTAAATATAGAAAATACAAGACTCTAAACAATTGACAAAGTAGGGTTCACCAGTCATGACAGACAGATTCCTGCATGGTTGCATTTCAGTAGTTCTCTGCTTGTTGAATTATGCCTGTAGAGAATGCACTTCATGTGCCAGATCCTAATTTGCTGGTGGTATCTGGTTCTTAAACGGAGAGGCTGACAATCTGGCTCTGTTCAGGGTGGACCACTCTCAGGCACTTGTGTTTTCACTGACCTTTAAGGCATGACCTGTGCAGAATTATCCTCTGTGAAGAATATTGCCACCAAGCAGCAGATTCCAAGAAGTTAAAGGCAGGCTGCAGCTAGCAAAAAACAATACACAAGAAAAATCATGCCAGTTTCGGGCATAAAGCAGGGCTGGCAGTTAACAGCAATCCAGTTGTGCCATAGCATCAAAGCTTGCACCCAGGATAAGGCTTTTTATTGCTTCTTGTCTGATATATGTATAGTGAGGTCTCAATCTCATTTTACAATGAACTCTTTACATTTTAAAGGTGCCTGCCTGTTAGCGGTTTCTTCATGGTATGTCACTAGTTTATATGGACATGTACATAAAGAATCATTACACATTGACATTTAATGCCATTTATCTAAAAGAAATTCTCTCTCTTATGGTGTGGGCAAAGTTGTATTTTCTCAGTTAAATGGATACATATTCTTATGTAGAACTTTATAAAGCACTATGAAAAAAAGGAAGGACCAAGATCTTGTTTATGTTCCTGTTTATGCACCTGTTGGTCACATGACACTGAGATACTGAAGGGCCTATCAGTAAAATTATGCAGGGACTGCAAATTCCCTATGAAAAAAATCAAATGGAAAAACATTTTGTAGCAGCCTACAGAACCTGAATTCAAACCTGCTCTGAGGCCACTGGAAGCAACATTCAAGAGGTTGGTGAGCAACATGTTACTTGTGAGCCACTGGTTGGGGATCACTCAGGGCTGGATTTACCTCATTTATCTAGCGCCTGCGGTCTGTGCGCAACCCCCAGCGCGAGCCTGGGATCACTGCTCTAAGTTATATGATTGTATTAGTGTCTCAACCAAACAAAACAGAAGATTAAACTCTCTAGAGCAGGGGTATAACTGGCTAAATAGCTGCCTGTTTTACTCTTTCAGACCAAGTTAGCAGCTTACCTGCTCCTGTATTGGCCTTTCCTGACTTCTTCCCCAACAGATATCTATCCAAAAATCATGCATACAGTAAACTGAGCAGGTTTAAACATCCTGACGTCCAAGGATCAACCTCTTGATTTAGTGCTCTCCCAGCAGGCCTGCAGAGGCCTCTGTCATAATTCAGCTTGTACAAAGGGACTTCATATTTACAACTTATATTTTAATGGGAACAAGTATTTTTATTCGCTGTTCCAGTGCTCCGAATAATGTGATGCTTGTTTCCAATGCTCAGGGCAGCCAAATGTCCCTACAGCACATGGTACAACTTACCTAAAAAATAATTATAGGCCAGTGAACAAGCTGCATATCGGTAACCCGCTAGTATCATATGAATGGTTATTTATATTTTATTTGTTAGCATAACTCTTGGGGGTATATACATTTTTTTATACACTTAGGGGCTATTATTGATGCATTTATATAAGACCATTCAGGGTTGTATGTTAGTATAAAAGCACAGATGACAGTTCATTGATTCATGAGTTTGTATCCAACTAACTTTTTCCTGTCCTGCAACTAGATTGAATGCTTTGGGGGCTTTACTTTTCACCCTCCATCTCATTAGTGATAGAGAACTGAGGCCTCAAGCTACAAATGACTCATTACTCTAATCCATCATCACACCAAGTCCCAGATTTAATGAGATTTGAGAGCAATGCATCATCTGGAACCAACCCCTCCAATAATGATTCATTTCTGGAAATAGTCTGACACTCTCAATAAAAAATGAGACTCCTGGATCAAATTCAATAATAATTATGGAATGAGAGCCTAAAAATGCTCTGCATGCAGAAAATTGCTCAGTTTAGTATAAAGCACATTATATTTCATACAGTTATGTGACACCTCATTGATTGTATGTCTTTTTGCCAATAGTTATTTGTTTTGCAAAGGGTTCAAGGGCAGCACTCTAGGCCTCTTGTAGATTATATGATCTGGACCCCTGCAGCTATGAATCTGTCCTCCTCTACATTAGAGAAACATGGGTATTGCTCTCTCTGAGGTGAACATATTCACACTGAAAGAAAGTGAGATTTACACCATGTCAGAGGTGGCATAATTAGCAGGGCAGCAAAATAATAGAATGTCCAGTTAACATCACAGGTACTCCAAAGGTCTTGCTTTTAGGGTTTCTCAACACAAAGGCTACTTAAAACAGCAAGGGGCATAATTAATCATTGGTCGCTTTAATCCAAGATGGAGAAGGTTTTAGAGATACTTGTCAGTGGTGAAACCAATATGAAGAGCAGAGTTTATGATGCTGGAGATGAAGTGGGTGATGCCAGGATTGGGTTGGTGATATTTAGTGGATGGGGCTATGATGACAGGGGGCAGGACTATGACATGGCAATCAATCATCACCAACATTCTCTGCAGAGCCAAATTAGGAAATCCAGACGGGCAGTTTTTACCTGGGCAGTACTTCTAAAAATCTGCAAGTCTACAACATCTACGGTGTATAAAATACATGTATTTATGGGTATTTAAAACTGCTAGCACTGCTAAGTCCCTGTATTGAATATGAGGTACAGTTTAGGGGTCCATTTGTTAGATTGGAGCTATCCCAGTGGCTGGAGGTCATATGGATGTTATAGGTTTGTGCTGAAGGCAAGGACAGATTGTTAGGCCCCATATGGGGAGCTAGAAAGGTTGGAGAGTGACGGCTCAAGATTGTTAGCACTCCAGTTTCTGTGGGCTTTACTCTGCTTTACTGAGTTCCACTGTACATAGTAGTGAACAGCTTCAGGTGCTACCAAGTCACTTAACTCTGATAGTCTCAACACTGGTTACCTGGAGATTTGGGAAGAGTTGTGAAGGCTGACTAAATTAACAGTTGACACAAAGGGAATGAGCAGAGGCAGTTGGCTATATCAGTCAGAGACTTCACTTTCACAATCACTAAAATTGATTTCAAACCAGAAACATCCTCAGATTTATTATCTCATGGAATTAATGTAAATTATTAGTTTTTCCCTTACTAATCAATTTGATCTGACAACGAGCCAAAGTCCACAGTCCAACATATGGCAAATGCTGATAGACAGACAGACTTCCCAGAACTCCAGCATGACCAGAAATAAATTCATTCAACAACCCAAACAAAAGACACAACACAGTCCAGAGAAATTCATATAATGAATACAAACAAGCTGCTCCTTCTTCAGAGTCCAGCGGTTCAAAATATTTTCTTGTGTTCTTTGGATCAACTGAAGACATACAGTATATATGGGAAGGGTAGACAAGTTGTTTTCTATGGCCTCAAAACTATGGGGTTGATTTATTAATAAATTATATTTTTATTATGATGCTTATTGATTGTAATAGAAGTTAAGAAATTATCTCACAAAAGAACAGGTACTGGCAGTTAAGCCACTGATATCAATACATAACACAATGCTAATATAATGCTTGCAATGCCCTATTGGAACCAGAAAGAAATGCTCCTCTTCTAAGGCATATTAGAGATAAATTCTAAGGGGCACATTTACTAAGCTCAAGTGAAGGATTCGAAGTAAAAAAACCTTGAATTTCGAAGTTTTTTAATGGGGACTTCAACCATCGAATAGGCTTCTTCGACCTTCGACTACGACTTTGAATCGAACAATTCGAACTAAAAATCGTTCGACTATTCAACCATTCGATAGTCAAAGTACTATCTCTTTAAAAAAACCTACTGCGGCACTTAAAGGTGGCCATAAACGGGCCGATAAAAGCTGCCGACAGACTGTGTCGGCAGCTTATTGGCCCGTGTATGGGGGCCCCCGACGGGCTGCCCCGATCGAGATCTGGCCGAAAGTCGGCCAGATCTCGATCGGATGGGTTTAAAAACCCCGTCGGATCACAGCCGCATCTGTTCGTTGATGCGGTCCCGCGATCCGACCGCCCATTTGCGAATGCTAGGGTCCAATCGTTGGGCCCTAGGGCCCACGATCGGATCTGCCCGATATTGCCCACCTCAAGGTGGGCATATCGGAGGGAGATCCGCTCGTTTGGCGACATCGCCAAACGAGCGGATCTATCAATGTATGGCCACCTTTAAACCTACCGAACTGATATTGTCTTGTCAGTGCTACTGATGCCAATATCTTTAAAAAAAGATGATTATTTCCTATTTTCCCATTTATTTTCTGTATTGTATGATTTATTCTGGCACAAAAAAGAATTCTCTGATTAGTGAATTAGTGCTCTGAGCACTGCAATCCCATAGAACAGGATGACGTTCGGTTGCTCAAACTGTTGAACACATTTACCTAATTATCATTATGATAAATGTCAGGGAAATGTCAGCAAAGTCTAAAATAGGTCAAACAGCTGGAAATTCTTCTGGATTCTCTAGTATAATCTATAACACTTTTCATTCGATCAATTAAAATAGTATTATATTATTATAGTAAACATGAGGAAGAGCTAGTTGCGCATGTGGAGGCACCCACCATAAATGTCTCACTGGCATCAGTGTAACTTTTTGGAAAGTGGCTGTGCTGTTCTATTAAACACTTTGGAGAATAACTCTTGAGCAGTATAGCAGTCTTTTCTCATGGAAACATGCAAATGTAAACCCAGGAGCATGTTCTAAACTACAAATATCTCAATGCAGGCTACCAAGCAATTCTATAGACTTGGCTTATTAAAATGTATTACACACAGTACATCAAAATCTGATTTGGGAATATTCTAATGAAAGGTATTTTAATGTAATGGTTTGATGTCATTAACTAAAACTCCACAGATGTTTCATGAGACTATTAAATAAAAATATATATTCAGGGGTCAATTCCTGCAACATTTCTGCTAATTTGTAAATATGCAAACATTTCTATATGAGTTATTTTGCAGTTACTAATCTGCCTTGAGCATTTTTTATAAACAATTCGATTTCTATGGGATGAAGAAAGGCTGGAATAAAGAAAAGCTCTATAGGTCTCATGTAACAGATTGCATTTCCATAAAAACACTTGCATTTGCTTTCAATTGCTGCCATACATTGGGATGCTGTAGGTTCTATCTTAGTAACAGTTGGAGAGTTATACTGGTAATCCCTGTTTTTTTTGTAATTATGCAGCTATAGAACTGTAATTTTTTAGAAGCTTTATACAGTTAGGGGCAGATTTACTAAGAGTAGAAGGGAATTCGAGGGAATTTTCGAAGTAAAAAAATTCGAAATTCGAAGTAATTTATTGGATACTTTGACCATCGAATAGGATACTACAACTTCGAATTTATTTCGACCAAATTAAACCTGCCGAAGTGCTATGTTAGCCTATGGGGACCTTCTACAACATTTTTCGAAGTCTTTACACATCGAAAAAAAAAATCGATCACTAAAATCGGTCGATTCGAACGATTTAATCGTTATTCGACCGCAGGATTGCCAAATTTGTTGAAAAAACTTCGAATTCGATATTCGAATTCGCAGTTTTTTAATTCCATGGTCGAATTTCGAAGTTTTTTGTACTTCGAAATTCGAAAATTCTAAATTCAACTCTTAATAAATCTGCCCCTTAATGTGTTATATGTATTGCTTTTATTTAAACTATATTTATAGTAGGGATGCACCGAATCCACTATTCTGGATTCGGCCGAATCCCCGAATCCATCTTGGAAGATTCGGCCGAATATCGAACCGAATCCGAATCCTAATTTGCATAGGAAAAAGTGGAAAAAATTGGTTTACTTCCTTGTTTTGTAACAAAACGTCATGTGAAATCCCACCCTCCCACAATTTGCATATGCAAATTAGGATTCGGATTCGGTTCGGCCAGGCACAAGGATTCAGCCGAATCCGAACCCTTCTGAAAAAGGCAGAATCTTGGCCGAATCCCGAACCGAATTCTGGATTCGGTGCATCCCTAATTTATAGTCGTATGGACAATATGCATTAGATAACCATGTGATCTGTTCAGTCAAATTAAAGGTCACTACCATGTTGCAATGTAAACTTTTTTTAAAGGAATTGTTCAGTGTAAAAATAAAAACTGGGTAAATAGATAGGCTGTGCAAAATAAAAAATGTTTCTAATATAGTTAGTTAGCCAAAAATGTAATGTATAAAGGCTGAAGTGATTTGACGTATAACAAGTCAGTCAGGACACTACTTCCTGATTTTCAGCTGTCTTGGTTTACACTGACTGGTTACCCTGGCTACCAGACAGTAACCAATCAGAGACTTGAAGGGGGGCCACATGGGTCATATCTGTTGCTTTTGAATCTGAGCTGAATGCTGAGGGTCAATTGCAAACTCATTGAACAGAAATGTACCATGTGGCCCCCCTTCAAGTCGCTGACTAACTCAGACTTATAGAGCTGAAAAGCAGGAAGTTGGATTCTGGCTGTTTTATTAGACATCCAGTCACTCCAGTCTTTATACATTACATTTTTGGCTAACTAACTATATTAGAAACATTTTTTATTTTGCACAGCCTATCTATTTATCCAGTTTTTATTTTCACACTGAACTATTCCTTTAAGCTCATAGCTTTGCATCATTTATACTGATTTAGGTTAAAATTTGAATTTTTTATGAAAGTCTCTATTATGTATTTATTCTCAATTTTGCAAATTTTCCAGATTTAGGTTTGAGATTGGAAATAGTATAAAAACCTCCTCTTCAGTTAATGGCAAACTTTTGTTTGAACCATTGTCAATCATGGCCAAAACCATTTCTAAAGAATTATACCCATATCGACTTGTGTAGGCAACCCAAAACCAATACTCTGGTCCTTAGGGTTATACCCTTTATTTTATGTAGGTGAGTTTGATTTAATTTTTATATCTATATGTGAAGATAAGGGACCTGTTATGCAGAATGCTGGGACCTGGGGTTTTCCATGTAACATTTAATAACATATAATTTAATCATTAAATAAACCCAATACGATTATTTTGCCTCCAATAAGGATTAGTTATATCATAGCTGGGATCAAGTACAAGCTACTGTTTTATTATTACAGAGAAAAGGAAAATCGGTTTTTTTTTTATTTTTTGATTAAAATGTGTATGGGAAATGGCCTTCCTGTAATTCTGAGCTTTCTGGATAACAGGTTTCCATATAAGGGATCTCATTCTTGTACTTTACTTTAATGTTCTTCATATATTCTGCACAGAATGTAATAATGTACAGGAACTGTGCATAATATAGCAACCCCTCATTGACAAAATTGAATTGACATGATGTTGGTTGACTTGTGCTAAAATACAGTGGAACACTTACCTGTTTGGGAATGTCCTAGAAGTGTATAATTCAGGGAAGATACCATAGTTAGGGAAGTTTTTTTATTTATTATTTATTTCAGTACAAAAACAAATTATACTGACTAGTTATTGGAGAAGAAAATGTGTCCATGCAGCGAGCTGTCACCATTCTAAATTACTTCTGTCTCAGCAACACTTCTCTCAGGCACTGCAGATCAAAAGGACTAATGTCTAATTATATTGCTCCTGTAGGGAATGTATAGACACATCTGGGCCAGATGTCATTAAAATTCCTATCACTGCCCTACAGTCACTCCTTAGTTTTCCTCCATTAAATGTTATGTTTTAAACATGGCTTGTAACCAAGTACTTCATTATGATTATCTTTCATTATTCAGTTTGGTATTTCTGTTTAGCAGAAGAAGTGAGGGAATTTGTTATAACCTGATGTGAAACTATTGCCATAAGTTTTTGTAATTCACAGAAAAAAGGTGATCCCCTGCTTCTTATATTAAATAAATTATTTCTAATATAGTCCTAGGGGGTTAGTTTTGAGCCTCTTCATCTGCCTTCTCCCTTGGAGGGAGCCAACAAAATACAGGCTGCCTCCACTTGAGAGTCGCTACTGCCCAGGGCTGCACGAATGACCCTGAAGCTAGAAATCCCCCTGAAAAAAGTCTAAGAAGAGAGCAAAAAGGAAGCCAGAAATTCTGTCATGATTTTTATGATGTAGTATTTATTTCTAAATTACACTGTTTACACTGCAAATAATTCACTCTACAATATAAAATTTAATGAAATTTCCTGAACCAGCAAATGTATTAAGTTATAATATTGATGTGTTGATGTAATATTGGTGGAGGCAGCCATCTCAGGTCATTTTGCCTGGTAATTTGCTTTCAGAAATAGCCAGCACTTTGGGATGGAACTGCTTTCTGACAGGCTATTTCTCCTACTCAATGTAACTGAATGTGTCACAGTGGGACCTGGATTTTACTATTCAGTGCTGTTCTTAGATCTACCAGGCACCTGTTATCTTTTGTTATAGAGCTGCTACCTGGTTACCTTCCCATTGTTCTGTTTTTAGGCTGATGGGGGGAAAGGGAGGTGGGTGATACAACTCCAACTTGCAGCACAGCAGTAAAGAGTGACTGAAGTTTATCAAAGCACAAGTTACATGACTGGGGGCAGTTGGGAAACGGACAATATTTCTAGCCCCATGTCAGATTTCCAAATTAAATATAAAAAAATATGTTTGCTCTTTTGAGAAATGGATTTCAGTGCAGAATTCTGCTGGAGCAGACACAAAGCTAAAGACCACTACGCGGCATGTGATTCATCCCAAGTGAGTGTCACAGTAGTGGTGTGATGTGCAAGAACGGATAAGTACAGTCTCAATAGTCTACAGAGAAGATTCTATGTTCTAAGGTAGGCAAATGGTTAAATGCCTGCCTGAATGTAGCAATAGCCATACTGCTTTATTTAAAGGGGATAAAAATCCCAAAATCAAATTGATGTAAGCTTACTCAGGGTGCTTCTTGGAGCACTTTTGTAGCTTACATTATTCTATGTTTTGGTGGATTCTAAGGTAATTTCCATTATTAGACAGCTCAGAGTCAGAAACCCTAGGGTTAACTGAATCCAAGAAGTTCATGGACAAGGCATAGACAGTTACAGTATGGCCGATGACAGTCTGGGCCCTTAAAAAAAGCTGTTGAGCTTAAGCATGCCTAGTAATATAATATGTCAATGTATATGCTGTACAGAGATGTCCACCAACCTCATGTCACGAGCGAGATAATTTCGAGCCTTTTGAGACCTTTTTTCATGTTATCATCTAGTGAGAAGACTAAAGCACTAAAAACAGAAAAAGGAAGTAATTAGGTGATGTGAGATCCTCTACATAATAATATAATTCAGTCTCCACTTGCCCCTTGTATCTTGTAACTTTATGTCAGTCACTAACACAAGTAATACAATTGCTCACAATACTCACAATGATATATGCTCTATTTTATTGAGTATCCTATTTAATATTTTAGGGAACTTGTAATGAGAGGGGAATCCTGCAGGGGGCTGTCTTGGCTTAGTTTGATGTGACTCCCTTTGTGGAGCAGAGGCCTCTCATTTCCTTTGTGCACCATAGTGGTAATATAATAAAAGTAAAACAAGTTTTCACCAGGTCAAGCAATCCATAGCAACAGGTAGCATTTGCTGGTCACCTGGTCAACAAACCTCTCAAAGGTTGCTATGGGTTACTAGACCTGGTGCAAACTCTGCACTTTTAATTACTTGCCCACATATGTGTATATGAAGCTAATGCATAGGTATTAATAACCTGTACTTACTGATCCCACACTAGAAAACACAAGGATGCTGGTAGTTACTAAATCCAAAATGTTTTATTTGTTCCTTTTTGTCGAATTTAAGTCACACACCAGCAATACTTCTTCATACACAGTTTAACTTGTCATTTTACATCAATATACTGTTCACAATAAAGACAGTTGTAGACAACCCAATCCGTTTGGCAGTTTTTCCCATACGTACATATTCACTTGTTTCCCTCTCCTTCATAGGGGTCCCCTCTATGGGGCTTAGCTCAAAATACTAGACTTGCAGTGGGACTTCAACACTTTTTGGTGGAAGCTTCTCCAAGCCTCTATAACGTGATCTGACACTTAATCCCTGAATGGTGAGTTACCAGCTGGGAAACTACTCTTCACTTACATCCTTTCTTACATTGTTACAGTGTGCAATTACTAAAGCTAATGCTAGCTAAGGTTTTTCCTACCATTTCCTCTTGTTGCTGATTCTGCAGGTCAGGTGATCCCTTTGGTGAATCTCCTTACCATAACACACATTTAGGGGGTTATTTGCTAAAACTCAAACAAATCTCAGTTTTTATGAAAACAAAGTTGACCAAACTCCCTTCCATAAATTGAACTCAGTTATCAAAGTGGATCGTTAATTTGGATTGTGCAATGCTCAGAAAACTCGACTTTATCGAGTTTTCGCTGCGAAATCTAATTTTTTTCAGATTATTGGACTAAAACCCAGACTTTATTGGATTATCCAGAGCAGATCACCATGTCAAGAAACAACTACCATTGACATCTACACGACCTCGACAGGTTTGAGATGGATTATTCTGATTTTTAACAGCTTTGGGGTATAATAAATCTCTGAAAATTAAAAAGATTTTTCCATGAAAAATTTTAGTTTTACCCTTAAAAACCATGACCATATAAATTTGAGGTTTAATAATGAGACGCCTACATTCTCTTACAGTCCCTTTCATATGATTTCTAAACTTCATCCCCCAGAACTCTAGAACAGGGGTCCCCAACCTTTTTTCCAGCAAGCCACAATTAATTATAAAAAAGTCGAAAATTCCTGAGGGTGCTCAATTAGGGCTGTGTGTTGTTTGGTAACCCCTATGTGGACTGGCAGCCTACAGGACAAGATAAGAAATGTATCAACTAATGTATCAATTTAGAACAGTTTACAGGGTCGGTGACCCTCCACCCAGAGCTGCTTTACAAGCTGAAAAAATAAACTTTACACTTCAATATTTAAAAAAAACACATAGAAAATAGAAAGTACTTGGAAAAAGTTTTATCTGTGGTGAACTATTTGAAACCCTCTGAATTGAAAAAAGTGTGAACAACCCCTTTAAGGGCAAAAAAGCAAAGAAAAACAATATTCCTTTCTGATTCCAACCACGCAAAATTCTTTTGTCATTTAAATTACAATGCAAGGTAATGAGGTACAGTAAAACCTTGAACGTCACAAATTGTATTTCCTGATCTAAACTAATGAAGCTGCAAATTCTGTTCTCAGGGATATTATCATTATTATTAGAACATATTTTTCAAGTGCCAACATATGTCAGAATGCTGCATAATAGATGGGGGTTTACATTGAACATACAGATTGCATACAGAAATCCAATCAAAAACTGACAAAAGTAGTAAAAATAGCGTCAAAGTTATCAGGAATCATATTCTGCATATTCGGTGCTATTTTCTGCTGTGTAAATGATACAGCAGTTATACAATTCTCTACCACACAAGCTTCATCTATTATTGTTTCTATATTCAGAAATTCCATGCTTTTATATAAATGATCATTGATTTTTCCATAGGTCCATTATTCTGATTCTGAATCTCCAATTCCAAACAAAAGCAGAAATAGTCTACAGGTCCATAAGACATTAGGATTATACCTGTACACTGGAACACTTCTTATTGACTTCATTTTTGTTAACTGATCATTGAAATGATCTCTCCAAAACATTATTTTATGTCAATTTTAACTTCCATTATCTAATAATTGTGATTTGACCATATATTGACAAGGGAAGTGCAGCCAGAAAGCCAATTAGGGTGAGACTTGGGGAGAGTACTAACAGCCTATTATAGTAGTGAATGGTCCATCACTTCTTATAGTACACAGCAGTATTTTTTGTCTCCATAAACCATTTATTCTCGAAAAACTAGAAGTTAGACATGTTTCACTTGGACAAGACATGAGGAAAAAACTTTAAAAGAGAACTAAAGATCAATATGGAATTAGGCTAAAAATACATGCAAAGGACCAAGGAGAGCAATCCAAAAGCAGAATAACTGCTACAAAGTGATTTATTTTAAGACTAACTTTTGTAGTCTTAAAATAAAATAAACACGTTGTAGCAGTTATTCTGCTTTTGGATTGTTCTCCTCACTCCTTTACATGTACAATTACATTGAAGACCTGCGGTGAGATCTTGGAGGAAAGAAGCACCGCGTTAATTGAAAGCTTGGCTGTGCGCTGAAGTAATCAAGTATAGTGAGGCTAGAAATACTCGCCCTTGTGATTTGGGCTTCTGTACCATCCCAAGGCTAACATTTCCCTTTAGCAGGGAAGATCTGTGCTTTTGAAGATGCCCTCGGTAGTTCCCCATCTTATTTTCTACCGACTCACAACAAATGCTCTGGGCTACTCTGAGTTCCTGAGCTTAGGCACCAACTTACCATATACACTATATACATAGAATACACAATTTGTACACATGGCTGATTATTAGTTTGTTTAGCCCAGTTATTTGTTTATTATTTTGTTTAGCCCTGTAGAATATGGTTCTCTGACAGATGTAACCTTTCTTTCTGCTAACGTTTTGATGATTTCTGACAACCCCTAAGCTTAACCTCCCAAGGGAAACTCAGAGCATACTGAGCATGAACAGCACCAGTGGCACTGAAATTACTGCCAAGCAGGATCCAAGAAGGGGATAAAATGGGCTGCTGGACCGTGGGTCTTGTACAGTAAATTCATGAAACACAGCATTTAAACCCCTTATTCTTTATTAAGTTTTAGTTCTGTTTTAATGGAGCCAATTTCCATTGAAAACAGATATAGAAAAACGCCTTCTTGGAAGAAATGTCATGAGACAAGTCTTTCTCTACTGACACTGGTGCCAAGAACATTGTTTATCACATCATATTGTAAATAAAACATTCTAGAATTCTTTTAGGCAAGGTATTTTTCCCTAATAGTTTATCATTTATTACTTAGCCTGTGTACTAAAAGAAGCAATGATCTCTATACATCATGCACAAATGATCGCATTGGTCCTGTTAAATGTCTGTGACATAGCAGAAGTTATGAGCTTTGGTTATAGCTCTGTCACTCCACTGTGTATGGCTCAGAACTGAAAGGCCATTAAATTCGTTATAAATCTAAAAGTTAATGTTCTGGGTGAGTAACAATATTTCAGGGAGTACAAGTTAAAATCTCATTCTGAACCATTAACTTGTATTCTTGCTGATACATAGCTAGTGAATGACTTTTATTTAACAAGCACAATTGTATCCAAACAGTAAAGTCCTATTTCTTCATCAAAGGAGGGGGAATTAATTTACAAGCAGATCCTCTATAGTCAGATGTATATCCTCTGTAATGCAACCCTAGAGCAAGAAAAATGATGTTACTACCAGTATGGGATCCAGGATATGGGATATCAGGAATGCTTAGGATCTTTCCTAATAAGGTTTTTTTTTCTACCTGTGACTTGGAGCGCTATGCCAAAAATTAACTGACACAGATTTTCAATGGTAAACATATTAGCTGATATTAATATGGATTTATAACGAATTAAGCCTCCCTATGTTAACCAAATCAAAAACAGGTTTACAAAATGCCCCTAGTTCAGAACCCTACCTAGACATATTATATATAACACAACCAAGGTAATAATACTCCTTTACCTCTGACACCATGTTAGCCATATTGTAGTCAAGTTAATGAATATTTTTCTTAATTAATCACTCACTCTAGGTTCATTATAAAGCACTCTCCCAGTGGTTTTGACAATTGAAACAGCTCTGCTGGTCCATATCCATTTACCTACTGACTACTATATCATAATAGTTACAACAAATGTTTCTAGGAAGGAAATTGAAAATCTGGATGTTTGTGCCATTAACAGGACTTTGTGGAGCAAGGCATATCATGCTGCACATAGGAAGAGGTAAGTGCAAGCCAATAATATTAGAGGGGAACTGCTTATAAGCGTGAGCTCCCAGACTTGGGTGGCTGATGGGCAGCTTCATATTTTAAGAGCTGCCCCTTCGCTAAAGTGTCAGTTTTTGGAATGCTGGAAAAATATTCTAATGCATTTAGAATAATGAAAGTAAAAAGGGAACCTCCAATTGGCCTACAGAATGAGCAGTTGGATATTAAGCAACTTGCCTAGCCACCTGTCATCCAGGGCATTCTGCAAAGTATTACACACACTGATTACATATACAAATAAATAAATAAAGACATAAATAAATCGTACAAAACTAATAGGTGGACTATATTGTGAAAGAAGCTTTCAAGGTCTGTGTAGATAAATTACATGCTAAAATGAATTGTGTTGAAGTCATTGCTCCTGCTAACCACATTAAAAGCATGAAGCTAATGGAAACACTTTGACTGGAAGGTCAATGTTCAGTGACTTTATTAAAATCTTAATAATGGTTGCCATGAACCGGCAAATCAAGTGGGAAGGTATTTTGAATTATATATGTTCTATCAGGAAACAACATGTCAAGAGGAACCTGCAAGCAGAATGCTGAAAATAGAAATTGGCCTTGTATCATAGCTCAAATGTTCAAACTTTGTCTATGGTCATGCACTGCACAGCTCATCTAAGCTCATGAAAATATCAAGGTATCTATAAATAAATGCTGAGATTAGCTCACGCTCATACCAACAGATACTGTATGTGAAGCAAAGGGAAGTTGTACAAATGTGTGGTAAGGTTCTCAAATATCAATTCAAGTGGTTCTCTTTTAAAGTTGGCACAATGCATGCTGCAATTATACTTTCTGTACCACATCACAACAGAAACATCAACCACCGGCAACCACAGAATTTCTGAAAAACATCTACATTTTACTAGGTGTAGAAATAGATTTTCTTCAACATAAAAAAAACTGGGCAGCCAAGACAATTGGTAAATAGGTTTTATATGACCACATCTCTCCCATCACAACAGACAGAATAAAGCTCTTATTTGCAGAATTCCATCATCTGTGGTCAAGCAAAACCAATACTATCCTAATAAATATTGTCAGCATTTAACAACCGGAGAAAAGCCAAGCCAGTGCAAGGCATTTTTCAAGATCTGCATGTAAGCTGGAAATTTAATTATCCAGAAACCTTTGACAATAAAAAAAAAACAAGTATAATAACAGAAGTATCTTAAGCGATACGGTGGCCATACATAGGCCAATAAAAACTGCTGACTCAGTCCTTGCAGAACCTGTGTGCTAAATAAACACGTTTATGAGCAGTTAATCTGCCTCATAGGCCATTCCTTGTTACCCTTACTTGTTTCTTCATTGGCATTTGTACATACAATGATTTGGCTGGAATTTACTTCTGCGCAGGGTCGGACTGGGCAAGTGGGGCACTAGGAAAAAACTTGGTGGGCCCCGCCGGCCCAGACCTGCTCCTTACTTGAAGCACCGCAGCTCTCCCTACCTCCCTCCCTGGCTCCAGTTGCTGCACCAACCTCCCTCTCTGGCCCTGCTGAGTTTAGGAATAGGTAAGCATGGGGGGGGCAGAGGGGAATTATGGCTGGGATGGGGGGGCCAGAGGGGGATTGCGGCTGGGCTCCCCAGTCCGACACTGCTGCTGCATGTTTATGGGTACCAGTAATAGGGGTATATTTATCAAAGAGTGAAGTTAGAGATCACCACGCTATAGTTAGAGTTCACGCCAGTGGACTGTGACTATCTCTAACTTCATAATAAATATACCCCCTAATATTGTATCCTTCCAGACCAGGGGGTATATTTGTTAAAGAGTGAAGTTAGAGATCCCCACAGTCCTCTAAAGTGAAATTCAGCCACTCTCCATTCATTTCTATGGGATTTTTAAAAGAGTATTTATCAATAGGTGAAAGTCCATCCTTTGAAAAACACACTTTTCAAAATCCCATAGAAATTAATGGAAAGTGACTGAATTTCACTTTAGAGGACTGGTGACTTCTAACTTCACTCTTTGATAAATATATCCCCTAGTCGGCACCTAATTGACTCATGTACAGGGCCCACAGACAGACTGCTCAATTTATATCTGGTCACAAACCAGGCAGATATTGATTGTGCAGGTTTCATTTTGCCCTCCACATTGATTTGGTCCTTATACGACTGCGCATGATCCGATCTTTGGCCCTTGATACATTTGTGTTTGTAATATTCAAATAATGGTCTAAATTACATTGTAAGTTTGATATGAGTGTGTAGTGGAAAACTGATGAATAATCACTTTGAAACCCTACGTACTACATTGTAAAGTATTGCCTATGCTATGAATGTGCCAATAATTTATCAAACCAAATAGAATTTGTGAGTATAGTAATATTTTTGCAAGATTCAAAGTTCTCACTGTTCTTAGAGGCTGATCATTTAATAAGAGTTTTTAAATGTAAGTGAATACTTCAAGTTGCCCATTTAATAATAAAGGTGTTACCCCTAAAGTACAGTATACAGTTGTATATTGGGGGAATAAGCACAGAAAAGCACTTTGAATTTTTCTTTATCAGTGAACTTTCCATTTTGTCTATAAACAATAAATTCAGAATCTTTGTGTTGCACGTCAGGGATCTTTATAGTATAGAAGACCTTTTTAATGATAGATTCATTATATCTGTGGATTAGATTCGATTTATCTATAGGTTAAGTTATTTCAACATAGCATTGGTAATAATATTAGCAGACAAACATATTCATGCAGGAGAGAACACCATTATTGATCATGGTAGTAATTAGTAATTACATCACATGGATGTTCTGAAACTTTGACATAGTCCATAGACAAAGACATAAGCTCATTGCTGGATCTAATCATATAGTGAATATACCATAAAGTTGGATAGGAAGTTTATAAGAATAATAATAAATGGCATATGTACTGTGGTATATATAGATCCTTATTTCTGCGAAAAAAATATGTGTAAGGAAATTTGTTTAGCATTGATTAACCTTGTAGAGTTGAATCAGGATTATCTTCGTTGTATTAATTTCTCAGGGTGGCCTGTCACTTCTATAAGTGGATAGATGGGCCAGCTGAACCACCCTGTAAGTACATTATAGTGAACACACAAGGCAAGATAGCTCAGCTAAATCAGAATGCAAATAATTATGAAAAGGTTCACACTTGAAAAATAAAAAAGTACCATTTGGGGCACCCAGGATGGAACGAACATATGCAAACAAAAGCAATACTTTAAAGTTTACTTTCTCTTTAAAAACAGATTCTAGTGCTAGGACTTGTGTTTGCATAGCAAGGCATGCATACTAGAATTGTTTGTTGCTTCAATTTACCAAACAGCACAATTCAGTAATTCATAATTACAGTATTTTGAATAGAATAAAGCACAATTGTTATGTTGGTTACTTTAAAAGAGTGAGCTTATTTACAATGTATAGCATTCTGGCTGTGTTCTCTATCGTTAAGTGTTAAACTGCAGCCGCTTCTGCATGCTAACCATGTCCAATGCCCTGGGCATCATTGTCTTATCAGCAATTATTAGAGACTGATAAGGCTCACTTTTAAATTAAGCAATAAATCTCAGTACAAACAGTAATGGAAATTTGTATTGTACCTGTAAGCTTCAATAAAAAACATAATTAAAGCAATATTATTAATGTTTGTATAGTCTGTGGGAAGGTATAGTAAAATAGATAGCGTGTTCCACTGATATTCAGAAACCATTAGCACAACAAGCTACATAGTATTAGAATGTGGGCACAACAGAATTATATAGCTGCTTAAAGGATCATGTATTTATGTATAAATGTGTATCTATATAATCATATACAGGTATTGGACATATAATCCAGAATGCTGTGAACATGAGGTTTTCTGGAAAAGGGAACTTTCTGTAATTTGGATCTCCATATATTAAGTCTACTTAAAATTAATTGAAACAGTAAATAAACCCGACAGGCTGGTATTGCTTCCAATAAGGATGAATTATATCTTAGTTTGTATCAAGTCCAAGCTACTGTTTTATTATTTCAGAGAAAAAGAAAAACAGTTTTAAAAATCTGAATTATGTGATTAACATAGTCTGTGGGAGACTGCCTTACTGTAATTCTGAGCTTTTTTTTAAAGATAGAATAAATGGTGCAATATTCCCCCTTAATGGGTGATTGTGCACCTATCACCAATCATCAGAAAATTTGCAAGTTCTACTGGACTCAAGTTAAAGTAAAACATGGCTTCAAACTTTCATCTATGCAGGGTGGGAGTGGGCCGGGGTACACTGGGAAAAAAACCTGGTGGGCTGGCACTCCCGTGTGGCTGGCAGAACCCCTTCCTTCCTGGCCTCCCCCATGTGACTGCAGCTTGAATTGGTTCTTGAAGAAGGTACGCTCAGGGGGTAAAAGGGGACTGAGGGGTATATTTGCCTCAGGGTGGGGGGGGCCCTGGAGGTAGCAGAGGGGGGTTGGGAGGCCCTTGGGGGGATTGCAGGCCCCTTATGTGGCACTTGTGTAAAGAACTAGGTTCCTTCATTCTGTTTGGTGTTTGAACAAATGCAAAACTATGTATGTTAGTGCCTAGCTCTGTCCATGCTAATAGTTACTAATCTCCATGCTGGTTAGTTAGTTAGTTAGGGGGTGGGGGGGAGATTGATGGTACGAAGAGGGCCCCTGAGGTCGCAAGGGGGCCCTTCAGATTGCAACCCCAGTGGGCTCATTAGCTGCAATTATCAACCAAGTGGCACAAGTGTTTTTACCCACAATTCAATGTTCCTCCCATAATTCCAGTGTAATTGTGGCTGCAAGGAGGAGTTGTGTTTGGTGCAATTGTGCCTAAGTTAAAGGGGTTGTTAAAAATAACTTTTAGTATGATGTAGAGAGTGATATTCGGAGACAATTTAGTTTTCATTTTTTATTATTTGTGGTTTTTGAGTTTAGCATTTAGTTTAGAATTTTCAGCCCAAATAACCCTAGCAACCATGCATTGATTTGAATGAGCGACTGGAATATGAATAGGAGAGGGTCTGCATAGAAAGATGAGTAATAATAATACATTTGTAGCCTTAGGTTTTTTTTGATATGATGTGACCTCAATTTGAAAGCTGGAAATAGTCAGAAGCAGAAAGCAAATCAAAAAAATATGAAAGCCAACTGAAAAGTTGCTTAGAATTGGCCATGCTATTACAGACTAAAAGTTAACTTAAGGTTGAACCACCCCTTTACAATTATAGGAATATCACGCAATAGTCCAGAAAAATGTTGGTGTTGGAATGTCGTCTGTACTTGATTTCTCAGCTGCACATGTGCTGTGTCTACTAATTTAGGCCACTGTGAGAGCCTTGGAGCTACCACCACATTCAACTTATCAGAACAGACTCAGGACGAGGAGCAGCTTCAGGGGCGGAGCAAACAGCCGCTCCTGCCCACAACGCAACACCGTTGGCAACCCCTCTCCCCCAACGCAAGCTTGCACAGGCGTGAGCACATCGATTAGAAGATGAAGAAATAGAGCAGTGGGGAGGGGGATTCGAACGCTAAAGAGGAAACAGAACTGTGGTTGTGTTTAATAAATGAGCCCTATAGTTTCTTTTTTGCACAAACTTTGACACGATTACATGATTTCTAATAAAGAAAAAAGGTTTGTTATGGTACAGTTAATAATTCTAGCAAAATGTATTTAGTCCCATTTCCCCTTAAAAAATATATTGAAATTTTGAAAGATTTAAACTTGTTTAGTCATTTAACTTCCCTATTCTTTTGAAGTATCTGTGTTCTTTTTTCAGAAGGAAATAAGCATTGGACATTTATAATTATATTTCTTTGTTGCCTAAAAAAACAAAGTAATGATGTGAAACAATTATAAATACATTTAAACATTGCCACGCACTGTTTAATAAAAGAGCAAAAATAAAGAAAAGCCAATAAACTGCAAATGAAAAGAGCACAACGCTGTGTTTTTTCTCCAAACAAGAAATTTTATTAAACAATTTCATTTTGAAATGTCATTTAGAAACCTACAATAATCGAATGGTTGCGGGATGGGGGGCGTGTTGGAAGATTTATTCATTTTCCCTGCATTAGTGCAACAGAGATGCTACAGAATCAGGAATTATAGGACTGGGTAGGCTTGCACTTTTCTTGTATGTGCCCCTGTTTTTTTCTGTAAAGTGTTATCAATACATTTCGATTTTTCCTTATTGGAGTGCCCTGTTTTTTTTTTTTTTAAAAAAAAATTATGGTCTAAAGGAAACCTAAAACAATTTATTGTACTGGAATTATTTGCTTTGTCTAAAGAAGTCATGTTTTTTGTTTCCTTCATGTAAAGATTGCTGGAATAAATACATTTTTTTCAAGTGTTTCACTTGAAGTGTCATGCTGTTTACAAGTTGATTATTTGGATTTATGGTTTAATGGTGCAGCTTATTAAGCCACTGCAGTTTATCTCCTGAAACAAGCAGGTGATACCCCTCCAACCCAGGTGCCCAAAAGGTTTAAAGGGGTTGTTCACCTTTAAGTTTTCTTTTTAGTATCATGTAGAGAGTGATATGCTAGTCTGAGACAATTTGCAAATGTTTTTCATTTTTATTATTTGTGGTTTTTGAGTTATTTAGCTGGAAAGAGTCTGAAGAAGAAGCCAATAAATGAAGATCAATTGATAAAATGCTTAGAATTAGCCATGCTATAATATAATAAAAGTTAACTTAAAGGCAAACCACCCCTTTAGTACAGGGGAAGCAAATAAGTGGATGCCTAAGGGTTCTGGGAGCTCATATGTTTGGCATCTCAGTTACAACTCAAGAAAAGTTCATTAGAGCATTTATATCCGCAGCAATATACAGTTGAATCCCATGCATTGTACATCAAGCATTATAACGTTTGCTGAAAAAAACAGTGCATTAAATTAGTTCTAGGTATCACAGCTAAACATGCTAACAAATAACTACAAGTATGGGATCCATTATCCGGAAACATGTTATCCAGAAATGTCCGAATTATGGGATAGCCATATCGCATAGACCAAATAATCCAGATTTTTAAATAAGATTTGCTTTTTTCTAATGATTAACAATAAATAACTGTATAATAAAGCAGTACCTTGTACTTGATCCAAACTGATAATAAAACAGTACTTGATCCTAACTAAGATAGTATAACTAGTTATTGGGTTTATTTAATATTTTAATGATTTTCTAGTACACTTAAATGGGTTGTTCACCTTTAAATTAACGTTTTGTATGATGTAGAGAGTGATATTTTGAGACTGTTTGCAATTGTTTTTCATAATTTTTTATGTGTGGTTTTTGAGTTATTTAGCTTTTTATTAGGCAGCTCTCCAGTTTGCAGTTTCGGCAACCTGGTTGCTAGGGCCCAAATTGCCCTAGCAACAATGCACTGATTTGAATAAGAGACTGGAATATGAATAGGAGAGGGTCTGAATAGAAAGAAAAGTAATAAAAAGTATCAATAACAATAAGGGGCAGATTTATCAAAAGTCGAATTTAGAATAAAAAAAAATGGCGAAATTCGAATAAAAAAAGACCAACTGAAATTTATAAAAAAAATCAACGTTTTTTTTTGAGTGAATAGGCTGTTTTCATTCAAATTCGAATCGTACGAATCAAAGTAACATCATATTCGATCAAATTAGATTCAAAGTTTTTTTCTAAAAATAAGAGACTGGAATATGAATAGGAGAGGGTCTGAATAGAAAGTAAAATAATAAAAAGTATCAATAACATTAATGGGCAGATTTATCAAGGGTCGAATTTTAAATAAAAAAAACTTCGAAATTCGAATAAAAAAAGACCAACCGAAATTTATTTAAAAAAAAAATCGAAGTTTTTTTTTCGGATGAATAGGCCGTTTTCGTTCGAATTGAAATTGTTCAAATCAAAGTAACAGCGTATTCGATCAAATTAGATTCAAAATTCATTTTCAAAGTCAACCATTTGACTCCAAATAGGTTCTATGAGGTCCCACATAGGCTAAAACAGCAGTTTGGCAGGTTTTAGATGGAGAATGGTCAAAGTCAAATTCTTAAAGAGACTACAAAATACATTTCGATATTCGAATTTTCTAATTCGAGTCAAATTTGGAGTATTCCCTAGTCGAAGTACACAAAGAATAGCTCGAAAATCTGCCCCTAAATGTGTAGCTATACAGATGTATTTATTTGTTTTTAGATGGGGTCAGTGACCACCATTTGAAAGCTGGAAAGAGTCCAGAGAAGAAGAAGGCAATAAATTAAAAAAACTATAAAAAATGAAATCCAAAAATGAAAGCCAATGGAAAAGTTCATTAGAATTGGACATTCTATAACATACTGAAAGTTAACTTGAAGGCGAACCACCCCTTTAAGGTATGAAAATCCAAAATATGGAAAGATCCATCATCCAGAAAACCCCAGGTCCCAAGCACTCAGGATTACTGGTCCCATACCTGTCCTGTACTACATTACATTGATTTATATAATCTTATCAGAGCTAGAAATGAATACAGGAAATGGTACCTAATGCTACTTTTGTTATTTTTACTGGAAATCATATATACTGTATGTTGGTAATATCCTGTTTAGCTTTAGATTTCTGCACAAGAAGTGTTGACTGTAAATGTGGCCCTGAATAAAAGCGCTTTTGGGAAACCTTTACTTTGTTGATGGCATGTAGGGAATTATGATATATCCTTGTATAGTTTCTCTGTTCTGTATTGGACATGTCTCACATATTACGTGGCTTTGTTCTTGAGCTATTGGTGCAGTACAGTCTATTGGTACCTTGCTAGTTCTAAAGGTTATGTGAAGTGATGAATTATTCAGATTGTTGTTGGGCTGTTATTTTGAATTTTTCAAGCTCTTAAGACTGGGTAGACAGAGTGATAGATGAAGCAAGTAAAAGACTTGCAGGGAAATTCTTTATCATAACTCACTGACAAATGGCAGGGCTGTGTACACCTACATATATTTGTCAACATTTAAACACTGTATGGATTTATTAGCTTAAAGCCAGGTATATTTACATGATTAACCCCCACCCTTTTATAATGATGATATTATGAAAAAGCCCCTTGTTATTTTCTATCACAAAAAGGTCATGCTTTCATCCATTGATATGTTTTTTAAGGGTTTCATTCTTTATTTTCTCTGCCTCAGCTTATTCCATCATTCTTATGCTAAACAGCCTGCAATGCTTTGAATATATATGAGCCTTTCAAAAAAAAGGGGCAATTGATCTTGCAGTGAGTCCTGAAAAACTATTATTCTGAGTCTAAAATGAAAACTCTTGCCATAAATTAGGACAGACCTGCAGTTTTGTTTTGGCAGAGCGGAAGTGTAGACTAGGAAGTAAATTCAATGTGTGAACAAAAAGTATCTAATTTTATCAAATGAGTTGTTTTCACAAGCAAAATTGTTTTAGACAATATAATGCACTGTTAGACCCTACCGTTTATTAACAATTGCATCTTTTTATATGTAGCGATGGGCAAATCTGTGCCGAAAAATGAGTGAATTTACCTCGAAATTCGCGAAATAGCAAAAAAATTGTGAAACGCATAGAAGTCAATGTGTGTCAAAATAATTTTGATTCAAGCATCAATTTTTATATGTGCGACTATTTGGTCCGAATGCATTAAAGTCAATGGGCATCCGAATAATTCTGATCCAGCTGATTTTTTGCCGACAAATTGTCGCAGCAGTTTTGCGAATTAATTTGCCTTATTAATTAATTTCATAATTTATTGCATGCATTTCCCACTACATTTAACATGCAGGGGCAGATTTATCAAGGGTCAAAGTGAACTCGAGGGAATTTTCGAAATAAAAAAATTGAAATTCAAAGTCATTTTTTGGATACTTCGACCATTGAATAGGATACTATGACTTCGATCCGAAGTAAAATCGTTTGAATATTCGAACATTCAATAATCGAAGTACTGTCTATTTAAAAAAAACTTCGACTTCGCCAAATTAAACCTGCCAAAGTGCTAGCCTATGGGGACCTTCTAGAGCATTTTTCTAAGTTTTTGGAAGTCGAAGTAAAATCGTTTGATCGATCGCTGTAATTGAACGATTTCACTTAGACCACAGGATAAACAAATTGGATGAAAAAAACCTCGACTTCAATATTCGAAGTTGAAGTATTTCAATTCGATGTAGGGGGTTTAGCGGGCGAGAAAGCCATTCCACACTCATAGGATAAAAATCAATGTCCAGCTTTATTGGAAAAATTAAAACAACAAACAGGCATCCTTAGCAGATGTACTCCTACCCTATGACATGTTAAATCACCTGACGCGTTTCATGCCCCCAATTGGCACTTCATCAGAGGTCATTTCAATTCGATGGTCGAATTTCAAAGTATTTTTAACTTCGAAATTCGACCTTTGATAAATCTGACATGTATAATACCCCAAAGCTGCTACAAAACATCCGAAAATCCGCCATTGCAAACCTGCTGAGGTCATGTAGAAATCAATGGCAGATGTCCCTTTTACAATATGAAAATATTGTGATCTGCTCTGGGTTTCGTCCGACAATGCGAAAAAGTCTGGGCTTTGAGGAGATGACCCGGAATAAAATCGAGGAATTCGAACGTAAAATCAGAAAAATTTGTATGATTCATGTTTTCACTCGATTATATAGTGTCTTTTCCCGACCCGACTTTTTAAAACCATTTTATTGATAAATACGATAAAATTGTGGATGGGAGTTTGGTCGAGCTTGGTTTAATAAAAAAGTGAGATAAATCCGAATTTTAATAAATAACCCCCTTAATGTTGTCTCTAGCTTTAATTGTTATAGTTTGTGTTGAGTTTTTGAAAAAAAATAATGTTTTTAGTGAGTTATTTATCAAACGTCGAGTGTTAGAATTTTTTTTTTCACCTCGAATGAACTCGAAACGCTTATTTAGAGTTATCTTATTTAAGAAAAAACTGGTATGGCAAAACCCAGATTCTGCGAGTTCGAGTCCCGAAACCCGAAAACTCTAATTGATTACGTTTTCTGCGACAAAACTCGAATCACTTGAATCGGTTGAGTTTCGGGCAAAAACCCTCTGCAAAAAACTCCAACATCAAGCAGGCTTTTAAGATCAAATAGGTTCAAGGTTCCTCTGCCTTTGACTACTTGACCTCGACAGGTTTTAGGTGGTGCATTTTCAGATTTAAATTTCCAGGGTCAGGGTTTTTTTATAACCCAATAATGTGAGGTTTGACCAAAAAATACAACTTGAAAACTTGAATTTTAGTGGAAAACACAACTTGAACCTTTATAAATCTGCCCCTTAATATTGCTGTGATGTACATGGTTCTGTGTGATAGAAATATTGTTCTAATGTACATGCTATTGTCCAGCAGAACTAGAAATATTGCTCTGGTGATGTCCAGCAGAACTAGAAATATTCTGATGAACCTGCTATTGTCCGGGCAGCAGGGCTGGAACTAGGGGTAGGCAGAGTAGGCACGTGCCTTGGGCGCAAGGGTGGAGGGGCGCCAGGCACGTACTTACTCCTACCCTAGTCCAGTCCCTTCTCTGCCGAGTCCCGACAGCCCACTTGTTCTCGTCTATGCACGATAGCGCACACGCGTCTTTTTGCGCATGCGCACAATCGCCTATTCGCACACACGTGAGCATCTAGCTCGCGTGCATGTGTGCACCCTAGGGCGCCTGCCCAGCTTGGCCCGACTCTGTCCAGCAGAATTATAAACTATTGCTCTGATGAACCTGCTTTTGTCCAGCAGAACTAGAAATATTGCTTATTTAAGAAAAAACTGGGATGGCAAATTCTATGAGTTTGAGTCCCGAAACCCGAAAACTCGAATTGATTATGTTTTCAATGAAAAAACTGGAATCACTTGAATCATTCGAGTTTTCAGGCCAAAACCTCCAACATCAAGCAGGCTATTAAGATCAAATGGTTCAAAGCACCACTGCCATTGACTTCTACTTGACCTCGACAGGTTTTAGGTGGTGTATTTTCAGATTTATGCTATTTCCAGGGCCGGGGTATAATAGATCTTGAATATTCAAGTTTTTTTTTATAACTCAAAAATGTGAGTTTTGACCAAAAAATACAACATGAAAACTCGAATTTTAGTGAAAAACACAACTTAATAAATCCGTCCCTTAATGTTGCTGTGATGTACATGGTTCTGAGTGATAGAAATATTGTTCTAATGTACATGCTATTGTCCAGCAGAACTAGAAATATTCCTTGTTGACTTGCATATTGTTCAGTAAATATTCTGATGAACATGCTATTGTCCAGCACAACTAAAAATGTTCAGATGAACCTACTATTGTTGAGCAGAACTAAACATATTGTGATGAACCTGCTATTGTCCAGCAGAAGAAGAAATATTCTGATGAACATGCTGTTGTTGAGCAGAACTAGAAATATTGCTCTGATGAACCTTATATTGTCCAGCAGAACTAGAAATATTGCTCCGGCTATTCTTCAGCAAAACTAAAAATATTGCTGTGATGAACCTGCTATTGTCCAGCTGAACTAGAAATATTGCTCTGATGATGTCCAGCAGAACTAGAAATATTTGATGAACCTGCTATTGTCCAGCAGAACTAAGAATATTCCCTGTTGACTAGGATATTGTTCAGTAAAATATTCTGATGAACCTGCTATTCCAGCTAGTCCAGCAGAACTAAAAATATTGCTCTGATGAACCTGCTATTCCAGCTAGTCCAGCAGAACTAAAAATATTGCTCTGATTAATTGGATATTGTCCAGCAGAGTTAGAAATATTCTGATTAACCCGATATTGTCCAGCAGAACTAGAAATATTGCTCCTATGAACTGCTACTGTCCAGCAGAACTAGAAATATTCAGATGAACCAGCTATTGTCCAGCAGAAATAGAAATCTTGTTCTGATTAATCTGCAATTGTCCAAAAGATTTAGAAATATACGGATGAACCTGCTATTGTCCAGCAGAACTAAAAATATTGCTTTAATAAACCTGCTATTGTCCAGAAGAACTAAAAATATGGCCTATTGACTAAGATATTGTTTAGTAAAACTGATGTGTGACAGCATTTAGTCAGCAGAAACACGATATCAGTAAATCCTAAAGCCTACAAAAGCCAAAATGTGTTTTTTAGAGAATGCTTAAGGGACTTAGAAAATGAATACAGGCCTGGGAGACCACTTTCAATCAGCCTATGAAATCTTAAAACTGGGAATGAGTTAACCAAAATTTCTATTTTTCGAAATGCCTGTTTGAGCGTAACCTTTTAAAATTACTGCTTTGTTTTTTTCTTGTTATCCTGCTGTTTTACTTCTTTATCTTCTCTAGACAAAAAAAGAAAACACTAACAGGAGTTAAACATTCGTATATATATTATTTTTTTTTCTCCATTTATTTATTGTGTACTACATGTACTGTATGTATAATTTTATTTATAAAACATACATGACTACACAAAATTGTGTTGTGCAAAAGGGAGGACAAACAATAATAAGCAACAAGCAGAGTAACAAATGAGAATAGATCTACAGAGATTAAGTGCTATTTGCTAAAGACACAGTAAGAAGGAGGTTCCTGCCTAGCAATGGCAGGCGCAGCCGACAATACTTTGCGCTGTCCTAGCACTGGAACTTGCTTCTGCTGACTGTTACTATACTGCCACTTCCCAGTTCAGCCGTGGATTGTGCTTACTGCTGCCTGGGATGAGAAGCACATTCTGGGACCTCGGGATTTGGTAATTGCGAAGTACTCTGTGCTGTACTGTGCCCATCTGGATATAGAACAGGAGTAGAACAGGCACCGGCAACTGAATGTAGCGAAGGACAGAATGTACTGGCAGCACAGGAAGAGGTATCGGCACAGAGAGGTGGAGAAGGAGATGGGGGCAGAGAACACAGTGTCACTAGAATAGCCAGGGAGGAGAAATCAAGCGCCACAGTATGGATGGTCACCTTGTCGCCTTTTCTGTAGAGGACAGGAAGTGGAGTTATTTAAAGACATATATAGGCCTATATGTACCTGCCCTATTCAAACTGGCCTAAGCGCAAGTGTACTAACGAAGTTTCGCTAGGCAGCAACAAACATTAACGAAAGTTTGCTATATAATGCCTGTGCTGACGAATTAATGCTAGCGAAACTTTACCAGCGCTTGGCTGCCGAGACGCAACTTCACATTTTAATGAATTAACATAGTGGTATTGAATGAGCAGTAGTGAAGTGTGGTAAAGCCTTCATAGGCTAAAATTCGCCCTTTAGCGAATTTACCCCTATGTGTCCAGTATATGTAATAAGAGTTGATCATTTAGTATGCAGATACATTCATTGTATGCCTCATATTTGCAGTTGGCTGTTGCACACCGGTTTTTATATTCTGGTACTATATGTCAAAATATAGTTTATTTTGTAAATCTTTTTATACATTTTGATGATATCAGACATGTTAGATACAATTGTGCACAGTGCTCTGTACCAATATTCACTTTAAAAATATTCTAATCTTGTCAGAGTTTGAACTTGGGACTTCTTTCACATGTTCTTCATATTATTATTATTGGAATTCTAATACAGATTAGTTCTATACAGATATTTCCCTATTAAAACTAGGAGGATAAATATGTGAAGGCTCTTTCGTCATGAAGATTTTTTTTCCATAAGCAGGCAATTTTAACTCCAAGTGCGACATGCAAAGTGCAATTTGTCAGACATGTTTTTTATCCATAATGTAGCATTCCATTCCAGTATAATTGCGACTAGGCCCGCTGTAATTGTGCCCAATGCATCAAAACTAACGCAACTGCACATGTATCTGGCAGTGAGCCTGATGCAATTTGCCACTAACATTTTGGGATTACATCACTTAAGGTGCTGACAGTTAGAGTTGTGTTTGCATGGGATTCTTTTAGTGCAAGCCTTCTGTGCCTATTGATACAATACTCCGTGTGAACCCTGGAAAAACATTCAGGGTGTTGGTAGCCCCAAGGTTCCCCAGCATCTGTAGGCGCATTTTGGCACATTTTTGCAGAAAAGGCAGAATACATGCAATGGTGTTTGTTCCAATTAAACAACTATACAAGAAGTGCATTTGGAAGTAAACTTTGTGAAATAATCCTTCTATACTATGCCTTGCATTTCTAAAGGGTAGATAAAAATGTCTGTGCTTTAGCATTTTCAGATTTCTGTGCTTTAGCCTTTTGATGGGACCTGTCTGAGACTAAGATGTATTAAAGTGTGAAATTAAAGCTCAACACATTAAAATGCCACCACTCTCTATTCATCTCTGTGGGATTATTAGAAGCATATTTTCAATATGTAAAATAGTTCACCATTATAAATATGATATAAATATGCCTTCAAAAATCCCTTAGGAATGAATAGAAAGAGTTGGAATTATGGCGTGTGGAGCTCTGATGTCACAATTTGATAAATCTGCCCAAAGACTGTATATCTAAATTCAGGATCCTAACAGCATACTGTACATGCTCCTGCTTTACTAGAAGCCACCAGAGCATTTTAGACATTTTACTTTAATTGTATGCTATGCTAGGCCCTAGTCTACACTTTACACAAGGCCCCCCTTCTAAAAGTTGAAAGACCCCTTTGCATTAGGCTTTTATTAAATCTGTTTTAGTTGTGGTCATTGTTAATTGTCAGGCTTACTTCTGATCCTGGATCACTTAATACACTAAGCTCATAATAAAATTCCTTTGACGTTTTTATTTTCATTTTCTGTAATATTTTCTATGCCTTCTGAAGAACTAGCATTGTGTATTGAAAACAGAACTCTAGCTGAGCATTTGTAGTTATGCATAAAGGGACACATCTTTCTTGTTATTTCTGCTGCTAATAACTCTCACTATACAGCTCTGTACCCTGCTGATCTTCCCTGCTGGCATCATATGGGTTAGACCTTTTTACTGTAATAATGAATTCAGCCACCTGGGAAATATTCTTTATAAAGACAGAAAATGTCTTCGGTAGCCTAGTCTCTACAACAAAAAAGGTAGTGACGGATTTAAGTTTGCATACCTATAGAAAGTATTATATACTTCCTCCTAACTTCTGACTGATGTTTTTTTTTTTTTTTAAAAAAAAGCTATTTTATATTCACTATAAATCTCCCACTAGAAAACTGGCTTAGGAAATCCTGTTGAGAGTTTTACAGATTAATTGATTGTGGCATTTGTACCCAGCTTATAGCTCATTAGCAAAAGGCTCAAAGCTTCCAGTGAGCATATGAGTTTTATTGTTATGTGCTACCGCATGGCTGGATAATTTAGGGCTTCCCTGTGAGCATGCTTTTGGATAAATGCTGTTCAGTTAGATTTTTTTATCCTATTCAAATAGCACAAATGATCATAAAGTAAGAGACCAATTTGGTTCGCTGTTGCTATTTATTTTGTCACATTATTTTTGCTGGAGATAGAAAACGAGGACTGCAATTATTTGCATCAGTTCAATGTATCTACCCAAGAATAAAAAAAAAAATTATTATCTACTGTTGACAAAGCAAATGCTCTGTGGGGTTGATTTATGAATTGTATGAATTGGACTTCTGTCAGATGCCAAAGTAGGCACTGAATATGCAATATATACTGTATACAATATGAAATTCTCAATTAAGTTACATAGTTTCATTGTTAATTTTAGTTAAAAAAAGACAAAAAAGTCCATCAAGTTTCACCAATGACCCTCAGTAGCCTTTAATATTATGTCTATCCAAGAAATCATCCAAGCCATTCTTAAAGGCATTAACAGAATCAGCATCACAACATCACCCAGCAGTGCATTCCACAACCTCACTGTCCTCACTGTGAAGAACCCCCTACGTTGCTTCAAATGAAAGTTCTTTTCTTCTAGTCTAAAGGGGTGGCCTCTGGTACGGTGATCTACTTTATGGGTAAAAAGGTCCCCTGCTATTTGTCTATAATGTCCTCTAATGTACTTGTAAAGTGTAATCATGTCCCCTCGCAAGCGCCTTTTTTCCAGAGAAAATAACCCCAACCTTGACAGTCTACCCTCATAATTTAATTATCACTGGATTTTTTTTATCTTATTTATCAGTAATAAAAGTTAAGTTTTAATGGTGTATAAATACAAGCTTGTGGACATGCTTTGATGGGAGGGTGCAAATACATGGGTCAGTTCTTTCTCTTTCTTGTTCTCTTTTGAATTACCACTTGACCCTGCACACCATCTTCTGTATTTCTCATTTGATGGGATGTGCTCCCCAAATTCTTTTCTACCCTCATAATTTAAGTCTTCCATCCCTCTAACCAGTTTAGTTGCACTTAGTCTCTGCACCCTCTCCAGCTCATTTATATCCGTCTTAAGGACTGGAGTCCAAAACTGCACTGCATATAAAGAGGCATAATTATGTTTTCATCCCTTGAGTTAATGCCCTTTTTTATGTAAGACAGAACTTTATTTCCTTTAGTAGCCACAGAATGACACTGCCCAGAATTAGACAACTTGTTATCTACAAAAACCCCAAGATCCTTCTCATTTAAGGAAACTCCGAACACACTGCCATTTAGTGTATAACTTGCATTTATATTATTTTTGCCAAAGTACATAACCTTGCACTTATCAACATTGAACCTCATTTTCCAGTTTGCTGCCCAGTTTTCCAACTTAGAAAAATCACTCAGCAAAGTGGCAGCATCCTGCATGGAACCTATAGTTCTGCACAATTTAGTATCATCAGCAAAAATAAAAACAGTACTTTCTATGCCCACCTCCAGGGCATTAATAAACAATTTGAAAAGCAAGGGACCTAGTACAGAGCCCTGTGGTACTCCACTAACAACACTGCTCCAATTAGAAAATGTTCCATTTACCACCATTTGTAGTCTATCTTTTAGCCAGTTCTCTATCCAGGTACAAATACTATGTTCCAGGCCAACATTCCTTAATTTAACCAGTAACCTTCTGTGTGGCACTGTATCAAATGCTTTAGCAAAGTCTAAGTAAATCACATCCACTGCCATCCCAGAATCGAGGTCTCTACTTACATTCTCATAAAAAGAAATTAAGTTAGTCTGGCAAGATCTATTACGCATAAAACCATGCTGGCACAAACTCATAGTATTATGATTTGCTATGAAGTCCAGTATCTTATCCTTTATTAACCCATCAAAAAGTTTTCCTACCAATGATGTCAGACTAACTGGCCTATAGTTTTGGGGATGAGAATGGGATGCCTTTTTGAATAGTAGCACCACATTAGCAATTTGCCAGTCTCTCTGCACTATGCCAGACCTCAAAGAATCCTGAAAAATGAGGTAAAGAGGTTTGGCAATCACAGAGCTAAGCTCGCTAATTACCCTGGGATGAATACCATCTGGCCCCAGACCTCTGTTTATCTTAACATGTTCTAGTCTCTTTTGAATTTCCTCATGTGTAAACCATGCATCATTATTATTATTACTAATGATATATTATAAATGATTCGGTTGTCCCAGCTAACTTTAAAGCCTTAAAAGAATGTCTTTTCTTACCCACCTCAACACCAACACTTCTATTGAACCAAAAAGGTTTTGCTTTGCAACGACGTTCCTTTCTTACAAGGGGAATATACTGACATGTATATTTATTAAGCAGCATTTTAAAGACTTCCCATTTTTGTTCTGTGTTTAACCCTGTGAAAAGCATTTCCCACCTAATATGTTGCAGAGATGCCCTTATACTGTCAAAGTTTGCAGTCTGAAATTTAGTGTTTTAGTTAGTCCCTTATAGAGTTGCCTCGGCAACAAAATCTCAAAGAAGACCATGTTATGATCACTATTCCCTAAATGCTCATCCACACAAATGCTAGAGATGAGTTCAGTATTATTAGTTATCACAAGATCCAAAAGAGAGTTATTCCTAGTAGGTTCCTGAATGGTCTCCCATTTTACCTAACAAACTCTGTGCATTTGCCGGCATACAGCGGAGGTTATTACTTTTACTTTTGAAATTTGCATTACTTAGTGGAGAATTATATGTTAAGTTAGCATTATTCTGTTTTCCTTGTAACAGAGGGACCTCCTTAGCTGTTAAACTGAATGCCCTCCTCACTCCTCCTCCATGACCCCTTACTAATCCCATTGTCCCGTCTTCCCTAGCTTCCCCATAATTCTTTATCTCACCCCCCCCTTGCCAAGTTTAAACACTCCTCCAACCTCTTAGCCATTCTTTCCCCTAGCACAGTGAACCCCCTTCATTAAGGTGCAAACCGTCAAAACTGTATAGGTTCTACCCCAAGGAAAAATCAGACCAGTGCTCTAGGAACCCAAACCCTTCCTTCCTACACCAAGATTTAGCTCCCTAAGTTCCCGCTATCTTCCTAAACTTGCACATGGCACAGGCAAAATTTCAGAAAAAATTACATTGGAAGACCTTCCCTTGATCTTAGACCCTAGATCCCTGAAATCACTCTTTAAGGTCTTCCATCTACCATTTATTTTGTCATTAGTACTGATGTGCACTAAAACAGTTGGGTCTTGCCCAGCCCCACTTGTTCAACCACATGCCAAACCCTGGCACCAGGTAGACAGCAAACTGTTCGGTTGTAGCGATCCGGACGACAGATTACCCTATCCACTTTCCTAATAATTGAGTCCCCTACAACCACAATCTGCTTAGGCCTGACTCTGCTCTCCTCCCCAGCACTACTAGAGAAGCTGGTCTCCCGGCTGTTAGAGAGATCAGATCAATCTAGAATTGCCAATCCAGAGTTCACACTCCCATCTTCTTCACATAATCTGGCAAATTTGATGAGCTGTGTAAACTCCAGATCAGCCTCCATTTTCCGTTTGCCCACCTTAGATTTTCTAACTGTCGCCCAGCTAGCTGCCTCAACATCCTGCTGCTGTCCTGTTCCCCCCAAGCTATCTGACCCCGCTCGATCCTGCTCAGTGAGCAAGAAACTCCTTTCAAGATTGTCAATCGATTGCAGTGTTGCAATTTGTTGCTCTAGTGCTCTAACTCGAGCCTCCAAAGTGGCAATTTGCTCACAACCACCACAGAGGTAAGCATTTTGGATCTCTTGTTCTGCATACATATGGCAGACTGTGCACTGGGTCAGACCTTCAATTTAGCTAGCACTCATTATCCCAGTTACAGATCAAAACAGGAATAAAAAAATCAAGCCAGTCTTAATGGTATTAATAGAATTCGCCATCACAGCCCATCAGGGCATTCCACAATCTCACTGCCCTCACCATGAAGAACCGCCTATGCTGCTTCAAATGAAATTTCAGTTCCTCTAAACTGGTGACCTCTGGTTCTTTGTTCTTTTTTATTTAAAAAAAGATCCCCACGCTACTGTATCTATCTATAATGTTTTATAATGCTCTTGTAAAGAGTAATTATGTCCCTTCACAAGAACCTTTTCAGCAGTGGAAATAATCCCAAATTTAATAGTCTACACTCATAGTTTATTTATTCCATCCCTTTTACCAGTTTAGTTGCATGTCTCTACACTCTCTCTTGCTCATTTATATCCTTCTTCAGGACTGGAGGCCAAAATATATGCATTGCATACTCAATGTGAAGCCTTACCAGTGACCTAGACAGAGGCAAAATAATTTTTTCATCCCTTCAATTAATGCTTCTGGATGGAATATCTTCCACAGTTAATTAAATAGTTAATTTTACTAAAAGATATACTATCACATAAATGAATGAACCATATTTTATCCCATTTATTAATCTAATAGATTAATTAATAGATTAATAAATGGAATAAAAGATGGTTAATTAATTTATGTGATAGTACATATTTTTGTAAAATTAACTATTCACACCAGCACGTGGGGCAATCATCCAGTCCCGTTTTTGAAATTTCAATACAGACCCTTTCAACTGATTTTTGGTACTGGAAAATTGATAAAGGGGTGTACTTTTACTTTCTTAATCCACTATTCTCTACACACTGACGTAAATCAGACCCCCTTTTTAATGAATTCATTTAATACTCTTGTAGATAGATCTTTTTTCTACCAGACAAATATCCGGACTTTGTTCTCTAGGTTTACCAGAGAAGAGGCATATTATTTCAGGAAAGTAGAGGTGTATTAATTTGCTTTCATTACTGAAAGAATAGCGAAAATGCAAATAATCCTCAGCAACTGGCAAGCTGCTGTAAATAAGCTCATTTCCATGATTACTTAAAGACAATCCGTACATGAAAGAAATGCTCTTTCCTATTCTTACCTTAAGCACAGCAGGTACCTCAACATCAACCCTGTATTTAGCTAGAAAATTACTCAGTCTTCTCATCCTTTCAAAGGACCTCATTTATTCTCAAGCATCAACACAAGTGCATGGTTTTTTTTAAAGGTAAGTTTGCAGTGGCCTTAAAACTCATACTTAACCGTTAGTAACTTTTATTTGTTACCTAGATCTTGGTTGCAGCTATGAAGAAGTGATCACAGGTCAAAGAAGCACACAGATAATACATTTCTATCTCAAAGTATCAAGTATTGGCTACAATTCACTTGCATATTTATATCAATGACAAATCAACTCTAAATAATATGACACATTTTCTTATACAATAAAGGTTTTAATCCTATAGCTGTATAGGAAAATACCTACTGAATTATCTCCACCCCTATTTAGTATGAACAAAATAAAAATGACTCATACTGAAAATACATTCTTCCTATTCTTTTAATTAAAAAATCCACATATCTCGTTTTTTATTATAAAATTTAGTTGGCTCCTGGTGACATTGACCACAGTGTGTGTGATAGGTTCCGTAGACTTCACATTTACATAGTTACATAGTTACAAAGTTAAGTCGGGTTGAAAAAAGACAAAGTCCATCAAGTTCAAATCCTCCAAATGAAAACCCAGCATCCATACACACACCCCTTCATACTTTCACATAAATTCTATATATTCCCATACCTATACTAACTATAGAGTATAGTATCACAATAACCTTTGATATTATGTCTGTCCAAGAAATCATCCAAGCCATTCTTAAAGGCATTAACTGAATCAGCATCACAACATCACCCGGCAGTGCATTCCACAACCTCACTGTCCTGACTGTGAAGAACCCCCTACGTTGCTTCAAATGAAAGTTCTTTTCTTCTAGTCTAAAGGGGTGGCCTCTGGTACGGTGATCCACTTTATGGGTAAAAAGGTCCCCTGCCATTTGTCTATAATGTCCTCTAATGTACTTGTAAAGTGTAATCATGTCCCCTCGCAAGCACCTTTTTTTTCCAGAGAAAACAACCCCAACCTTGACAGTCTACCCTCATAATTTAAGTCTTCCATCCCTCTAACCAATTTAGTTGCACTTAGGGGCAAATTCACTAAGCGCCGAAGCGCCTAACGCTAGCGTCAATTCGCTAGCGTTGGTCATTTTCGTTACTTCGCAAATTCACTAACGAACGCTGGCGTACATTCGCTAGTGTTACATTGCACCCTTCGCACTTCGCACCCACGCCTGGTGAATTAGCGCAACGGACGTAACTACGCAAATTCACTAATGCGCGCATTGTACTGAACGCTACCTTTTATGATAGACTTCCTTTGCCACCTCAGACCAGGCGAAGCGCAATAGAGTAGATAGGGATTGCTTCAAAAAAAGTTCAAATTTTTTCTGTCCCAAAAAACGCTGGTGTTTTTTCTATATTATGAGTGATAGGCTGAAAAAGATCAAAATTTTTTTTTGGGGCTCCCCTCCTTCCCCCCTACATTTCCTAACTCATTGCAACTTAACTATACAGTGGGCACATGTGTAGGGCAAAATAAAAATTTTATTTGATGTTTTGAAGGTTTCCCAGGCATTTGTAGTGCTGCTACATATTCCTCCATTGAAATTTGAATTTGGCGCCGTATGCAAATTAACCATCGCTAGCGTAACTTTGCTTCGCGAATCAACGCTAGCGCAACTTCACAACCTTACGCTACCCCTGAGCGCAACTTCGGATTTTAGTGAATTTGCGGAGCGCTAGCGAAACTACGCCTGGCGAAGTGTGGCGAAGTGTGGTGAAGAGCGGCGAAGTTACACCTGCCGCAACTATGAATCTTAGTGAATTTGCCCCTTAGTCTCTGCACTCTCTCCAGCTCATATATATCCCTCTTAAGGACTGGAGTCCAAAACTGCACTGCATACTCCAGATGAGGCCTTACCAGGGACCTATAAAGAGGCATAATTATGTTTTCATCCCTTGAGTTAATGCCCTTTTTTATGCAAGACAGAACTTTATTTGCTTTAGTAGAGGACTGATGTAAATGATAAACAATCTCTACAAAGTGTGCAGAATATCTTGGCACTATATTAATGAAAGCATAATAATAAAGTAGGAACATAGACTTTTTTTTTTGCACTTGTTATGATCTCTGAGCTAATTTAACTAATAATGATAATGAACTCTGCATAGCCAGCCTTCACCCATAATTCTGTGTTGTGACTGTTTTGGCTTACAGAAATGTAGAAGTACATTGTGCTCGGGGTTTATTTGTATTTACCTCCCCAGAACCAAGAAATTAGAAACCATAGGCAGAGTATAATGAAGGGTTAGAAAGGCTAAACCTGCTATATATAATGTTGCATAATGACTGAATAAACCATAGAGTGTAAATATGCCTCTCCTGGAATTACCTATTAGAATCAGCAGATGTGTAGAATATCAGGCATGATATGGGAAATAGATCTCTAACCAGGTAGTAGAGAATAGGAAGTTGTGCTGAGAGAATAAATATACTCACAATTTTCTGCATTAAATACATTAATAGTGGCTGCGGCACTGTAAAAAACCCAGTTGTTGAGGTATAATGTCTGAAAAAAGTGCCCTATTTTGTGGATAACCTTGCTGTGAGTAAAACACAGGCGCATCCCTGCATACTACAAACTACATTTCTACTCTACTTCTTTGTTAAGCTTTAGTTCTCCTTTTATGTAGATACTCCCTTGTATGGGTGTAAAGCAGTGTTGTTTCAAGTTTACTGTCAAATCTTGCAAGTTTTGTTCCCCCCATAGACTTCAATATAGTTTTCACTTGATAAACTTTTATTAAAGTTTTTCTGATTTGATTGCATTACTAATTGAAAGTCATCCATTGATTTTTCACATGATAAACCTTTTTCTCACTGAATTGAATCTGGCCCAATGAATCCTTACTGGAAACAAAACCAGTATATTGGGTTTGATTTCTTTTTACATTTCTAGTAAACTAAAGGTATGAAGATTCAAATTATGGAAGGATCCTTTATCCAGAAAACCCTAGATCCCTATGATTCTGGATAAAAGGACCCATTCCTGCATTTTACTTATGTTTGAAAAAAATAATTTATCCAAATATATTATTTAAAGGTGAACTAAACCACCATTAATCAAAAATCTTCATCCCCTTCCCTCAATTGCCCCCCTCCCTGCTTTCTCCCTCCAAAGTATCTTAGTTGAAAAAGAGTCCCTGGCATTAACCTTGGCATATTCATGCAGAGTAGTGCAGTGGAGCTCTTCAGGGCCATCTTCTGTATCTTTGGGTTTCTCATGGAAGTGAGTGCTGACACAAAGGGGCAAATTTACTAAAGGGCAAGGGCCAGACTTGCCTACGCCACCTCAGACCAGGCAAAGTGCAATAGAGTATATAGAATTCCTCAAAAAATAGTTGAAAATGTTAGCTAGCGTCTTTTCCTTTTTTCAGGCTGCAAAAGAGCGTAACATTTTTTGGAGTAACCGGCTTCCCCCTTCATTTCCTAACATACATAAACACAAACTATACAGTGGGCTCACTTGTAGGGCAATATAACAACTGTATTTTATTTTATTAAGGTTCCCTGGGCTTGTGTAGTGTAATGTATTTGCTGCAACATATACGTCCATTCAACTTTAACTTCTCGCCGTATGCAAATTAGGCAACGCTAGCACAACTTCGATTCGATTGGCACAGTAATGCTAACGCAACTTCACCAGCGGCACCCTGGATGCAACATTGGATTTTAGTGAATTAGCGTTGTCCTGGCGAATCTACGCCTGGCGAAGTGTTGTGCTGTGAGCGAAGCTGTTGCTGGCGAATTTTCGGAGGTTAGTAAATTTGCCCCAAAGCTTTTTCGCACATGGGCAGTTGGGCCGTTCTGGTATTCGTGCCCACTGCGCATGTGTAGGAAAGCTCTAAAGATTGCCGAAGGAAAAGAAGAGGATCTGAAGATACAGCTCTGCTGCTCTACTCTGCATGAATATGGCACGGTTAATGCCAAGGACACTTTTTCAACTAAGGTACTATAAAGTGAGAAAGCAGGGAGGGGCAAATGTAGGGAAGGGGATTTTTGATTAACAGGGGTTTAGTTCTCCTTTAATATAGGTAGGGATTCCGTTTTCCGGAAACCTGTTATCCAGAAAGCTCCAAATTACTGAACGGTTGTCTCCCATAGACTCCATTATAATTAAATAATCCAAATTTTTAAAAACGATTTCCTTTTTCTTTGTAATGATAAAACAGTACATTGTACTTGATCCAAACTTAGATATAAATCAACTTTATTGAAAGCAATACAAGCCTAATGGGTTTATTTGTCTTTTAAATGATTTTCTAGTAGACAAGGTATGAAGATCCAAATTACAGAAAGATCTTTTATCCGGAAAACCCCCCGTCCTGAGCATTCTGGATAACAGGTCTTATACCTGTACTTTCTAATTTGACTAAACTCTAATAAGTGGAATGACGAAAACATATGCTGTGCCAGGTACTTAGCAACTGAGTTTATGTGTTCTCACAACATATAATTTTGATTCTCTATCTAAAATAAAGGTATGAAGATTATTGCTCCTGTATATCACCTGCAGTAAGTGGCAAACCTTATGAGCACTATAATTACTTTTAATATAACAGATCGTTTCACTTACATTTCGCATCAAAGTTACACTGTTATAAATTTTATTACATTCTGTGGAGAATATAGCCCCTTGTCTGGGAAAGTGGTGACAGGCTCCATTGATTAGCAGTGATTAATCAAAAAGAAAGTTCTGAGATTAGTTTTAGCTTGGGAAGAATAACTGTACAAGGGAACTTGCCATAGAATGCTATACATTATACACAGTGAAGGGAAAAGGGATACTACACTAAGGTCTGCCCAGAGATTCCACAGACACTTTTTCTCCTGTGAGTAACTGCCTCTCGTTGGGTGATATTCAGGGTTTATTCATAGTGCAAAGTGAGTAGCAGCCGTCATTTGAGGGACTTTTCCACACCTACAGTATTTAGGTACATGGCGGCATTATTGATTAATAGGTAATGAGACACTTTTGGCAGCATGTCGCCTTAATAAATTACCCCATCATTTTATTTACCTCTTGGTAAGTATGTCACTAAGCACTGCATTTACAATAGGGCACATGTCCATCCGCAAGCGCAGTGAGCAAAGAACAATTACATCGTTTTTGCCAGAATTCTGGTATCATTGGGTTGCACATGTGCTTTATCACAGAATATTTTCTAATCCTGTCTGGCATTATTTCTGGTATTTGCTGGCATATTTTTGTGTGTGACGTATGTGCCTTATTCTTACAGCACAACTGAACTGCGGTGTTCAAATTAGTACCCATTTTAGCAACTTAGCTGCACATATAGATGAGCATAAATTAACGAGCATTCCCAGAATGCTCTGTGCAGATGTTGAGAAGCTAAGCTTATGTAAGGCTCAGCCAGGAATAGCGGACCAAGGAGAAAACACCAACAGTTCAAGGTAACCGACAAGGATGAGGCAGAAGAATAGTCAAGTCCAGGCGATTAAACAGGCCAAGTTCAAACACAGGAATCAGTAGTAATAATGCATAAGCTACAGGGCTGATTATTAAATTATGATGCTAATTGCACTGATTTCAGAGCTGCTATACAATGAGAATCTGAATGTATTACTAATTAGCCTTGTACTGAATACAGTATACAGTATTGAGTATCGGTCCCTTAACTCAGTAACTGTCAGCAGCACAGAGTATGGGAATCAGCAGAAACTAATATGGGGAGATACTGGGGCATCTTTGGAGACACAGATCTTTATTGCTAAATGACTGGTGTTGCCTCGGGCTGGTATAGAAACCCAAAACATAGTGTACAACATTTCTACCCCACTTCTTTGTTAAGCTTTAGTTCTCCTTTAATGCAGACTCTTCCTTGTATGGGTGTAAAGCAGTGTTTTTTCAAATTCACTGTCAAATCTTGCAAGGTTTGAGCAGACACCCTGTTCTCCGTATATGGAAATAGCTGCAGTTATTGTTACATTGGTAAGTTAAGCCAAAACACTGTAGTCCACTTGTTCTACTTATGACATGTTTGGACAATTAAAAAAAATAGCAGGAGGGGCAATTCTCCCTTACTTTACAACCTTATACTGTGGTGTGGTGTGTCCTGCCCTGCGTGGTTGGCTTTATGTGTGGGGTCACACATATTTCTTAGAAATAGTTATTGATTTACTGATTTTTTTTACTTTTTTAATTTTTTTACTAATTTTTTATTACTAATTTTCCTGTTTTGGATGTTTCCAGTTTACTGGATTAAAACTTTTGTCAGCCTATGCTATTTTATTTTATGTGAAATTCTGTTTTAGCTTATTGTCAGCCCTCTCTACAGCCCACCCTAAAGGGGAGAGAGCACTAGAAAACACAAACTGAAAGGTACCTAAAGGGGAGAATTATTGGAGTAGATGCCAGCCACTAGGATGAAGCAAAGTACAAACATTTAGTTAATGGTTCTCAGTTCTTGATATATAATAAGAGAAACACAGGATAAATGGATATGACATACAAAGAGCAAGTTGTCTATGGGACATTGTCATTCTTGGGTTTAACAGACATTTTCAGTGATGTGCAGTGAAAGCATCAAAAGCCATTCATGAAATGAGGAACTTTGGAATTACAGGATGCAGTAATAGTGGAAATTGAGCTGCAAGTCAAAAGGAGCCCAGTTAAAAGGAAAAAATGACTAGTGTTTAGCACTTCTGCCAGAGGAAGGGCAAATGCTGTAATACTCTGACATTTGCAGCCTTTTAACTTAAATAGTTTATGTAGTTCCACGGCTCATCCTTGATGCTGAGAATCCAAACTCTCCTATTATTGCCACTATAAGATCATGCATGAGCAAAGCTATAGCACCACAATAAGAGAAATGTGTTTATATTTATGGGAAGAAAAAAACAAGTTAGGGAGTTATAATGCTGTTCAAGCACCCCAACCCCACGGCACATGGCCTGTACTGCTTTTGGTTCTTTGCTAGGTCTTCAAAAAAAACCCCCCCTATTGCTCAGCATGGGTATTCATGAAATACCCATGTCTTGCTTTTCTCTTTTAAGGAGGCTATTTAAACATTTGGGTTCCAGGATATCAGCATGAGTGCGATGGTACAAAGGCTGCAGCTCTGCTAATCTATGGTGGTGCTGAAGGCTCTGTATGTGGTGGTCACTCAACTTCTCCTCTCATTTCTTCTTATCCATATTTATTTGACTGCATTCTACTCTGTTTCCCTTTTCCTTTCCATAGCCATGTGTTTTATGATTTTACATACCACTTTGACATTCTACTTTGCTGCACCTTAAATGCTCTCCTTTGTATATACAAATTGCTACTTTACCAACCCGAATCTCCCTTTGATTATCAACTTAACAACCTACACAAGGTGATGTAATCTGAATTGTATATCTCACACCAGTGGTGTCAAGGAGGTGGGATTTAGGTGCCAATCTTCACTCACTACTGACTATTTCAGTTGGTTTGGGTAACTGTTTGTGAAGTCTTGAGAAAGGTCCTCTGTGCAGGACCGAAACATCGATATACACCATTAAAGCTCTGCACATAAATAAAGTCTCATAAGTGCTCTGTGTTCTTTATGCCTATACAGTATATATATATATATATATATATATATATATATATATATATATATATATATATATATATATATAAACATAGTATGTAGATGGGTCCGAGCTGAGTGGGCATCGGTGTTGTTCCTAATGACCCTCACAAATTGAGAGTATGGGATACTCCTTAGAGTGGGGGTAATTACTGGATGCGTGTAGCAAAGACTTGCGGTCTGTTGGTTTACTATATATATATATATATATATATATATATATATATATATATATATATATATATATATATATATATATATATATATATATATATATATATATATATATATATATATATATATATATATATAGTCAAATTCAAGAGTCCTCTGCACTCAACCCATTATCAGTATATTTAGTCCCTTTAGTTATAATATATATAATATATAACTTAGTCCCTTTGTAAGATGTATAATGAAGCAATGGAATTCTTAATGAATCAGATGAAAATTGAGCATAGGACTGGCCAGATATGGGATGACTTTGACGTAGTTGGCCATCTTAAATAAATTGCAATATATGGACAAACAATCCCTGTTTTGTTTAAAGGGTAAGGCATTTTTCAGTAGCAGTATGCACAAAATGTCTCTGTCTTAAATATATTGATAATTGGTTGAGTGCAGAGGACTCTTGTATTTGACTATATGTATTTTGTGGTCACAGCCTCATTGCACCCCCGCTTAATGGTTTTAAAAATTAGTGGTGAGCACAACTTTCCCTTGTTTGTTATAGTTTATACAGGAGCAGTGACCAGCTCCATGTTGTAGCTCCCACCCTTCCCAGCTATAGTCAGGTGATCCCACTGGTGTCTAATAAAAGGACAGCCAAGTTTGGGAGTTTTACTTTGAAAGCAGCTAGTAAGTTGCAGGTAAAACTAGTCCCTTTGTAAAATGTATAATGAAGCAATAGAATTCTTAATGAATCAGATAAAATTGAGCATAGGACTGGCCAGATATGGGATGACTTTGACGTAGTTGGCCAGCTTAAATATATTGCAATATATGGACAAACAATCCCTGTTTTGTTTAAAGGGTAAGGCATTTTTCAGTAGCAGTATCTGTCTCTGTCTCTCTATGTCTCTGTCTTAAATATATTGATAATGGGTTGAGTGCAGAGGACTCTTGTATTTGACTATATGTATTTTGTGGTCACAGCCTCATTGCACCCCACGCACAACCTAAAATCGAATTAATGTCTGGGTGCCAGTCCAAATGTAAAAAGCATGCATTTCAACAGATTACAGCACTCCAAGGAATATAATCACAAAAAAAAAAGAAGTAAACTAAAGGTTTAACAGGTTTATTGTCTCCAGCGTTTCGGTTCTATATTTGAACCTTTGTCAGGGCAAAAGAACATAAAAGTGCACAGGATGGCGCTTAAATGTACAAATCACCACATCATATTGAAGGGTCACCATAGCACAAGCAAGCATCCAGATCTCAGGAGCTGACAATCGCTTATAAGAAGCCAAGGATAACAGCAGTAAAGTCTATGCGACCCGTCCTGTGTTTCGTAGTGGTGGACCGGAACTTACACCGGAACCGATCAGTTCAGGAAGCAGAGGCCTGTTGCCTAGCAACCTGCTCATTCAATCCGTGTCCAGGCGCAGGTATTTCTAACAGCTCGAATAGAAGGCTATTACCAGTGCCACTTTGGAAAATGGACAGGAGAATTCACTTGTAATCAGGCCCGGATTTGTGGAAAGGCCACTAAGGCAGATTTTTAGGGGGCAGCATTCTGCCCAACCACACCCACATTGGTTCAGAAACACTAGGGATAAACAGGAGATACAATAGTGTTTTAAATTTACTGTACGCCAATCCCTATTGCTCCTGTTCGATGATGAAAATTTGAGCGAATAAAGGGGAGGGGATGGAGGCGTCAAAAGACAGTGGGCCAAGGGGCACCCGCTATGTAAATCCGGCCCTGGGAGGAACACTGTCCACAAATTAAAGCAGACAGTGAACCTTCCTTAGCCCAATATAACCCCATACTAGCAGACAGCGAGCATTTAGGACTTATCCAGGCTATTAACAGCGCTGCTTCAACTTACTGACAAAGGTCCACATATTGGGACAGGGTACTACAAATTATACCGTATACTGCTGAAATAAAGCATTGAATGGCCCGAAATCGATCATATATATGGCTTAACCTACATATTTGCCCACAGTAGTCATTGGATTCTCGCGGTGCCCATAGTGCTTACACGGCATATGAGTACAACGGTACTCAAAACAAGTAAAAAAAGTTTAAAAAAATAGATCTTTGAACATGTTATAAGCTATATACAATGAGGATACTGCACATCGGAAATTCAATTGCAACATATTAACAAACTGTTATTTGACATACAATTTTAGGAAATTGGAAAAGGAATATATAGAAATGTGTAGGTGTTACTTCCCGTTAGTTGCCCACACTAGAGACACAGGGTGCTGGGAATTGCAATAAAACAGAAACTTATTTATTAATTCTTGTCACACAGGTCCTGGTCCCTCCATTATGCTGTAAAAATATAACTTGTTTAACTAACAGGTAGTAATAAAATCTCTTGTTATAACAAAAGACATTGTTAAATGTTAATTAAAGGAGAATGCAAGCTTAACTAAAGAGGTAGGCTATAAATGTTAAACATTATGTTTGAGGCTTCTATGCCAACCCAAGACAACCACAGCCCTTTAGTAGGGAGATCTGTGCCTTCAAAGATGCCCCAGTAGCTCCCCACCTTCTTTTCTGCTGATTCACTGCACATGCTCTGTGCTGCTGTCACTTACTGAGCTTAGGGACTCACTCACAATATACAGTACATCTAGGGGTATATTTATCAAAGAGTGAAGTTAATAGTGAAGTTCCGCAACTAGAGTGAAATTCCGCCACTCTCCATTCATTTCTATGGGATTTTTATAGGCGTATTTATCAAAGGGTGAACTTTTACTTTCACCCATTGATAAATATGCCTTTCAAAATCCCATAGAAATGAATTGAGAGCTGCGGAATTTCACTCTAGTGGCGGAACTTCACTCTTTGATAAATTTACCCCATAGAATATAAATGTCACAATATAAGGCTGATTAGTAATTAATACAGATAATTACTATATGGCAGCACAGAAACCAGCACAATTACCATTGGAATATAATAATCCAAAAGGATGAGGCATAGAGAAGAGTGGAGGTTCCCACTCCCACATGGAGTTTTACACAACTTTATAAACAGAATATTTATTATTCACTAAAGCAATAGGGAAGTATGCTACAATTCCACACACAATGGATGCATGCAATCGATGCTTCATTTGAAACATTTTCCACAAATGAAAGGCCTCTTGTTTTACTAATATGAATGACCATCGGAATTAGGGCGAAAACCCCTAGTACCAATCATATACATATCACACTAATTAAAGATAGGTGATATTTGCTTACTAGAACTATCTCTCCTAATTGGAAAGTTGCACTTTAGTTAGTAATGCAACTAGGGAATGATGAATGTAGGTTTATTGTCAGCTTAGGGACAGAGCACATGTGTGAGTATTCGGCTCCGCGTTCTATCCGGCGCAGGCGCGTTAATGCGCGTCGGCGCGTGACGCTGGACGCTGGCGACGGTCGCGGTCGCGAAGGCGCCGGCGACGGTCGCCGTCGCAAGGACGCGCGCGAAAACACCTAAGATGGACGTGACGTCAGTTCGCCGACGTCGGCAAAAAAGACGCCAGTTGGCGCCAAACTAACAATATTTAAACCTGGTTCAGATGGAGATGCATTGCCTGGTTATTAGGTTGTTTAAACTGAAACCCTAGCGTCTCTATTCTCTTGAATTCCTGTTGTTGACCTTTGCCTGTTCCCGGACTACGATTTCTGCTGCCTGTCTCGACCCTTCGGCCTGTCTCATCGTTTACGAATCTCGCTGCCTGCCTTTTGACCTCGGACCTCCTGACCACGACTTTGCCTAATCCTTTTTGTACTTCGCTGATCGTCTCATTGGCTACTCTCCACAACCCTGCTCCCTGTTCCACTCCATGTGGGTAGCGGTTGTGTGAGGCGCTTGTGAGTTCACTATCTACGGCTCCAGCTCCTTCTACTGGATTATACTGGTAAGCTTGACACACATGTATCATTGACTCAGCTGCTCTCAGCCTGTGGTATTTGTTTTTTGCAGGCTGAGAGAAGCAGATCTGCTCCCTTCCCCAGCTTTGTTGATATGCACTTAGAAGTGCAGTTTCCACTTCTACAAGAAGGCATTTTTGGGCCGACTTCTGATCTGAGTGCTTACATGCAAGAGGAAGGGAGAAGATGCTCTTTTCACATAGAGAAAATAAACACAGGATGAATACAGTGGAGACAATGCTTCATAAGGTCCATATTAGGCCTTAACCAACATTAGCAAATACATCAGTATGTATAGAAGCATCAGCTGTAAGGAAATGCTGACAAGGGTAAGGTTGCCACTCATATCCAAATTAGGATGAGGAAGTTACCTACCTGATGTCATCTGGTGTCGAATTAAATTTGTTGATAAGATAACACCATAGTGCACATAGAAAAATCCGCCATATGAATGTGAAAGAGGATGTAATTGTGTAAAATGTTTAGGTAAGCAAACAAGACTATAGGATCTTGTGATAACCTAAGAAAAGGGATATGAAACTGGCAATTTCTAGATACTAAATTAAAGAAACGAGAATTCTAACTAAAGAGCTTTTTGGAAAGTGAAAACAACAGTAAAATCTAGTGCTGGCTCCTATGTGCTTAAGCTATGTGTTATTACATTGCATTTAAAACATCCAAGATGAGTGGCACTGCAGTTTCCTGTGTAAAGGTGCCAACCACCTCTGCAGAACTGTCCTAAAAAGACAAACATTTCAGCCCCTCCTACAGCCTGAACTATTACAGTCCCAGTGCACCCCAGTAGTGTTCTTGTTAAAATGTATCCCATATTGTCCAACTGTAGGCAGATTTGGTCTTCCAGGTGATTTTTATGGACACCAGGCTGCTCAAGGGAATTACAGATTTCTTTGTATAACATCATTTGATATAAGCCAGCTGTTTAGCATGCAGTATAAGAAAGGAGCAGCCCACTATCTGTGAAACGTTACACAGCAGCACTGGGGTTTCTTGTGACCAAGACTCCGTCGCCCCAAACGTTTTACAAGCAGTTCAATTTGAAATTGACCTTTTTGTAAATATGAGAGTTAGACTGACATCTCCACGGGGCCGGCACTGGTGTGTAAAATGTTGAAACATGTTGTGTAATTATGTAGTCTTGCATTAAAAATGATCAGAGCCGTTTTTGCTCTCTGAGTGCTCTCCTCACCCTTTATCTAAAGAGTAACTATTGGGATAGCGGTAACCCTTACGAGGATTGAGGCATCTACACTGAAAAGGATTAAAGGAAGGCAATTTCTACAATTCCAATATATATATATATATATATATATATATATATATATATATATATATATATATATATATATTGGAATTATATATATGAAGGGACCCATAGAGTTAAATTTGACTCTATGGCTTTAATTCCCTATACTTCCTTGTTATTGGGCAAATGCGCATGTATCTAGTTTAAGTATTTGCATATCCCAGTTATTGGCCAGGAGGCGCTGTGACCACTTCCTGCCTCACTTTGGTATAGTGCTGGGAAAGGAATGGCAACTTATATATAAGTATGTATATATATATATATATATATATATATATATATATATACAGTATATATATATATATATATATATATATATATACGCCACGCATGCAAGCACGCACACACACACACACACACACACACCTTTGTCTGACATTTATAAATATATTGCATGGAAGGCCATGCAAGGGTTTTACCATTCTTACTTTATCAATGCGACCAATAATAACTATTCCCTTGGAGTATATTGGCCTCCTTTGAAGTGTATATATACCTCACCCACGGCCAAAGTTCCCTGTGTTTTACACTTTTCATTTTACCAAGTGCTTTGTGCCCTAGATAGAGATGGCGTGAACTGTTCGCCGGCGAACTTGTTCGCGCGAACATCGGGTGTTCGCGCTCGCCGGAAGTTCGCGAACGTCGCGCGACGTTCGCCATTTTGGGTTCGCCATTGTTGGCGCTTTTTTTTGCCCTCTCACCCCAGACCAGCAGGTACATGGCAGCCAATCAGGAAGCTCTCCCCTGGACCACTCCCCTTCCCTATAAAAACCGAAGCCCTGCAGCGTTTTTTCACTCTGCCTGTGTGTGCTGAAGAGATAGTGTAGGGAGAGAGCTGCTGCCTGTTAGTGATTTCAGGGACAGTTGAAAGTTTGCTGGCTAGTAATCGTTTTGATACTGCTCTGTTATTGGAGGGACAGAAGTCTGCAGGGGTTTGAGGGACATTTAAGCTTAGGTAGCTTTGCTGGCTAGTAATCTACCTTCTACTGCAGTGCTCTGTATGTAGCTGCAGTGGGCAGCTGTCCTGCTTCTGATCTCATCTGCTGACTGCTGCAATAACAGTAGTCCTTGTAAGGACTGCTTTTATTTATTTTTTTGTTCCAATACAGAGCAGTATCAAGCAGATTACTAGCCAGCAAACTTACTATCATCTGTCCCTGAAATCACTAACAGCTCTCCCCCTACACTATCTCTTCCAAGCACACACAGGCAGATTTTTCAGATACATTTTTGCCCTTGATCCCCCTCTGGCATGCCACTGTCCAGGTCGTTGCACCCTTTAAACAACTTTAAAATCATTTTTCTGGCCAGAAATGTCTTTTTTAGATGTTAAAGTTCGCCTTCCCATTGAAGTCTATGGGGTTCGCGAACCGTTCGCGAACCGCTCGCATTTTTGCGCAAGTTCGCGAATATGTTCGCGAACTTTTTTTCCGACGTTCGCTACATCCCTAGCCCTAGAATGCAGCTTTTTGTTAATCTAGAATGGAATACTAAAATCTGTGCCTTGCTCTCAATACAACACTGCCTGTGTTTGGCTGTACTGAATTCAGAGGGACTGGGTGGTGGGATTTAAACCTGAGATAGCTATCTGCATGGGCTGCACTCTGTACCTTGCAACACTCTGTTGTGGCGCAAATTCACTAAGCCCCGAAGCGCCGAACGCTATCGTTAATTCGCTAGCGTTTGGCATTTTCGTTACTTCGCAAATTCACTAACGAACGCTGGCGTAAATTTGCTAGTGTTACTTCGCACCCTTACGCCAGGCGAATTATCGCTAGCAATGTAACTACGCAAATTCACTAACTTGTGCAGTGTACTGAACGCTACCTTTTACGCTAGACTTCCTTCGCCACCTCAGACCTGGCGAAGCGCAATAGAGTAGATAGGGATTGTTTCAAAAAAAGTCAATTTTTTTTCTAAGTCCCAGAAAACGCTGGCGTGTTTTCTACATGATGGGTGATAGGCTGAAAAAGATCTAAAAATTTTTTGGGGCTCCCCTTCCTCCCCCCTACATTTCCTGACCCATGGCAACTTACCTAGATAGTGGGCACATGTGTAGGGCAAAATAAAATTTTTATTTGCTGATTTGAAGGTTTTCTAGGCATTTGTAGTGCTGATACGTATTCCTCCATTGAAATTTGAATTTCGCGCCGTATGCAAATTAACCATCGCTAGCGAAACTTCGATTCGCCTGGCGAATTAACGCTAGCGCAACTTCGAAAACTTACGCTACCCCTGTGCGCAACTTCGGATTTTAGTGAATTTGCGGAGCGCTGGCAAAAATACGCCTGGCGAAGTGTGGCGAAGTTGCGCCTGCCGCAACTTTGCATCTTAGTGAATTTGCCCCAGTACAGTGTGTGCTTCTCCTGCTCCATAGTGTGCTCAGACAATTCTGTACATCTGAATGATGCTACAGTACATTAATTATCACTTAGTCGGTTGTGGCTTTTTATAACATTACCCAATATATACTGTATAAAGTGTTTTCATTGGCTATGTCCAACCCTATTATAATGTATGCAGAGCTTTTAGCAAGGTGTTCCCTCTGGCCCCAAACAAATATACTCTCTAAAAAAAATCCAAGTGTGCCGAAAACAGAAAACAATGTTAGATTTTAAAAATACCTGCTATTTGGTGTTTAGTATTTTATCAGCAATTAAAGTGCTGTATGTGTCTGTATGGACTGTAGTGATAGTAAATGGTTCTCTGTTAATTACTGCTAGAGAGAGACGTGGGCATCAGGGAACAGGGTGTCTGACCAGCTGGCATAAATAGTGCTGCCAATCTATAATAGGAATGTTAAAAAAAGAGGACACGAAGCAGCAAATAATCAGTGGAGGCATTCTTAAATTTTGAAATGGAAATGTAGAATGGAACTGGGGATCTATCGTTAGTCCAAAAGAACCCTAAGAATCACTAATGATACTTCACAAACATACATAAAGTGCTATATTACTCCAGTGCACTTACCAGTAGCAACCAATCAGAAATTTGCTTTGCATTTCTAACTGATAGCACTCTGTCCAAAACTAGTTGCTGCATGGCTGCTGTTGGAAACATTACTTGCAGTTTTGCATATATTTTAGTAAATGAGGCCAACTGCACTTGTCCATACTGAGAAAGATGAAAGGGGAAGTTGCCCACTAAACAAGTATTCCTTCGCTTTAATGCCTTTAATGGTGAGGTTTAAAAAATGAACGTGCAGATTCTTCACAAAAGGAAGGAAGTGGTGAAGGATGCATGCATATTCAGAGGCATCTGTATCACAACGCCATTACCTATGTCATTATGGCAATTAGCAAACCACCAACAACTCCTGGGACGTGCTTGCTTATTTATTGCACAGTCCAAATACTGTATCACCCATCATCAGATATTTTACATATATATTATAAAGGACACACCAGCTATTGGCATGTTCCTTTACATACACAAGCCCTTTTATTTTACCTTCAGAATTAACACATGATGCATTTTCCTGGTTTATATACAGTACAGCTAGTGTTAGTGCTAGCAGTGTATTTTAGCATGCACACATACTGGAAATTCACTTGCCTTGACACCTTGGGATTTGTGTAATAAACCTGCACATCTGTCATGGGTGGGGGAATGAGCAGCCTGGGAAGCGGATAACATGTTTCAGTACAAAATGTCGAATGTTTTGGAGAATGCATAGCAACAGCTGCAAACAAATGGCATAACAAATATGTCACTTAGCTGTGCTCATATTATAAATATCTGCTTGAGGTTTGGTTTCATGTACAAACTTCTAATGCTTCTGTGTGGAAGGTTTTGAGTGAGGGGTGATCAGCAGGACCATAAATGCAACAGTAAGTGGTACATTCCTTTTATCCTATGCATAAATATAGGTATATAATTACATCCTTGAATGTGTTAGAGGGGATGTGTGAAATATATGTAAGACTACTTTATATCCTATTGTTAGGAATTACAGATGCCTGTACCACCACAACAAGTGGCCATTGACAACAGATGGAGAAAGCGAGTGGCCTTAAAGGGGTGGTTCACCTTCAAGTTAACATTAAAGAATGGCCAATGCTAAGCAACTTTTCAATTGGTCTTCATTATATCTCTTTTTTAGTTTTTGAATTATTTGCCTTCTTCTTCTGACTCTTTCCAGCTTCCAGAAGGGGATCACTGACCAATCTAAAAACAAATGCTCTGTAAGGCTACAAATGTATTGTTATTACTACTTTGTATTACTCATCTTTCTTTAAAATATTTTATTTGATTTTCATATTAAACAAATGAAATCAAAATGACAACAAATGTTATACAGATGAAGAAAATATGTTGCAAAGGAGACAATGGCATGATAGTATCAAAACTATATCATTCATGAAAAATAACAAAAAACGAACTAAAAATTAACTAAGCCAGTAGATGCACAAGTAATAAAAAAAAGAAAAAGCCCATTTATCATCTGGAGTGTCAGATAGGTCAACTAACTATTGAAGAAAGCGCATTATTTGATCGCCAATATTGGAGTTACAGATTTCAAAATAAGGAGACCAAACCAGCCTAAAAGAATCTTTGGAAATACTTCCTTTAGTTTTAGTTATTAAGGCTTCTTGCCAAGTAAGCTGATTCATATAAGAGATGATGTCCGATAATGAGGGGGGTTCCTTTTGTAACAAGAAATTAAATAAAGCTTTCCTAGAAGCAGCTAGAAAAAAGGAAGTCAATAATTTACTTTCATGGGAGATAATATTTGACTTAGGATTTGCAGAAAGCATATTAATATCTAGATGCAGTAAAGCAATACACGGAGATAGTTTAATTTTTATCTTCAGTCTAGAATTCAAAATATTAGTAACTTCCCTCCAAAAAAGGTTAATTTTTGGACAGGACCATAAATAATACTCATCTTTCTATTCAGGCCTCTCCTATTCATATTCCAGTCTCTTATTTAGTGATGGGCGAATTTATTCGGCAGGCGCAAATTCGTGGCGAATTTGCGCAATTCGCCACCAGCAAATAAATTCGTGAAAATTCGTGAAACGCCCGCGAAAATTCGCCGGCATCAAAAATTTTTTTTTCGAAAAAAACGGATGCCGGCGTCAAAAAAACGGGCGCTGGCGTAAAAAAACGGGCACCGGCGTCAAAAACGGGCGCCGGCGTTAAAAACGGGAGTCGGTGTCAAAAACGAGACGCCGTCGCCGTTTCGTGAATTTTCGCCATTTCGCGAATTTCGAGCATTTTTCAGCGAAACGGTGCAAATTCGCCCATCAGTGCATGATTGCTAGGGGAATTTGGACCCTAGCAACCAGACAGCTGAAATTGCAAATTGGAGAGCTTTCACATTCACATGGCTGCTTTTTCTATGTGCAGTATGGTGTCATAGTATAAACAAATTCAATTAGAAAAATAAACAATTCAAAAACCACAAACAATAAAAAATGAAAAACAGTGGCAAATTGTCTCAGAATATCCCTATCTACATCATACTAACAGTAAATTTAAAGGTGAACAACCCCTTTAATGCAGAGGTTGCCTAACTGATGACTGTGTCCTTTAGAAGGACTAGAAGTACTGGATAAGTACTTGAATGGAAGATTTATCAAAGGTCGAAGTGAAGGTTCGAAGTTAAAAATGTTGAATTTCGAAGTAATTTTTGGTTACTTTGACCATCGAATAGTCCAACTTTGATTTGAAGTTGAAAAAAACTTTGAAATTCGAATATAGAAATTTATCATGTACTGTCTCTTTAAAACTTTGACTTCAACCATTCGCCACCTAAAAGCTTTCAAAGTGCTGTTTTAGCCTATGGGTGACCTCCTAGAACCTATATGGAGGCAATTGGTGGGGGCAGATTTATCAAAGGTCGAAGTGAAGGTTCAAAGTTAAAAAATTCGAATTCAAAGTAATTTTTGGGTACCATCGAATTGTCCAACTTCGATTCGAAGTTGAAAAAAAACGTCGAAATTCGAATATCGAAATTTATCATGTACTGTCTCTTTAAAACTTTTCTCCGCTCCAGTAGTTTATGAACTACAACTCCTAGCATCTCATTGATTGACAACTATAAAAGGTACTGTAAGTTTTCATTCAACAGTGTCACTATTTCTCCAAATGTAAATGGTCCCTTCCAGAGACTATTATCCCACTGCTACTATAGGCACATCTCCCCCTACTATACCTGCTATCCCATAGTCCATTCCCAGAGACTATTATCCCACTGCTACTATAGGCACCATCTCTCCCTACTATACCTGCTATCCCACAGTCACACTCCCTTCCCAGAGACTATTATCCACTGTTACTATAGGCACCATCTCTCCCTACTATACCTGCTATCCTACAGTCACACTCCCTTCCCAGAGACTATTATCCCACTGTTACTATAGACACCACCTCTCCCTACTATACCTGCTATCCCACAGTCCATTCCCAGAGACTATTATTCACTGCTACTATAGGCACCATCTCTCCCTACTATACCTGCTATCCCACAGTCCATTCCCAGAGACTATTATCCCACTGTTACTATAGGCACCATCTCTCCCTACCATACCTGCTATCCCACAGCCACTGTCTCTTCCCAGAGACTATTATCTCACTGTTACTATAGGCACCATCTCTCCCTACTATACCTGCTATCCCACAGTCCCATCTCTGTCACAAAAAGTTCTTGTTAACTGACCTTAATAACATCACCCATGGCATTTCACAACTAATATATCTATTGATTGATTTAATAGCATTACTTTATAAGCCTTCTGCCCTGGCTAGCTTGTAGCGCCCCAGTAATTTTCGCAGCAGTTTCGTGAAACAATTCGCAGGTGGCGAAACTCGCTGCACATCCATGCCTGGCAAATAAATTCGCCCATCACTATTGACAGATATGTCCGTTTTACTAAACCAGGGAGGAACATATCATTTGTTTGGAATGTGCAGCTGCACAGGGGCCCTGTGAGGTCTAGGGATACCTTCAATCTGGTTTTTAGTAAAGTGAATACCTAAACATTAATTCAGCTGAGCGACCCTGTATATCGTATAAACACAAACAACAGGTTTCAGAATCTTCTCAGCAGAAGTGCCTATATGTTGCTATATATGTCTGCTTCACATGTTACATATGTAAGTTTTTAAATTCCCATCCTGTTCTTTTTTCAGTTCTTTGATTTCTTACTGTGACTTGGGAAAAATGGTGTCATTGTAAATGGTGCAATTACCAGTACTGACAATCCTTCTCGCCCACCTTCTCTGGGAACCCATCCAGAAATGGAATTCTATTTAACCTTGTTCATTTCTGGAGGAAAGTAAAGTAGCACAAATGAGTAAGCAACGTATGCTACACCCCAGTGTTAACTGTTGCAATCACAAGCCAATATCCACTGTTAGTGTTAAGCCAAAGATAACACAGTACAGGAATGGGATCCGTTATTCTGAAACCAGTTATCCAGAAAGCTCCAAATTACAGAAAGGCCATCTCCCATTGACTCCATTTTATCCAAACAATTTGAATTTTCAAAAATGATTTCCTTTTTCTCTGAAATAATAAAGCAGTACCTTGTACTTGATCCAAAATAAGATATAATTAATCCTTGGAAGCAAAATCAACCTATTGGGTTTATTTAATGTTCACATGACTTTCTAGTAGATTGAAGTGGTTGTTCACCTTTGCATAACTTTAAGTATGAAGTAGAAAGTGATATTCTGAGACAATCTGCAATTGGTTTTCAATTTCTATTATTTATGGTTTTTGAGTTATTTAGCAGCTCTCCAGTTTGCAGTTTCAGCAATCTGGTTGCTAAGTTCCAAATTACCATAGCAACCATGCACTGAGTGGAATAACAGACTGGAATATGAATAGCAGAGGGCCTGAATAGAAAGACAAGTAATAAAAAGTAGCAATGACAATAAATGTGTATCGTTACAGTACATTTGTTATTAGAAGGGGTCAGTGACCCCCATTTGAAAGCTGGAAAGAGTCAGAAGAAGAAGGCAAAATATTTAAAACCTATACAAATTAAATAATGATGATCAAATGAAAAGTTGCTTAGAATTGGTTATTCTATAGCATACTTAAAGGTGAACCACTCCTTTAAAGAATGAAGATCCAAATTACAGAAAGATCTGTTATTTGGAGAGCCCCAGGTCCGAGCATTCTGAATAACAGGTCCCATACCTGTACTACTGTCAGAATGGAAATGTTACTAGTCTTGTGTGTTATCCATATCATTTATTTATTGGGTTCTGAAGCTTTGCTTCCGCTAGCAGCCAATCACTAGTTTCATTGACAGACAGGAAGATGCATAACTGAAGGTGAAATGCAGGCTTTCCTATCTTTTAAGATTGTTTACTTATCAATAACATTTGCATCTAGCACAATATTTATTTTATATACTTTTCTAATCTGGAGTTCAACACTGTGACTTTGGCAGAAGACATGGGATATGATTTTAAAGGTGCACAGTTTGCTACAGGTCTAATCACTATAGCAACTAGTCAGCTTGTAGCATACCTGGTTGCTATGGGTTACTGCACCTGGGGAAACTTAGTGCCTTTTATTACATATGGGATAGATTAAAATCAAATTAGAGGTTCCTATTACCCTGCTTCTACCAAAAGATTGTTGTGCTTTGAGTTCAGTACAGAACTAAGGTATTATCACCTCTGGATAACATTCTTAAAAATAGAACATACACAACATTGTATAATAGTTGTGTGATTGCAAGTTACTGTACACAAAAATCATACAGTATAAGTTATGATTTTGTGATATCTGAGGCCATCAAAGTTGTTAAAAATCTGTGTCTGAGATGATTTCTCCCCTAATTTCAATTCTATACAACAGCTGCTGGAAATATTTCTGAAAATGATATTTTCCTTTCCGAGATATATTGGATTAGCAAGCTGCTAAGGGATTTGAGAAGTCTATTCCGCGGCAACTTGATAAACAACATACACCAGGTTGCTAAGAGTATAAAGTAATGTATGTTTATTTTTATGTATGTACTGTAGCACTAATAACACACACTATTTCCTTTGTCACCTGCCTTTATTACATTGTAGCTCTGCTTCAACAGGATACGGTACTGACCTTTTCTACTTTTTACTGGAATTAAACAGTTGCTAACATTACCTTACAATTAGCATCTACAGTAGCGAAGGTAAATAATATAATACTTGGTTGAAACCTTAATAAATGATCTGTTCACAAAGGGCACATGAGCATAACAACCTTCTTACGCAAATCGATTAAAGCTTTTATAAAATGTATTATGTGCCTAGACAGAATCATTATCGCCAAATGTGTTTTAAAACATATTTTATTCTGGGAATATTGCTACACCCCACTGTCCCTTCTCATCACACAAGTATACAGTAACATTTACTCCAGAACTGGAGGGAACAAACAGGTCTGATTGTATAAGGCACACTGGGAAAGTTTCTTTGGGAATCAGATGCATGGAAATAGTGTGTAATATAAAGAGCTCCTGCCCGGGTACAGACACAGACAGAACAGATTTTATATGGCTGTCTAATGGGCCAAAACACTCAACACTGTGCTGGAGGAAATAATGTCCACGGCTTTATTATGAATAACATTATAACCATGACTTAACACATTATGCCAGCTGCTGAACGGGTCAGTAGGCACAAAGTGAAAACACAAACAACAGGCGTCTCCTGCCGCAATTGGGGGCAAGCCATAGGCTTAACGCACCAAATTTAAATCCAAATGCATTACATTGGCAGTGCAAAAAAACCTTATAGCTGTGACACAGATGGAAAGGTTAAACCACATGCATTATCCAAACATGAGCATAACATTTGGTAAGGACAAAACTCAAAATATCCTGGGGGATGAAGTAAAGCTGCCTTCCTTGGGTTCACCTGTGGCCAAGTGGTGTCAAATGCATCAGAAGTGGGAAATTGCTAATCTCGCCACCATTGAAGGGCTAATAGAGTTTTAATAACAAACCCAAAGGGTTGCCCATGGCAGCCATGGTCCACCTCCTCCCTTCCACTGAGAGAAGGGTGCTGGGTGAGCTTACTTGTGTTTCCATACTGAAACCAGCGCAGTGTGTCTGTAACAAGGCCAATACAGTGTCTATGAGCTTATAGAGGTCAGGGGATCCACGATTCTCAGCCTTTTTTCCGGTGATATGACTGTATATGTATATATATATATATATATATATAAACAAATACAAGATTTCTCTGCACTCAACCCATTATCAATATATTTAAGACAGAGACATTTTGTGCATACTGCTACTGAAAAATGCCTTACCCTTTAAAAAAAACAGGGATTATTTGTCCATATATTGCAATATATTTAAGCTGGCCAACTACGTCAAACTCATCCCATATCTGGCCAGTCTTATGCTCAATTTTCATCTGATTCATTAAGAATTCTATGGTTTAATTATACATTTTATAAAAGGGACGAATACGTTTTACCTGCAACATACTTGCTGCTTTCAAAAGTAAAACTCCCAACCTTGGCTGCCCTTTTATTAGACACCAGTGGGATCACCTGACTATAGTTGGAGAGGGTGGGAGCTACAACATGGAGCTGGTCACTGCTCCTGTAGAACTATAACAAACAAGGGAAAGTTGTGCTCACCACTAGTTTTTAAAATCATTAGGCGGGGTGCAATGAGGGTGTGACCACAAAATACATATAAACAAATACAAGATTCCTCTGCACTCAACCCATTATCAATATATTTAAGACAGAGACATTTTGTGCATACTGCTACTGAAAAATGCCTTACCCTTTAAACAAAACAGGGATTGTTTGGCCATATATTGCAATATATTTAAGTGGCCAACTACGTCAAAGTCATCCCAGCTTAAATATATTGCAATATATGGACAAACAATCCCTGTTTTGTTTAAAGGGTAAGGCATTTTTCAGTAGCAGTATGCACAAAATGTCTCTGTCTTAAATATATTGATAATGGGTTGAGTGCAGAGGAATCTTGTATTTGTTTATATGTATTTTGTGGTCACACCCTCATTGCACCCCCGTCTAATGATTTTAAAAACTAGTGGTGAGCACAACTTTCCCTTGTTTGTTATAGTTCTACAGGAGCAGTGACCAGCTCCATGTTGTAGCTCCCACCCTTCCCAGCTATAGTCAGGTGATCCCACTGGTGTCTAATAAAAGGGCAGCCAAGGTTGGGAGTTTTACTTTTGAAAGCAGCAAGTAAGTTGCAGGTAAAACGTATTCGTCCCTTTTATAAAATGTATAATTAAACCATAGAATTCTTAATGAATCAGATGAAAATTGAGCATAGGACTGGCCAGATATGGGATGACTTTGACGTAGTTGGCCAGCTTAAATATATTGCAATATATGGACAAACAATCCCTGTTTTGCTTAAAGGGTAAGGCATTTTTCAGTAGCAGTATGCACAAAATGTCTCTGTCTTAAATATATTGATAATGGGTTGAGTGCAGAGGACTCTTGTATTTGTCTATATGTATTTTGTGGTCACAGCCCCATTGCACCCCTGCCTAATGATTTTAAAAACTAGTGGTGAGCACAACTTTCCCTTGTTTGTATATGTATATGTGTATATATATATATATATATATATATATATATATATATATATATACACAATCACATATTCTATTATGATGTCTGCTAGCAATGGTTCCTTTTGAAACTTAAACTATGGCTAGAAATATTTTTTATTTCTTTGTGTACTAGTGATGGGCGAATAAGTTTGGAAGACGCGAATTTGCGGTGTATTTCAACGTTTCACCGCCATCGAATCAATTCACGAAACTGCAATGAAAATCTGCGCTTAATAATTATTCAGACACCCATTGACTTTAATGCATTTGGACAAAATAGGTGCGCGTATAAAATTTGTCAAAATTGAATTTCACAAATTTTTCTGAACAAATTCGCCCATGACGATTGTGTACAACAAGATATACAGATAACTTCCACTCTGACCATTCCCATCAGGATAGGTATGCTTTACTATATAATAGAGGGGATCACTAAGAAACAGCTTTGTGTTTGTTGAAACAACAGACCAATTATTTGAGCAGCACTTGAGACTGTAGGTATCTTTTCTAATGGGACACACTGCTTTTATTAGAACTCGATGACCCGCCTTACCATGGAAGCATAACTGCCTCTTTTTGTAGCTTTTCTAATGCAGCGACCTCCGCATTCTGTCTTATTTCTGCACTGCAACTGCCGGCTTGTTCTTAGATCAGTGTTTCTCGAACTCTCAAAAAAACTATTCGCAATGTGAAAAGTTATGCCTTTGAGCAAACAAATTTTTGTTTTGCGCAAATTTAATATAATTTTTGCGAACCTGGAAACTGTTTAGCAACCGCTTCCGACAGTGGAAGACCATTTTATAGTTTGCGCCAATGCGCAGTTAATGTAATAAAACTTCTTACTGAAAAAGTCGTTATGTTTGCTCCAAAAGATTACGACACCTCTTAAGCACTTCTTAAGAGTGAGCAATTAAACAGTTTAAGGAACAATATTACATTGCGAGATGTGGATTTTTATTCTGCGAATTGTTTTGCTCTTTGCAACTTTTATTACATTCCCCCATAAGGGTTGTAATGTAATATAAGGTGCAAAGTTTGCTGCCTATAGAAACAATGAGCATTGGTTTAAAAGCAAACATCTCATTGGTTGCTATTGTTTTATGCACCTGGGCAAACTTTGTGCCTGTTTTACATATGGGGTAAATATTCTTGTTACTGCAGTTCCCATGGAGGCAGTGTTAAAAGTTATATCACAGTAAAAGAAGAACAAACCCGTAAAGCTAATTGTGGAAGTGGTGCTTCAAATGAGTTTCAATGGAACAAAAGGAAGTTGAGTGATCTTTCTCCGAACTTTTTAGTAACGATAGAAGTAATTCTAGAAAACTAGACCCTTCCAATGGATTTATACCCTAATCATAATCACATGTAAGATTCTTAATGGACCCATGGACCAGGACTGGGTGGAAACTGTGGCTTTCCATATACTTACAATTTCTTGTTTAACTGAGGTTTTAATTTACTGTTGACATTACAGTCACAGTATTCTTTTATCTGTGGACATCAAAAGACAGTGTGGAATTACATTATACTACAGGAATATTCATATTGCATCAGGGGAATACTTGGAATAAAAGTTGCATACATTAAGATACAAATTTGCATTCCCACAATGGAATCTTCTTCATTAGACAGATATTACATGGCAAATTGTATTGTGCATAGTGCTCTTTCAAGGCCTGCTTAAAGGTGACATACTCATTTGGGGCAAACGTAAGGGCTGTGCACAGGTGCAAGCTTTAAAATTTACAATTTTTGTTCCACTGGAGAAGGAGCTTGCTAAAAAGCTCTACAAAAGCTATATGAAATTCATGCAGAGGAAAAATAGTTTGCGCAAAGAATTCATTTTTCACATTACAAATATTTTTTTCCATTAAAGGAGAAGGAAAGGCTAAAATTAAGTAAGCTTTATCAGAAATGTCTATATAAATACAGCAGTAAACCCTCAAAGTAATGCTTCTCTGAGTCCTCTGTCAAAAGAAACACAACATTTATTGTGTACACATGGGCTTCTGTATCAGACTTCCTGTTTTCAGCATATACCTCCAGGGCAGGGCTTGAGCATGCTCAGTTTGCTCCTCTCTCCCTCCCTCCTCCCATCCCTGCTGTAATCTGAGCTCAGAGCTGTAAGTGAGCAGGGAGAGACTCAGGCAGGAAGTGATGTCATACCAAGCTTATATGGCAGCTTCTATCCTAAACAAACATAGACAGTGTCTAGAGCTGTTTACTTAGGTATGGTAAAGCATTCTGCAGAATAAATATAGCGTTCTAGCTTGCGCTATTTAGGCTAATCTGTTGACAATAAACCATCTAGGAGCATTCCTTCTCCTTTAATTACTTTTATTACACTCCCTCTATATATATGTTTGTTAACAAATACACTCCTTTATATTATTTACAACACTCAAGAACACTACACACATGTTTGAGTAAAGGCCTTCTCCAATAAAAACACATATGGAGCCCCCATCATTATTTTTCAGCCACAAAACAATGGGCATAAAGTAGGTTAATGGCATTCAAGGACATTGCCATACAATGAGTGTTCCGCAAGACCTCCACTCTTTTTAACTACCCCAGTGCATGTATAATAATGACCTGAAAAGAAACCAAAGCATTGGCAAACAATGACTCCAGAGGGAAAATGTATCAAATCTATGTCGTATATGAACTAAATATTCACATTAGACAGATTTTTTTGATGTACTTGGGTAACATTTACTTTTCAAAAGAACCAAATTGAGTGCCCCAAAAGCCGCAAAGATTCTGAAACCGACTGTCCTAATTCTGTGCATACACTAATCCAACAGAACACTTTCTTATTTGGTTTCTATATAAATTAATTATTTCTCTTTCTTTCAGAAGAGACACTTTGTCACTGTAAAGATGAAAGGGTAATTATTTGTGAATAGGCAGTGATGACTAAATGATTAGCCTAATAAATTTATGTGCCAGTCAGCTACAGTGAATCTGAGAGTCTGACACATAACATACTACAAAGTGCCACATGCTGTGGAATGGAGACTGAAACAAATGTTGCTCCTTAGCAGTAACTTCTTGAAAAAGGCACAAGACAAATTAGGCAAAAAGACATGAAGATCATTCATTTTAGTTAGAGTTGTCAACTTTTTCTTTAAAACAATATCCTCCATCCTAATATTTCTTGTTTTTTCCCCTATTAATGATGGGCAGACTTGTGAAATAATAATGGCAAACCTACTTTTAGTGTATCAAAGGGCAATTTGACCATTCATTTACTATACCCTCACATTTTGCTGCCACATTTTAGTAATACTCAGGCTTGCATGATTTGTACAGATTATAGAATTTTATTTGGCTGACTGGTCACAATTACTTCATACTACTAAATTTTCTGGCTTTTTGTAAAAGAATTAAAACACAATAGGATAAAAAAAAGTGCCTAGTAACCAACATTACAATAGATTATATGAAATTTGCAATTTCTTGTCTCGTGATTGGAACACGCTACAATACCTTAGCTCCTATATTATGCAAATTATACAAATCCATTCTTGGTGATAATCATTTGCCATATTCCAGCACCCAAGCTATCATTTATCTAATCCTTAAAACTGAGAAATTACAGGCCTTGTTAACGTAGATTAAAAAATCTTTTCAAAGGACCAATGAGCAGGCTCCTGGGAGTAGTGGAATCTGATCTGAGCAAACTGGTTTGGAAACACAAAAATGCAGTCAGGTTATTTTATTGTTTTAGTGCAGTGCAGCCAGGTAGTAGTTTTACTCCGAACTGCAAAAGATTTCAAAACTACTAAATAGAGTTAGCGTTCCATCCATCTTTCTCCTCTCTATTTGGGGTTTGTATCATAGTCCCATAGTCAACTCAAAATTAAGGTTAACTCCACCCTCTCAGAGGAATTTTCCCTGGGCAGAGGGACAAGGCAAGGCTGTTCTCTTTCACTTTGCCCTCGCAATCAACCCCCTGGCCAAACATTAAAGGGCTAAAATTAGGAGACCTAGTAAAAATGATGAAACTCTTGTATATTTAACTAAAGCCCTTATTGTATTGTTGGCTATGACAGGTGAATTGTCCGGTTTTCTGGATTTTAGGTGAATTGGACAAAGTCTGATATTTTTCTCATTGACCTCCAGGGTGGCCATATCAGCTCCAAAAAAACTTTAAAAACCCTACTCTAAAATGTCCATTTATTTGCAAAAACACCATCATATGCCTAACTTGGCAATCGTTAAACCCAAACAGATTTGAGAGAAGGTAAAATATTAATGCTCCTTAGTTTCTATTTTTTTCTATTTATGTATAAGATAGCAAAATCTAATGGTATTATTAAGAGGTAAGCATATACGTATTTTACTTCCTGTTTGTCTTTATATAGTTTTTATGAAGCTACAAGATTTGGTATCATCTTCTAATATTATATTATAATCCTTTAAGAATTATAATATAAAACTATACTCTAATATATACATGGACATAAACATACCTGATTCCACAGATTGGAAGCAAGCCATGATAATCTGTCTGTGTGGTCTCTGGGACTGTTTGTCACCCCTTTAGGTTCACATTGTCATGCCACCCCCGCCACCTTGTTCTATTGTGAAATGATAGATTTGAAGTCCACCTGCTTTGGTTTCCAAATTTTTTGGAATGCAAAGGCTCTTTAGGTTGTAGAAACCATCACTTCACAATGCAACATAGTGATGAAGGGGTTGCATTAGACTTTTAGCCTAAGTAGAGTTGGGATATGGTTTGATTGTGCGTATGGGGACCATAATGACTTTCATTCATATATGTCTGAGTAAAAAAATACATTTATGTTTATTCTTGGCAGTTCAGTATTTATGTCCCGCTTCTGCATAAGCCTAGCTAAATAAGGGGAATATTTTTGCTGTAAGCTATTTAAGCTATTTCACATAGGAAACAAAAATCTTCAGGTCCAATTAGGGACTTTGTTAGCCATTGCAAGAACTCTCTGGCATGAACAATCAAATCCTACATTACTGACACTAAACTAGGTTTTTCAAAGGGTACTGACAGTATTTTTTTTTTTAAATGGTGACACCACAGCTTCCAATTTTGCAGAAGTTCCACTTAAACAAAGTGCCATTTAAACAATGAACACATTCACCACAATTGCTTTTTTGCAGTTGCTTATTTTAGGGCTATGGCACACAAAACCTTTCATTTGTATCAAGCATGGTGTTAATCTAAATGCTGATATCCATTCTGGATTCCAACTGAATAGTACATCCTGTGAATCCAAGTGAATGGGATATAATCTGAATTAGTTATTACTTCTTTTGATCATTGGTAGAGTTTGACGCAGTATTCAGTACCATAGACCTAACAACTATTTTGAAAATGAGTCAAGTATAGATGATCACTGAGGATGAGAAATAAGATCTCAGTAGCCAAAAAAAGGAAATGAATGTACAGCTCCCTAAATTCAGAAGAAGTGCTAAGCTCCCTGGTCATGGCTCAATCTTCCACCTGTAGCAGCTGCCTTTGGCCTTGGGAGGAGCCCTCAGCTACTCAGATGCCTCCAGGTCTTACCTAGAGAGGAGCAAGGCAGATGTTCTGAACGAGCAAAGGGGCACGTGCGTTTCCAAGGTTTTGTATGGAAGGCAACAATAGATGAAAATCGTAGTCAGGCAAGCCACAGTCGGTACAGGCGGAGTTCAAGCAAGGTCAATCAGGCCGGGGTCGGTACAGGCAGCATTCAAAGAATAGGCAGGCAGGCAAGGGTCAATACCGGTAGAGTTCAGAATGGTCAGGCAAGCAAGGGTAAGGATTAGCAGAGTTCAGAAACAAGTTAGACCTAACAACAGGCAATGATTACCAGCCCAAAGCCCCTTTAAATATTCAAAATTCGCACCAAAATGTGATGACATCATGATGCTCTCGACTCACAAAACCCAAAAGCGCACGTTGCGTGCACCATAGGAGAACCGGCAAGTGAAGAGAGCGTATCACTGCAGCAGGCGTCAGCCCACTAGACCACCAGGGTCCTCACATGAACTCAATACAAATAAGCCTTTAGTCTAATAGATTGTTGTGATTATTGCATGCAAAGTTTGTGGAGTGGTTACCTAGAGCAGACAAACCTTGTATTTTACACTTCTTTACTCATTGTGGATTTGTTCTGTTTTTGCAATAGATCAATTTTTGTTCTGAACAAGCAGAGAAAAATGTTTCAGTGAACTCTAAATGGTCTTCCACATAATACATCTTTGTTTCCTAATCTCCATGTTAATTGTGCGATTGGTTTGCTTATCTTACATGAACCACACTGCATCTTCTATATATTTTACATAAGGCCAATGAAACTTGTTGATTGAGGGCAACCATATTGCTTTGCTCAATAAATGGAATGTAATTGGGAGATAACGTTCCAATGCATAATTTATCATCAGCTCTGCACAAACAGGACTAGGGACTGTCTGCAGTGCAATAAACTCAGTGGAAATAATCAAAGAAATTAATGATTTATGTTTAAAAGCTTTTTAGAAAGTAATTATTTTTTTTCTATGAAGGCACAATGCTCACCGGAAGGAAACTGGAACTGATATGAATCTTATCTTCACCTAGACATACAAGAGATGCATCTATGGCTAAGCTAACTGCAAATGAAAAAGCTAAATGATATCAAGATTTTAAATCATACAGTGCCTACAATATACAGAGACTTTTCAACTTAACTCATACTAAACTGGAGGATACAATAAATACAACATGAGAAAAATGTACCCCTTTATCTAAGACAGTTATGTGGCTGGTTACTATTGGTTATTACTGAAGCAAAATGATCATCTTAGTGTTGTATAGATTATACGATAAAATGTTATAAGGTCTAGGGTTGCTTAACCACTCCCATGAGTGAAAATGCTTTAAATTCTTACAATGATAGGCTTACGTTGAAGATTTGTAGTGGTTGTTCATGTATAAAGAGGTTCTTCTTAATCATTAGATAAATTGTTGGGTCTCTGGTTCATTTTTTTCTTCTGCGCACAGTAGATGTGACCATATTATGCACAGGTTTATATGTACCTCTTGTACCTCTTTTGGGGTAAAGGTTTTAAATTGCATAATGAGAATGTAACTTATGTTACAGTAGTAGCATAATTTTCTCAGAGCAATCTTGAACTGTATACCCAAGACTCATTGGTCCTTCTCTGCAGTTATCCCCTCTAGTAAGAGTGCAAGCAGGACTTGGGCCATTAAGTCTCACATTCCCTTAATTGAATTACCTGAGGACTGGCTGGAATTGTAATTTTTGTTTTCCAGTCTAGTGCCAGTTCCATTTTTTAACCTAACTATATATATTAACTACAAGGAGGCAGGATTTTTCTCTCCTCATTAGATAGAGTGCAGCCTTATATGAGACAATGAGACACACCAAGCACACACATCTATCAATTCCTGTGCATTCATTATTAAATGCAGTAGCTTTATGTACACAAAATGTTTTGGGTTGCAGCCAGCTAAACATAAAGCCCAAAAAAAACACCCATCAGCATACATAAATACATATACATTTATATACATATATTTTCCTAGGCTGCTGGATCTGAGCTTGTTGTTCAAACCTACATCATGAGATTTTGAGGCTTATGGAGACATTACAGGCTATCAGGTTATAAATGACTATTATGATTATATCACACTATACCTCTTGTTATTTTATGCCAATTATAAGACTATAGTAGATTGACGGGTGGTTATCAAAACTATTTTGTCCAAGCGGTTTTAAAATAATGGATATTTAATGACTTTAACTTAAGGATGCACCGAATCCACTATTTTGGATTCGTTCGAACCCCCGAATCCTTTGCTATAGATTTGGCCGAATTCCGAAGCGAATTTCGAACCCTAATTTGCATATGCAATTTAGGGGTGGGAAGGGGAAAAAAGTCACGCAATTTCCATCGGATTCGGTTCGGCTGGGCAGAAGGATTTGGCTGAATCTGAATCCTGCTGAAAAATGCAGAATCCCGAACCGAATCCTGAATTCAGTGCATCCCAACTTTAACTGCAAACTGGGTTTGTAAACCTTAACAACAACCTTTTATTGCATGTTACACAAAAATTTGCTTTTCTAAATAGGGGTGCACCGAATCCAGGATTCGGTTCTGGATTCAATCAGGATTTGGCCTTTTTCAGCCGAATCCTTGTGCATTGCCAAACTGAGTGTTAATTTGCAGATGTATATTAGGGGCAGGGAGGTAAATCACATGACATTTAGTCACACAACAAGGAATTAAAAATGTTTTTCTACTTTTTTCCTTCCTGCCCCTAATTTGCATATGCAAATTACGATTTGGTTCAGTATTCATAAAGGATTTGGCTGAATCCCAAATATTGGATTCAGCACATCCCTATTTGTAAATAAATCCTAAGTTTAGTTTCTGCTATGTTAGAACTTAGCTTTTACCTTGTCCTTACATAGTCATGTCCTTCTAACCCTGTCAAGACTCCCTGAAACCAACAAAACTTTGGGGCTTAAGGCGTAAAATAGCGATGAATGTAATTCCCACAATAGCAAGTGATACAGGTTTCTCACCCCATCTTTCCTTGGCACACGCATCATATTTCTTAATATACACAAAACTGTTGCCTTGAAAGAACAGAACAATTTATTTTTTTCATAGTAGCAGCGTAGGACTCAGTTTGTCATTTCTGAAGCAGGCAATCGTTTATCATGGTTACTTCTTAGAAGCTTCGCATTTCATTACACACTGTGAAGCAATTCTGCTATTTCTTGTAAGCACTGAGTTGTCTTTGTGGTAAATGTATCACACAATCAAGCTCATCTCAGAATGAAGCAAAGCAAAACATTTCAAACTAGAAAGAGCTAGTGAGTGAAAAAATCTATTGGATCCCCTTTATTTGAAAAAAAAAAAAAAAAATACAAGGGGGTTTGTTGAAACAAGTTTACCAGCACCCAGGCATTTTTTTTAATGTTTTTTGAGTGCACCAGAACAGGTCTTTGTTTATATATATATATATATATATATATATATATATATATATATATATATATATATATATATATATATATATATATATATATATATAATGGATAATAATGTAAATATATATGATTCGAATGAAAAAACTTCGAATTTTGACGTTTTCTTTTGGGTTACTTCGAATAGGCTACTACGACCTTCAGCTACGACTTCGATTCGAACTAAAAATCATTCGACTATTCAACCATTCGATAGTACTGTCTCTTCAAAAAAAAAACTTTGACTACATACTTTGGCAGTTTAAACCTACCGAGGTACAATGTTAGCCTATGGGGACTTTCCCCATCAGTTTTCTAAGGTTTTTTTGATTGAAGGAAAATCCTTCGATCGATCGATTAAAATCCTTCGATTCGAAGGATTTCATCATTCAATCGAACGATTTTTCCTTTGATCGTAGGATTTGCAGTAAATCCTTCAAATTCGATATTCGAATTCGTAGGATTTTACTTCGAGGGTTTATTAACCATTAGTAAATGTAAATTTGAGTAACAGTCCTGAAATATTTCTGATTGGAGGCAATTGCTTATTTTCATGGTATTCTGACATACAGGAAGTTGGCAGTCTAATCTGAGTGTCATGCAGTAAGTTGGAAGTCAATGCTAAGTAATAGAGTCAATGCTTTTTGTGAACCAAAATGTACTATATGTATATTTCCCAAGTAATACTTAAAATATGATGATTCACAAAAGGCAATGTTTTTTTAAGCCTTATAAGCTTTCGCAACACCCAAAACCCCTCTAACTTTTAAGCAGGAAAAAGTTATTGCAAAATAGCAACATAATTTCTGTATTTGTACATTTAAAAGGTTGACCTTGGACATGTGACCTTTTTCAACCTAACTTACTACTGTACTTTCAGAAAACATTCTATTTTATGTATTATGCTTATTATTAGTGATGGGCGAATCTCTTCCATTTCGTTTCGTCGAAAAATTTGTGAATTTTGTGTGAAATTCGCGAATTTTTCGATGAAACAAAATGGGAGAGATTCGGGAGAGATAAACAGCGAAAATTTTGCGTGAAATCTGAAAGCTCACGAAAAAATCGTGAATTTCAAACGTTTTCACAAAAAAATCGAGCAATTCGAACCTTTTCACGAAAAATCGAGCAATTCGAACCTTTTCACGAAAAATCAGAAATTGACGCCGTGAATTTTCGCGGGAGATTCATGAATTTATTCGCAGGCGGCGAAACACAGGAATTCGCAGCAAATTAGTTCCAGGCGAATTTATTCGCCCATCACTACTTATTATCAATATCGGGCAACACTCTATTGCATGCTGATAGTTGCCATCCATATCATGCTAAAGCAAAATCATATTCCCAGTTTCTCCGTGTTAAGAGGAACTGTACGAATTACAACAATCAACATGCTAATGATTTAAAGAAATTATTAAAAAGATCTTACCCTCAAGATATTGTCCAGCAAGCTTATGAAAGGGCATCTATACATACTCAGAATAATCTTGTTATTTCAAAAAATCCAAAAAAGGAAGAAATATGGAAAACAACATAATAAAAACAAAGATAACAATTTATTTTATTTTTCTACAGAATACAGTAAGGAGTTTCAACACTTGAAATCTATTATGTATAAATACTTACCAATTCTATATGGAGATCATAAACTGAAAGTTATTTTAGAAAATACAGAAATAAAATGTGTTTCACGCAAGGCCCCAACTTTGGCAAACATCCTGTCACCGATTCTCTGTCGCGGAACAGAAAACATACAATGGGTAATACTTGGTTGAATGTGAAGGGAGAAAAGGTGCACATGTTGTAATGTTATAGATAACAACAAAAATTCACATCTTATAGTACAGGTGAAATATATGACATTAAGGGACATTTTAATTGCAATAGCAGATCTGTAATTTATCTATTGCGATGTACAAACTGTCAGGTTCAATACGTCGGCCGTACTACCCGACAATTAAAAGATCGCATAAGGGAGCAAATATACTCTATTGAAAAAATATATATATGCTGTAATACTAATACGAAATATCTAAGTGTGCAGGTAATAGAAAAGTTTTTTCGCCAATTAGGCAGGGTAACGTGCTAACTGTCATTAACCGTCGCAAAGCTTTGTGGATTTTTAAATTGGGAACTAGGAGCCCTATAGGTTTAAATAAGCAATGGGATATCAATTGCTTTGTTTGATACAATAGTTAACAACGTTCAGTTACCCTTTAACCATCTGTTGCCTGCCTTCTTCTTTAATTTCACTGGGGATTGCTCGAGTACAGATATTTTTGAGACCAAGCTGTTTTTGATTGGATTTAAATGTCATGTGATTTTATTGTTTGTGTATTTAAATGATCTTTGAATAAGACTCTATGAAGCCTATGATTAACGACTACTGTAGTCCGAAACGCGTCAGGCAATGATGCGGTCTTTGATCATAATAATTTGATAGCCAAACAATAAGGGATACATTTTTACTGCATGTGCGGTTTACGTTTTTCAACATAGGTATTATCTTGGCCTTAGTCATTTTCATTAAAATTCTTTAGGTGGGTAAATATTCCCTCTTTTAGGGTCTCCTCTGTCTTGCTCCACTTCTGCTTCAGACTGATCTTTCCACCTCCAGCCATGTGATAATAGAATAGTCTTTGAAGTCTGAATCCTTCATAAGGACATTTCTGACTTTTCCAGTCGAGTGGCGGTCTTTAAGAGAGCATGAAAACAGAAGTGAAATTGACAGAATGCAAACATCCAACACCAAGAGAGCCACATCCTTTCTCACTACACTCGCATGTACTTGTCACAGAGGGTTTGTAAACTTGGCTCGACTCACAGTACTGTATAACTCAGTTTGCCTACTGATTTTGGAAGATCTTCACCAGAGAGGTCATCAAAATAATCCTCCATACAAGGTAATAGTATTTAATCTTGTGTCAGCATTTGATATCCATTCAAGCGATGTGTTCACAACTGCCTCATTTATAACTGAATATATATGATTTTCATTTACTATTTACACTTCACTTTAACTGCATTGTTTTGTTAAGTCACCAGGCAGAAAGTTACATTTTGATAGATATTTTACCTGTTCTGTATATTTTTAGGGATTCAAGTTTAATAACAAAAATTGTTTCAGTGCTTGGGTAAATTGACAGTAATGAAGGATGACCTCAGATGACATATTCCTGGAGTTAAATGAATGGATTCTCAATGAGAGTTATTTACTATGCACAGTAAGCCTTGCATGGAGACTTACACAAGTCCTTAATATGATCCTTGTGTATCTTATAAGGATACATGAGCTGATGAAGCAAACCCTACAGAATAAATATGCAATTATCAAAGCATTTTTTCAGGGTATCTGATCTGGAACTTGCAGCACAATGAGCCCCAATTTCTTGAAGTTAATGTAATTAAAGGGGTGGTTCACCTTATAATAGCTAATACTAAGCAACTTTTCAATTGGCCTTAATTTTTTTTTTTAGTTTTTGAATTACTTGCCTTCTTCTTCTTCTTCTGACTCTTTCAAATGGGGGTTACTGAACCCATCTAAAAATTGAATGCTCTGTAAGGCTACAAATAGTGATGGGCAAATTTATTCTCCAGGCGGGAATTTGCAGCAAATTCCCGCGATTCGCTGGAGGCGATTAAATTTGCAAAACCGCTGAGAAAATTCGCCGGCATAAAAAAAAATTGACGGTGAAGCGAAATGCCCCAAATTTGCCCATCACTAGCTACATTTTATTACTCATCTTTCTATTCAGGCCTCTCCTATTCATATTCCAGTCTCTTATTCAAAACAGTGCTTAGTGGCTAAGGTTATTTGGGCCCTATCACCAGACTACTGAAATTGCAAACTGGAGAGCTGCTGAATAAAAAGCTAAATAACTCAAAAAACACAAATAATTAAACTTGAAAACCAATTGCAAATTGTCTCATTCTATACATCGTAGAAAAAGTTAATACAAAGGTGAACTACCCCCTCTCCACAAAAAGGTTATTCCACTTTGCAGAACATGTATTCTGATGCATAGCGCACAATAATAGCTGAAGGCATTTTTCCTGAATCAATTCCATGTACCACACACCAAAATGTACCAAAATCACTGATCCATTTAAGCTCACTAAGGCTAGGAAAAGTGCAGAAACAATTTTGTTTTATTATGCAAAAACTTTAACGAACAACCAGTTAACATTGAATTCTACAAAGAAATGTTCTGCACCCCCCTCTTTAACTGACACATTTAATATTTTGGCAGTAATGTCAGTATACAGTTAAAAAGCTTCTTGGACAAATCAAAAGTGTTTAAATTGATACTTTGCCTCCTAAATCTCACTTTACATACATATATCAAGAATTCCTTCTTGACTCCAATATGGCATTTGGACCAGTCCCTTGGTTAGCTTGGTGCAAAGAGCTAATTTCAGTAACCCTGTATTTTGCCCTCACTAAAAAGCCATACAACCACTTCCAAGAGAGAATTCAGTTCACAGCTCTCATTGTAAAAAACCTTGTTCACATCTTCTGATGAAATGACTGTTCTTAATTAACTAATTTCAGTGGATGCCCTAGTGTCTACTGGAAGTTCAACACCTCCTTGTGAACAGAGCATGAACAGAGTTTATTGTATGGTTCCCTTATTTATTTTTACATACAGTAGTTGAGTAGTTGTCATATCCCCCTTAAGCTCATTTTCTCCAGTGTAAACAAAACACCAACTTGGCCAGTCTGTATTCATAACAGAGACTTTCCATCCTCTACATCAGCTTAACTGCTATTTGGATTTTTTTCTATTTCAGTAATCGTTCCGTAATACTTGTAGCACTGCATATGTGTGATGAAGACTTACCAGTGCTTTGTAAAGTGGAAGGATTATGCACATTTCTACCCCTTTTAATTCAGCACACAACCTTGCAGGACTTCAGCCTAGTAACACTTAGGGGCACATTTACTTGATTAACCCTCGATATTCGACCGTCGAAGTAAAATCGGATTTACCGCATTTCCTACGATCGAACGATCAAAGGAAAAATCCTTTGATCGAACGATTAAATCCTTCGAATCGAAAGATCTTAATCCATCAATCGAACGATTTTCCTTCGATCAGAAAATTGTTAGGAAGCCTATGGAGACCTTCCCCATAGGCTAACATTGCACCTCGGTAGATTTTAGGTGGCGAAGTAGGGGATCGAAGTTTTTTTTAAAGAGACAGTACTTTGACTATTGAATGGTTGAATAGTCGAACGATTCGATGGTCGAAGTAGCAAAAAAAATCATTCGAAATTCAAACTTTTTTTATTCTATTCCTTCACTTGAAGGAAATGTGCCCCTAAGCAGTACACAGAAATCCAACAGTTAATTCCATTTGCTTCCACCTTATACTAAAATCTGCTTAACTTGCAACAGCTGGATCTACTGTAACACTCGCTAAACAGCTTGCATACTTTTTGTCTATCACCTAACTAAAATATACTTTGTCTCAGTGGAGAAAAGTAGCCCCTCAAAAATATTCAAATAACAACAAATGAGTGAATGGGTTTAGCAAGAACACTTTTAGCAACTAGGAAGTTCCCGAGCATTCTGGATAATAGATCTTATACCTGTAGTACTACTAATAATAGTAGGGGACAACAGCCCATTACCCAACAAATAATAGTTTGACGTTAGCAAGAAAACTTTCGGCAACCAGGAAGCAATTTCAAGAAAAACAATTGGGGCAATTGAGCATTACAATTTATAATGGCAGCGACTCTTAGCAAATGGCAGCTGATTAAAAGACTTGACATGTGCAGTACTACACTGCAATACCCAAAGAGCAGAGAGTGATAAATTAACACAGCTTTCAATTGCAACTGCATTTACAAAATGTGTCCAAGTTGAAGGGAGGTAGTCATAGTCACCTCTCTATTTTTAAATTCCATGATAAAGAATCAAATACTAGACACATTGTTGTAAAATGGTCTGCAGCCTTTCTCTCCAGGACAAATATATTTAACATTGTAATCCTAAATTCTGCTTTCAGTATTGGTCAATATAATAAATTATTAATACTTATTGAGAAAGGTTTGCTTAGCTGCTTTAATTGATAGTTCTTGATTTATTATGCTGATAGCAAATAAAAGCCAATTAAGCAGTTCTTTTTAATTAAATCAAACAATTTTTACTGCCAGCTGCTACCGTGAAAACAGCCTGCGTTTTGACTGTTCTTATCTAGTAAAAAAAACATGTTATACCATCAATATGCCATAGCCCTCATGAAAAATGTGCATCAGGTTGGATGGGGACAAACTCAGCAAAGCTTGAGGGCTAATGATAATGTCACCTTCTTCATGCAAGTCTAGATCTTGACTGTTTTCCTCTGAAGAGACTTAACCTGTATACTTAAAAAAAATGAAGACTGTATAAATTCATACCTTGTACACGGAGTTCTGTTGACGTCGGTTAAAGTGTGTCTGGAATTAGATTTAATAATGTTCACTACATCTTCAGCCTCTGACTCTCCAGCTGCTGCTGAAGCTGTTGTGGAAGAATGCTAAAATGTACATGGCAACAGAAGGCAGAAGCTTGTTATATAGTACGTCAAAATTGTTACTGGCCTTTTAATGATCTTACATGTTTTGGGTTTGTAGTCTTTGTGCTTGAGTTGAGCAGTTTTTTGAAGACCAGGCAATAACTAGCATGTTTATAGAGAAAATGCCATTATAACCCACTAAACTGTGCATAATAAGTATCGTTCACAAATAAGTGTATATTATTTCATTCTTACAGTCATTAAGACGATCAGATGGTGAGTTAATCAACATGTTTCCTGGTATAGAAACGAAACACACAAGCTTCTGAATCATTGATACTGTGGCTGATACCACGATGACATTTTCAATGTTCAACTGCTAAATACTGTTGACTAGGCTGATTAAAGGGGATATAAAGGCAAAAAATAAATCCAATTTTTACTTTCTTTACTGAAAAAGAAATCTATCTCCAATATACTTCAATTCAAAAATGTGTACCATTTTTATAAGAAAACTGATTTTATGCAGTCAAATTCCCCATTCATTTTACTTGCTGACTGCTGAGGATAGGAAACTTCAGACGGTCCCTAATTGCTCTGCAGGGAAACTGATCATACTTTTAAATGGCATGGGGGGAGCTCCCATCTTACTTCCCAGAACTTGAGCAGCTTTGTTTGTTTCCCTGTAGAGCAGCCGGTGACCCTGTAGAGATTTGTACCCGCAGACCCAGTGCAGTCTGTATATTCTGTTTATTAATCAGTCTTGCTGTATAGACTTCTGTGGCAGAAATTATTTATTTTATATTACTTTTGATAATGTATGATGATCCCTAAGCTTAACTTCCCAACAGAAGCCCAGAGCACACTGAGCATGTGCATAGTCTTGGTCTTGCAAAGATGTTTAACAAAGTTACAAGATGATGACCCCCTGCAGCCAACTTTGACAGCATAAGTCACTTGTTTTATTAGGCTTCAGTAAGTTCATGTTTATATTCAGTATACAAAATACAGCATTTCTAGCATTATTCTATTTTAGACTTTAGCTTCCCTTTAAACACAACTTGGGGAGATGTTTATGATAGTTCCCCTTTAAGGCGGACTGCTACATTAATATGACAATAAAAGGGATTTCACTAACTTTATTAATAGTTTCCTATTACATCAGACACACAAGGATATAACACAATTAAAATTGAGGAAGAAAAAAAAGTAACCTTGTTTGTTACTATGCATTGCCTTCTATGACAAGTCCACTCAGGGAATTGTTTTCCAATTTATCATGGGTGGATATCGCCTTTATTTTAATTCATTCACCACTTGACCTTTCATTCAACATACAATCACTTAACTGTCTCTGATTTGTTGCCTTAACCATACTCTTCACCATCAATTGTTATTAATTATTTATAATTATAAAGTGCTTGTGCTTATAACTAGTGATGGGCGAATCTTTCCCGTTTTGCTTCGCCTGAAAATTTGCAAAATTCCAGCCAAATTTGCGAAACGGCAAAAAATTCATGAAAAAATGCGAAATCGGGAAGTTCACAAAAAAATCGTGAAATTCTAACGGTTTCACAAAAAAATTGTGAGATTTGAATGTTTTTACAAAAAAATAGAACAGAATAGAATCAAACGGTTTCACTAAAAAAACGAGCAAAGTGAACATTTTCATGAAAAAATCGAGCAATTCGAACGTTTTCACGAAAAATGTGAAAATGCGGGAATTCGCCACAAATTCGTGCCCATCTCTACTTATAACTTAACCGATTTACTGGTATCACTTCATGAATCCAGTGTTTTTAATTTCTCCTATGCCAACTGATTACAACAAAGTTAAATCATCAAGTGCCTAAACTTCTCAAATCATTAGATTAGGTTTTGTTACTACTAATAAATTATATAGTGCCAGTGCTTAATTAATCCCTTAAACCCCACATTTCATATGTGATCTTAATAAGGTGTGTCAATTGATCGTTAAAAAGTGACTATTGTTCCAAAATATCTTGAAGTTATGAACTCCTTAAACGGAGTCCGCCCACTTACTCATAGTTTGAGAGGAGGAAAACAGAGTATAAATTGTTGGTGGAGTTGCTCCCAAAATCTAACTGTAATTTTTTCTAAGTCTCTAGGAGCACCACAAAGTAGGAGAAGGCAGAATCTGAAGGGCTGCGGTCTCGTTATTTAAGCTTTCCTATCTTGAGGTAAGAGGCTATTTAACCCTGATAAACCGCAAACCCTCCAGTTCTTGGAGAGAAAATAGATTCAAGATACAGGTGAAAGTAAAGTAGCTGTTAAAAGTTTTTGCAATCTCGGATCACCGAAGGGATTTGAAAAGTTTAAAAGCATAAGAGTCTCGTCTCGCCTGACCCGCGTTTCGCCACAGCTTTCTCAAAAGGCAAGTGGATAGAAGGCAATACATAGTCACAAACAAGGTTACTTTTTTCTCTTCCTCTGAATGCTACACTAATATGAGCCGCTGAGATTAGTGGGCAAATTATGTTTGGGTGAATATTAGTTCTCAACTACACAAATAATGACCAATGAAGGGCCAAGAAATGTATTCATAGATATTGTTGTCAGACATGAGGTTTTCCGTGATAATCTGTACTTGACTGTATTTATCAAATAGTAGTTCCTATGACCTTGTGTCTGCCTTATGACAATAAAGTCGCATGTATAGCCATCTTAAAGGGGTTGTTCACCTTTAAATTAACTAACTAGTATGGTTTAGAGAGTGATGTTCTGAGACAATTGATTATTATTTGTGTTTTTTGAGTTATTTGACTTTTTATTTAGTACCTCACCAGCCCAAATTCCCCTAGCAACCATGACAGTTTTAAATAAGACTGGAATATGAATAGGAGAAGCCTGAATAGAAAGATGAGTAATAAAAACTAGCAACAACAATACATTTGTAGCCTTACAGAGCATTTGTTTTTAGATGGGGTCAGTGACCCCCATTTGAAAGTTGGAAAGAGTCAGAAGAAGAAGGCAAATAATTGAAAAATGATAAAAAATACATAATGGAGACCAAATGAAAAGTTGCTTGGAATTAGCCATTCGATAACATACTAAGGGCTAGTCCACACGGGGAGATAGCGACGCGTTTGCGGTCGCGGCGACAAAGCGCCGCGACAGTCGCCGCGACCGGCGCAGGCGACAGTTTTGTATGGGCGCCTATGTAAAAACGCCTGTGCTAACCACACGAGGCGATGCGCTTTTCAACAGTCGCCTGAAAATGCCTCGCCAGGCTTTTTCAGGCGACTGTTGAAAAGCGCATCGCCTCGTGTGGTTAGCACAGGCGTTTTTACATAGGCGCCCATACAAAACTGTCGCCTGCGCCGGTCGCGGCGACTGTCGCGGCGCTTTGTTGCCGCGACCACAAACGCGTCGCTATCTCCCCGTGTGGAATAGCCCTAAAAGTTAACTTTATAGTAAACCACCCTTTAAGGCTGCTTGATGTTGCTTTGATAATATGATTTTAACTTTACTAATAATGTTGAGTTATTGTAGAATTTGTAAATTCCCCATTATTAGTAGTAACATTTGCATTTACGTTTTCTCCCTTTCCCCACAAAGATGGAGCTGAATAGGGAATCACAGATGAATCAGGTACACCCATCTATCTGTTATATTCAGGGCCGGGCCAGGCCAGCTGGGTGCCCCAGGCAACCCAGCCGGCCACATCGCCCCTCTGCCGCGAGCGACCACGGCACTTTAGGAGAGAAATGCTTTCTGGAAGGCTGTGGTTTCTCCTTCTCAATGTAACTGAATGTATCTCAGTGGGACATGGGTTTTTACTATTGAGTGTTGTTCTTAGAATTAGATCTAGCAGGCAGCTGTTATCTTGTGTTAGGGAGCTGTTATCTGGTTACCTTCCCATTGTTCTTTTGTTTGGCTGCTGGGGGGGGGGAGGGAGGGGGTGATATCACTCCATCACTCAACTTGCAGTACAGTAGTAAAGAGTGATTGAAGTTTATCAGAGCACAAGTCACATGACTTGGGGCAGCTGGGAACAGAGCCGGACTGGGAGCAAAAAGCAGCCCGGGCAAAAAACAAACAAACAGCCCACGTGTAAACACACACATAGACACAAACACACACACAAAGAGACGCACAAACACAGAGACACACACACACACACACACACACAGACACACACAGACAAACACACAAACACACAAAAAGACACATAGAGAGACACACACAGAAACACAAACACAGAGAGACACACACAAACACACACACACACAGAGACACAAACACACAAAGAGACACAGACACACAAACACAGAGAAACACACACAGATACACAAACACAGAGACACACACACAGAGACACAAAAAGACACACAAACACATAGAGACACACACACAAAAGGACACACCAACACAGAGAGACACACAAACACAGAGAGACAAACACAGACATACAAACACCCCGACCTCCCCCCTACCTCTCCTAGGAGCTTAGTGAAACAGCACGGGAACTCTCCGACACCTCCCACCCCGTCTGCTGGCCAATCAGAGGGACTTTGCCTTTCCCTGATTGATCTTAGGAGGAGGGAGGAGGAAGGAACGCTTCACCACTAATTTTTAAAACCATTAAGCCAACCATTTAAAACCAATGTATGTATTTTGTGGTCACACCCTCATTGCAACCCTGCCTAATGGTTTTAAAAATTAGTGGTGAGCACAACTTTCCCTTGTTTGTTATAGTTATACAGGAGCAGTGACCAGCTCCATGTTGTAGATCCCACCCTTCCCAGCTATAGTCAGGTGATCCCACTGGTGTCTAATAAAAGGGCAGCCAAGTTTGGGAGTTTTACTTTGAAAGCAGCTAGTAAGTTGCAGGTAAAACTTAGTCCCTTTGTAAAATGTATAATTAAGCAATTGAATTCTTAATGAATCAGATGAAAATTAAGTGTAGGACTGGCCAGATATGGGATGACTTTGACGTAGTTGGCCAGCTTAAATATATTGCAATATATGGACAAACAATCCCTGTTTTGTTTAAAGGGTAAGGCATTTTTTAGTAGCAGTATGCACAAAATGTCGCTGTCTTAAATATATTGATAATGGGTTGAGTGCAGAGGACCTCTTGTAGTTGACTATCTGTTTCTATTTTTATCCATGATATTGAATCCACACAGGATTATACCACTTTGCAGAGAGATTTGACTAAATTGAAGAACTGGACAGCAAACTGGAAAAGAGGTTCATAAATGCAAGGTATGCACATTGGTATCAATTATATAAATGCCAGTTATATACATAAATGGTATCCTCCTACAAGCTCCCTCCCAAAAACATCTATTTCATTCTGTTCCCTTCTGTATGTAACTGGCATAAAACTGCAGAGTTGCACAGTGGAGTTCAGAAGTGTTATCTTCCCCATCTTTTGAACCTCTTCTGTCAGTTTGCCAACACAAATCTTGCAGGAAGATGCCCAGTTTATCTGCATTTGGAATCAGCTTTGACTGTGCATGCTCCAGCAAGATCCAAGGCTATGTAAGACTGTTATCATTTAACTCCTTAAGAAGGATTTGGGTATTTTGTGGATAATTAGCTTTGAAACTCTAGGCAGTGTCACTCACTCAGTTGCTACTAATAAAAAAGGAATTTACTTGCGGTAAGAACACTTACTAAACCTCAAAATTTTTTCTTGATATCATGTTTATGACACTATTTATAACATCTGTAAGCAGGGCCACCATCAGGGGGGGCACAAGGGGTACAAGTGTACCGGGCCCAGGCCTGAAGGGAGCCCCGGCTGTGCTGCACTATTCGGAATAGCCGGGCCCCCCTTGATAGTGCCAAAGCCATACCACCTCTCCTGAAGTCCCGAAAAGCTGAGGTCCCAAAGCCGCAAAAAGACCCAAGCTGAAGTTGAAGTCTGAAGTGCCAAAAAGACCAGAAGTCAGGAAAGAAGCCAAAATTGAAATCCTGAAGAGGCAAAAAGACTGAAGTCATGAAAGGAGCTGAAATTGAAGTCCTGAAGCGGCGAAAAGACCCAAAGACACGAAAGGAGCCAAAGTTGCAGTCCTGAAGCCATGAGTTCACTTCTACTGAACACTAATGTGTATTTTTTTTTTAAACCCCTGGCCACCAATGTATTATTTTAATACTCTATAGGCCCCTGCCACCAATGTTTTTTTTAAAAAATTATTCTCTGGGGCCCCAATTTTTTTTAACTTGTAAGGGGGGCCCTGGCACTAATGTTTTTTTTTTTTTTTTTTAAAAAAAAAAAACCTTTTATGGGGAGCCCTGGCACAAATGTTTTTTTTTTAAAAAAAAATAGTCTCTGGGACCCCAATTTTTTTTAACTTGTAAGGGGGGCCCTGGCACCAATGTTTTTTTTTTTTAAAAAAAAAAAAAAAAACCTTTTATGGGGAGCCCTGGCACCAATGTTTTTTTTAAAAAAAATAGTCTCTGGGGCCCCAATTTTTTTTAATTTGTAAGGGGGGCACTGGCACCAATGTTTTTTTTATCTTATAGGGGGGCCCTGGCACCAATGTTTTCTTTTAAACTTATAGGAGGGTCCTGGTCACCAATTATTTTTATAACTTGTAGGGGGACCATAACCACCAATTCAAAACTTTAATGGGGGGCCCTGGCACCACAGTTTTTTTAACTTATAAGGGGGCCCTGACCATCAAAATCTTTTTATAACTTGCATGTGTGTGTGTGTGGGGGGCGATTACCATTTTAGCGCTGATGTCTGTGTGGTGTGGAGTGGGCGGGATCTGGGGTGGGGCTTGTTGTATGGGACCCTGTGATTTCTAATGGCTGCCCTGCCTATAAGTGTTACCATTATTTTCACATTTTTATGTTTGGCTTTTTGCCTTTTATGGTTATATGAATATGGCTAAAAAATTTCATATTTTATATACTAAGTTTATTGCACCAGTGTAAAGTTTCAGCTTCTCAATAGCAGCAATGATCCAGAAGATACTGAAGTGAACTGCTTCTTCCCCTGACATCACATCCCTCTGTTTCTCCACCCCCAGCCCAGCTTCCCCCTACCCTAAAGGAGAACTAAACCATCAAAATGAATATGGCTAAAAATGCCATATTTTATATACTTTATTTTTAAGTTTATTGCACCAGCTTGAAGTTTCAGCTTCTCAATAGCAGCAATGATCCGGAACATCAAACTTGTCACAGGGGGTCACCATCTTGGAAAGTGTCTGTGACAGTCACATGCTCAGTGGTCTCTGAGCAGCTGTTGAGAAGCTAAGCTTAAGGGTCATAACAAATTATCAAGCAGAAAACGAGGTTTGTCTGTAATATACAGTAAGACTATGCTACAAAGCTAATTATTAAATTCTGATGCTAGTTACACAGTTTCTATGCTGCCATGTAGAAATGATCTGTATTGAGTATAAATCAGTAGGGATGTAGCGAACGTCGGAAAAAAAGTTCGCGAACATATTCGCGAACTTGCGCAAAAATGCGAGCGGTTCGCGAACGGTTCGCGAACCCCATAGACTTCAATGGGAAGGCGAACTTTAACATCTAAAAAAGACATTTCTGGCCAGAAAAATGATTTTAAAGTTGTTTAAAGGGTGCAACGACCTGGACAGTGGCATGCCAGAGGGGGATCAAGGGCAAAAATTTATCTGAAAAATCTGCCTGTGTGTGCTTGGAAGAGATAGTGTAGGGGGAGAGCTGTTAGTGATTTCAGGGACAGATGATAGTAAGTTTGCTGGCTAGTAATCTGCTTGATACTGCTCTGTATTGGAGGGACAGAAGTCTGCAGGGATTTGAGGGACATTTTAGCTTAGGTAGCTTTGCTGGCTAGTAATCTACTGTTCTCTTTAAACAACTGCCATACGTTGCCCTTGTAGGCATTGTTTGCCCAGTTTTTTTGGACGCAGCCACTGAAGCACAGTTGCCAGAAAAAATATGCCATATAAATGCTGAAAATAGTCATTTTTCGCCATACGTTGACCTTGTAGACATTGTTTGCCCAGTTTTTTTTGGACGCAGCCACTGAAGCACAGTTGCCAGAAAAAATATGCCATATAAATGCTGAAAATAGTCATTTTTCGCCATACGTTGACCTTGTAGACATTGTTTGCCCAGTTTTTTTGGACGCAGCCACTGAAGCACAGTTGCCAGAAAAAATATGCCATATAAATGCTGAAAATAGTAATTTTTCGCCATACGTTGACCTTGTAGACATTGTTTGCCCAGTTTTTTTGGACGCAGCCACTGAAGCACAGTTGCCAGAAAAAATATGCCATATAAATGCTGAAAATAGTGATTTTTTGCCATATACGTTGAGTCAACGTATGGCAAAAAATGACTATTTTCAGCATTTATGTGGCATATTTTTTCTGGCCTCTGTGCTTCAGTGGCTGCGGCCAAAAAAACTGGGCAAACAATGCCTACAAGGTCAACGTCGTTGACCTTGTAGGCATTGTTTGCCCAGTTTTTTTGGCCGCAGCCACTGAAGCACAGAGGCCAGAAAAAATATGCCATATAAATGCTGAAAATAGTCATTTTTTTGGTCGCAGCCACTGAAGCACAGTTGCCAGAAAAATTATGCCATATAAATGCTGAAAATATAAATTTTTTTGGTTGCAGCCACTGAAGCACAGAGGCCAGAAAAATTATGCCATATAAATGCAGAAAATATGCATTTTTTTGGTTGCAGCCACTGAAGCACAGAGGCCAGAAAAATTATGCCATATAAATGCAGAAAATATGCATTTTTTTGGACGCAGCCACTGAAGCACAGTTGCCAGAAAAAATATGCCATTTAAATGCTGAAAATAGTAATTTTTCGCCATACGTTGACCTTGTAGACATTGTTTGCCCCGTTTTTTTGGACGCAGCCACTGAAGCACAGAGGCCAGAAAAAATTAAACCAGTAGGGTTTGCACCCTAGTTTGTAACGGTGGCGGAGGGAGGAGGACGCTAAAGGACAGCTGTGTGTGGAGTCATGAGGCTTGAAGAGAAGGACAGCTGCATAGAAGTCAGAACAAGTCTTCCGGCGTGCAGTAACCCTCCGAGATCCACCCCTCATTCATTTTAATAAAGGTCAGGTAATCGACACTTTTGTGACCTAGGCGAGTTCTCTTCTCAGTTACAATCCCTCCTGCTGCACTGAAGGTCCTTTCTGAGAGCACACTTGAGGCTGGGCAAGACAAGAGGTTCATGGCAAATTGTGACAGCTCTGGCCACAGATCAAGCCTGCGCACCCAGTAGTCCAGGGGTTCATCGCTCCTCAGAGTGTCGATATCTGCAGTTAATGCCAGGTAGTCCGCTACCTGCCGGTCGAGGCGTTCTTTGAGGGTGGATCCAGAAGGGTTGTGGCGCTGCCTTGGACAGAAAAACATTTGCATGTCTGATGTTACAGACCGGCCAAAGGGCTTTGTCCTTGCAGGTGTGCTCGTGGCAGGATTACTGGCACCTCTGCCCCTGGAATGTTGATGAGTTCCTGAAGTGACATCACCCTTAAAAGCATTGTACAACATGTTTTGCAGGCTGGTTTGTAAATGCCGCATCTTTTCGGACTTGTGGTATGTTGGTAACATTTCTGACACTTTATGCTTGTACCGAGGGTCTAGTAGCGTTGCGACCCAGTACAGGTCCTTCTCCTTAAGCCTCTTGATACGGGGGTCCTTCAACAGGCATGCCAGCATGAAAGACCCCATTCTCACAAGGTTGGATGCAGAGCTATCCATCTCCGCTTCCTCATTATCAAGGACTGCATCATCCACGGTCTCCTCCCCCCAGCCACGTACAAGACCAGGGGTCCCCAAAAGGTCACCACTAGCCCCCTGGGAAGCCTGCTCCTGTTGGTCCTCCTCCTCCTCCTCCACAAAGCCACCTTCCTCCTCTGACTCCACTTCTGGCACCTCTCCCTGCGTTGCAGCAGGTGCCTGGGTTCGTTCTGGTGATTGCGACCATAAATCGTGCGCTTCCAGCTCCTCGTCACGCTGGTCTACAGCCTCATCTGTCACTCGTCGCACGGCACGCTCCAGGAAGAAAGCGAAGGGTATTAGGTCGCTGATGGTGCCTTCGGTGCGACTGACCATATTTGTCACCTCTTCAAAAGGTCGCATGAGCCTGCAGGCATCGCGCATAAGCACCCAGTAACGGGGGAAAAAAATCCCCAGCTCTGCAGATCCAGTCCTACCACCCAGTTCAAAAAGGTACTCGTTGACGGCCCTTTGTTGTTGCAGCAGACGTTCCAACATAAGGAGCGTTGAATTCCAGCGAGTCTGGCTGTCAGAAATCAAACGCCTGACTGGCATGTTGTAGCGCTGCTGAATGTCAGCAAGGCGTGCCATGGCTGTGTAGGAACGTCTGAAATGGGCCGACACCTTTCTGGACTGGGTGAGAACGTCCTGGAATCCTGGGTACTTGGAGCCATGCAGGGCACATGTGTTAAATTTCCCAGTCTCAACGCTGCCAACAGATTGCTTCCATTGTCACACACCACTTTTCCGATCTGCAGTTGGTGTGGGGTCAGCCACCGATCGGCCTGTGACTGCAGAGATGACAGGAGTACAGATCCGGTATGGTTTTTGCTTTCCAGGCACGTCATCCCCAAGACAGCGTGACAACGGCGTACCTGGCACGTCAAATAGCCTAGGGGGAGCTGGGGGTGCACAGGTGTGGAGGAGGAGAAGGAGGACCCAGCAGCAGAGTAAGAAGAAGAAGAGGAAGAAGACGAGGTAGAGAGCGATGGAGGAGTAGAGGTGGTGGCAGAACCGCGTGCAATCCGTGGCGGTGACACCAACTCCACTGTTGTTGTTGTTGTTGAGCTACCCATTCCCTGCTTCCCATTCCCAGCCATTACCAAGTTCACCCAGTGGGCAGTGTAGGTGACATACCTGCCCTGACCATGCTTGGAGGACCATGCGTCAGTAGTCATATGGACCTTTGGCCCAACACTAAGTGACAGAGATGCGGTAACTTGGCTCTGCACATGTTGGTACAGGTGTGGTATTCCCTTTTTAGAAAAAAAATTGCGGCTGGGTACCTTCCACTGCGGTGTCCCAATTGCTACAAATTTGCGGAAGGCCTCAGAGTCCACCAGCTGGTATGGTAAAAGCTGGCGGGCTAAGAGTGCAGACAAGCCAGCTGTCAGACGCCGGGCAAGGGGGTGACAGTCAGACATTGGCTTCTTACGCTCAAACATGGCCTTCACAGAAACTTGGCTGGTGGCAGATGACTGGGAATGGGAACAGGTGGTCAAGGTGGAAGGCGGAGTGGAGGGTGGTTCAGATGGGTCAAGGAGAGCAGAGGTAGAGCAGTAAGATGCTGGACCAGAAGGAGTGTGGCTTTTAGTTTGCCTGTTGCCTTTGAGGTGTTGCTCCCAAAGTGCTTTGTGCTTGCCGCTCATGTGCCTTCGCATAGAAGTTGTACCTATGTGGCTGTTGGGCTTACCAAGGCTCAGTTTCTGACTGCACTCATTGCAAATTACAATGCTTTTGTCAGAGGCACACACATTAAAAAAATCCCACACTGCTGACTTTTTGGAAGTCTGCGATCTGGCGGTAACAGTAGAAGTTGGCGGCATTGGCGGCAATGGCGGGTGCGTTGGCCGGCTGAACACAGGTGCCGATACATGTTGTTGCCCTACTGATCCCTGCGGGCTGGCCTCCCTGCTTCTTCTAAGTCTTATTCTCCTACTGCCTCTCTGACTCTCCGTCTCTCCATCTGAACTACCCTCCTCTTGCTCTCTTCTACTAGGCACCCACAAAACATCAATCTCCTCATCATCATTCTCCTCAGATGCATCAATTTCTTCTGACACATCACAGAAGGAAGCAGCAGCGGGGACCTCCTCCTCCTCCTCATCACTCATCATTATGTCCATCTCTGTCGTGTTCTCTGCCAGAATTAAATCTGGTGTAACGTCCTCATCTCCTTCATCTTCTTCTGCCAATAATGGTTGCGCATTACTCAGTTCAAGAAACTCATGGGAAAATAACTCCTCTGACTCCAGTGAAGAAGGGGCACCGGTGGTGGAGGAAGTGTTACGTGGGGTGGCCATAGCAGTGGAGGATGAGGAGGATGTTGTGGTAAAGTTAGAAACGGTAGAGGATGGGGTGTGCTGTGTAAGCCAGTCAACTACCTCTTCAGCATTTTGGGAGTTCAGGGTCATTGGCTTTTTAAAACTGGGCAATTTGCTAGGGCCACAGGATTGCATAGCAGCACGGCCCCTAGCACGGCCTCTGCGTGGCGGCCTGCCTTTGCCTGGCATTATTTTTAAAAAAACAACAACAAAAACTCAGTTGGTTTTTCTGGAAACGATAATACACACAGCTAGATGGCAGTTTGAAGAAAACAGTGTGCAAATAATGCCTACAAGATCAACGTATACACTACTACAGCGGTGGATACGGATTACGTAAAATATATGAATGCTGCTTGAAAAAAAGTAACTCAAGTGGTTTTTCTAGAGACGATAATATTATCAATATTTAGACAAAATGTGAACAAGCTCACACAGCTAGATGGCGGTTTGAAGAAAACACTGTGCAAATAATGCCTACAAGGTCAACGTATACACAGCGGTGGATACGGATTACGTAAAATATAAGAATGCTGCTTGAAAAAAAGTCACTCCGGTGTTTTTTCTGGAGACGGTAATATTATGGATATTTAGACAGAATGAGAACACGGTCACACAGCTAGATAGCAGTTGGTTGAATAACACACTGGGCAAAAAATGCCTACAGGGCAAATAATGCCTACAAGGTCAACGTATACACAGCGGTGGATACGGATTACGTAAAATATAAGAATGCTGCTTGAAAAAAAGTCACTCCGGTGTTTTTTCTGGAGACGGTAATATTATGGATATTTAGACAGAATGAGAACACGGTCACACAGCTAGATAGCAGTTGGTTGAATAACACACTGGGCAAAAAATGCCTACAGGGCAAATAATGCCTACAAGGTCAACGTATACACAGCGGTGGATACGGATTACGTAAAATATAAGAATGCTGCTTGAAAAAAAGTCACTCCGGTGTTTTTTCTGGAGACGGTAATATTATGGATATTTAGACAGAATGAGAACACGGTCACACAGCTAGATAGCAGTTGGTTGAATAACACACTGGGCAAAAAATGCCTACAGGGCAAATAATGCCTACAAGGTCAACGTATACACAGCGGTGGATACGGATTACGTAAAATATAAGAATGCTGCTTGAAAAAAAGTCACTCCGGTGTTTTTTCTGGAGACGGTAATATTATGGATATTTAGACAGAATGTGAACACGGTCACACAGCTAGATAGCAGTTGGTTGAATAACACACTGGGCAAAAAATGCCTACAGGGCAAATAATGCCTAAAAGGTCAACTTATACACTACTACAGCGATGGATACGGATTACGTAAAATTTATTATGGCTGCTTGAAAAAAGTCACTCCGGTGTTTTTTCTGGAGACGGTAATATTATGGATATTTAGACAGAATGTGAACACGGGCACACAGCTAGATAGCAGTTGGTTGAATAACACACTGGGCAAAAAATGCCTACAGGGCAAATAATGCCTAAAAGGTCAACTTATACACTACTACAGCGATGGATACGGATTACGTAAAATTTATTATGGCTGCTTGAAAAAAGTCACTCCGGTGTTTTTTCTGGAGACGGTAATATTATGGATATTTAGACAGAATGTGAACACGGTCACACAGCTAGATAGCAGTTGGTTGAATAACACACTGGGCAAAAAACTGCCTACAGGGCAAATAATGCCTAAAAGGTCAACTTATACACTACTACAGCGATGGATACGGATTACGTAAAATTTATTATGGCTGCTTGAAAAAAGTCACTCCGGTGTTTTTTCTGGAGACGGTAATATTATGGATATTTAGACAGAATGTGAACACGGTCACACAGCTAGATAGCAGTTGGTTGAATAACACACTGGGCAAAAAATGCCTACAGGGCAAATAATGCCTAAAAGGTCAACTTATACACTACTACAGCGATGGATACGGATTACGTAAAATTTATTATGGCTGCTTGAAAAAAGTCACTCCGGTGTTTTTTCTGGAGACGGTAATATTATGGATATTTAGACAGAATGTGAACACGGTCACACAGCTAGATAGCAGTTGGTTGAATAACACACTGGGCAAAAAATGCCTACAGGGCAAATAATGCCTAAAAGGTCAACTTATACACTACTACAGCGGTAGTAAAATAAAAAAAAGTTAAATAAAAAAAGAATGAATATTAAAAAAAAAAAAATTAAAGTTGGTGCTGCTGAACTACTAGGAGCAGCAGATTAGCACACCAGTCCCACTCCCCAACACTGCTAGACTAATAGCACTGGGCTCTTATAGTAGTAGTAGTAGTAGTAGTAGTAGTAGTAGTAGTAGTAAAACAACAAAAAAATAAATAAAAGCAGTCCTTACAAGGACTATTGCTATTGCAGCAGTCAGCAGATGAGATCAGAAGCAGGACAGCTGCCCACTGCAGCTACATACAGAGCACTGCAGTAGAAGGTAGATTACTAGCCAGCAAAGCTACCTAAGCTTAAATGTCCCTCAAACCCCTGCAGACTTCTGTCCCTCCAATAACAGAGCAGTATCAAAACGATTACTAGCCAGCAAACTTTCAACTGTCCCTGAAATCACTAACAGGCAGCAGCTCTCTCCCTACACTATCTCTTCAGCACACACAGGCAGAGTGAAAAAAAGCTGCAGGGCTTCGGTTTTTATAGGGAAGGGGAGTGGTCCAGGGGAGAGCTTCCTGATTGGCTGCCATGTACCTGCTGGTCTGGGGTGAGAGGGCAAAAAAAAGCGCCAACAATGGCGAACCCAAAATGGCGAACGTCGCGCGACGTTCGCGAACTTCCGGCGAGCGCGAACACCCGATGTTCGCGCGAACAAGTTCGCCGGCGAACAGTTCGCGACATCTCTATAAATCAGCCTTACAGTATATTGTGGCATTTATATTCTATGCGCACTGTATATTTTGAGTGGGTTCCTCAACTCAATAAGCAAAAGCAGCACAGAGTATGTGCCGTGAATCAGCAGAAAAGAAGATGGGGAGCTACTGTGGCACAGATCTTCTCTGCTAAAATGCTATGGTTGCCTTCATAATGTACAGCATTTGTAGCCTACTTCTTTGGTTAAGCTTTAGTTCTCCTTTAACTTATTCCTTCTCACGCAATCACAGCTACATCTGATTCTGCCCGTCTTTAAACAGAAACCAGTGTAATGTGGCTGCTGTCATTCGCATTTTTCAGTAGCAGTGTGCACAAAATGTCTCTGTCTTAAATATATTGATAATGGGTTGAGTGCAGAGGACTGTTGTATTTGTCTATATGTATTTTGTGGTCACAGCCTCATTGCAACCCCGCCTAATGGTTTTAAAAATTAGTGGTGAGCACAACTTTCCCTTGTTTGTTATAGTTTATACAGGAGCAGTGACCAGCTCCATGTTGTAGCTCCCACCCTTCCGAGCTATAGTCAGGTAATCCCACTGGTGTCTAATAAAAGGGCAGGTTTGGGAGTTTTACTTTGAAAGCAGCAAGTAAGTTGCAGGTAAAACTTAGTCCCTTTGTAAAATGTATAATGAAGCAATAGAATTCTTAATGAATCAGATGAAAATTAAGCGTAGGACTGGCCAGATATGGGATGACTTTGACGTAGTTGGCCAGTTTAAATATATTGCAATATATGGACAAACAATCCCTCTTTTGTTTAAAAGGTAAGGCATTTTTCAGTAGCAGTATGCACAAAATGTCTCTGTCTTAAATATATTGATAATGGGTTGAGTGCAGAGGAATCTTGTATTTGATTCGGATCGATTGTCATACAGCCCCTGCGCTTATAGCTCCAGGGCTTTCCTATCCGCAGCAGTCAGAGCAAGTAAAATGAAGGAGGAACTTCATGGCATACGATAATTTGGAGTTTCTTTTTTATTAAAGAAAGTAAAATGGGATTTTATCTTTTTGCCTTTACATTCCCTAATAAATTCTGAAATTTGTAATATATTCTATGAAAGATGTTTAAACTGATCTATATCTTTAAAAACATAACATGTTTCTAGATCTTTTCTTTTATAAAATATTAAACTTTTTTTTTATAGAGATAAATTCAGATTTTAGTAAATAACCCTCCTAATGTCCAGGAAATATGCTTGTTTGTTTCTCAGAAACTGAAAACCACAACAGGCCATGGTTTTTCTCTGCAGCAAACCACACTTTTAGTGGTTAGTTGTTCTTTTTCAACCACACATTGTGCTGTATGACTCATCAGATGCATAATATATTAAAAGTGCCTGCCAACTGGGTATTTACTGCCATATGTCTATAAATTTGTCTGTACTCGTTTATTTTAAGTATTAAAAGGGAAAATTCTAGAAATACTATGTGGCAAATCCAGTGGCTATAACTATCTCAAATGTATTTAAAAACTATTAAAAATAATAGTTTGGAAAATAGTTTTGCTATTTTACTGCCTTTTTGAGGACTTTCTTAAAGGAGAAGGAAAGGTAAAAACTAAGTAAGCCTTATCAGAAAGGTCCATGTAAATATAACAGTAAACCCCCAAAGTAGTGCTGCTCTGAGTCCCCTGTCAAAAGAAACACTGGATTTCTTTCCTTCTATTGTGTACACATGGGCTTCTGTATCAGACTTCCTGCCTTCAGCTTAAACCTCATTGCCCTGGGCAAGAGCATGCTCAGTTTGCTCCTCTTCCCCCCCCCCTTCTCTACTGTAATCTGAGCCCAGAGCAGGGAGAGACTCAGGCAGGAAGTGATGTCACACCACATTAATACTGCAGCTCCTATCCTAAACAAACAGAGAGTTTCTAGAGCTTTTTACTCAGGTATGGTAAAACATTCTACAGAATAAATATAGCATTCTAACTTGCACTATTGCAGCTAATCTATTGGCAATAAAATGCATCCGTAGCTTTCCTTCTCCTTTAAATGTCAATGTGATAACTGGTAGAGCTCTGTTACTTGAATTCGAATGAGCAAACCAACATGAGAGTTTAGTAGCTCTGTGTTTTCACTAGCTGAATCCTTGAGCTTGAAGGCTTAAGTGTTCTTAAATGGGACGCATGGGGCAGATTTACCTAGGGTCGAATATCGACTGCCGAATGTAAATCCTTCGACTTCGAATGTCGAAGTCGAAGGACTTACCGCAATTAGTTAGATCGACCGAAAAATAGTTCGATCGAACGATTAAATCCTTCGAATCGAACGATTTTTATATGACCAAAAAATTGCTAGGAAGCCTATGGGGACCTTCCCCATAGGCTAACATTGCACCTCAGTAGGTTTTAGGTGGCGAAGTAGGGGTGGAAGTTTTTTTTAAAGAGACAGTACTTTGATTATCGAATGGTCGAATATTCAAACGATTTGTAGTTCGAATCGTTCGATTCGAAGTCGTAGTCAAAGGTCGAAGTAGCCAATTCGATTGTCGTGGTAGCCAAAAAAATCATTCGAAATTCGAAGTTTTTTTTCTTCTATTCCTTCACTCGAGCTAAGTAAATGGGCCCCATAGTGTCTGTTATATTTTCCAAAGTACAGCACATATTCTGTATCGAATATTCTCTATTGGTCATGGAATTCTTCCAATTTGAATTGATTGAAAAGGACCTACATGTATTGTTGAAAAAAGTAACAGATAATTAATTGTATATTTTTAAATAGTTGTTATTTCACCCCTTAAGCTCTTCTTCTCCCAAGTAAACAATAACAGCTTATCCAGACTTTCCTCATACCCAGGGCCTTCCATTCCCGTTATCAACTTAGTTGCTCTTCTTTGGAGGAATTTTTATGAGTTTTATCCTTTTTGTGCACTTGAGGATTTAACTACATAGCATATTAAGATGATAAGATGTTTGTCCTCCTGCTGCTTGTCACAAGGACCTCCAAGTCCATTTAGAATATGCCCGATGGTCCTATTATGATTATACGTTGCTTGTACATTTTAAATCCCAAATGCATAACCTTACATTTATCAACAATGAACGTCATCTGCCACTGGAATTAATTGGCTGCATAGTTTTGTATCACTGGGAAATGATGAGCTAATACTACTAATACCCAGAGTAGTGCCTGGCCAAGTAGGCTGGGGGCCATAGGCAACCCAGCCGACTATGTTGCCCCCCCACCGTTGGTGCATGCGCATAAGAGTGCAAGTGCCTAGGACACATCAGTGTGCATGCGTGGAAGATCCCAAGCGGTGAAGAAGCACAAGTGCACATATGCGTAAGAGCACATAATTTTATATAGGAACTGCTGCCACAGCTCTGAAAACAACGGTCCGAACTTCTTTTGCGCCCCAGGCATGTGCCTCTTCTGCCTACCCCTAGTTCCAGCCCTGACCGAGAAACCTTAGTTTAGATAGCAGCCACTGTATCAAAAGCTTTGCCAAGTAGATCACACCTACTGCAACCCCACTATCCAACTTCTTACCAAGCTCATCATAAAAAGCAATTCAATTTGTCAGTCGTGATTTGTCCTTCATAAAGCCATGCTGATTTCTATTTATAATGCCATTCCCCAGAACATAATATTGAGTGAGATCTAGTGATGGGCGAATTTATTCGCCAGGCGCGAATTGGCGGCGAATTTGTGCGATTCGCAAAATGCCCGCGAAAATTTGCGGAAAAAATTCACCGGCGTCAAAAAATTTTTTTCTAAAAAATGGGCGCCAGGGTCGAAAACGACGCAAATTCGCCCATCACTAGTGAGATCTTTAAATAATATTTCAAGCAATTTCCCCACCAGCACAGATGCCAAATGTCAAGTTGAGATCTTGATCCAATTTTAAGTATTGGAATCAGCTTTTCTCCTATTCTATTGATATCTATTGATATCATAGCAGAAGAAAGGGAAAATCAGAAAAAGTGGCCTGGCTAATACTGAACTAAGCTCTTTCAGAATGCCTACAAGCCCTGGGTCCTAGTAAAGGTATGCTGAGCCAGGAATAAGTAAGTCCTGTAACCCTGAATCCTCTTGTAAATATTGAGGAAAACAACTGATTGAGTATTTAATTGTTAATAACTAGAGACATCTCACAATTGTAAGGAGTGCCTGATGGCTCTCCTCTCTGTATTATTCTGTAAACTCACATTGATCAGAACTTCAGACTTTTATTCAGAGAGCTTGTGGTACCAGCAGTTGAGCCTCATGGTTTAATTTTAGTTCCTGAACATACAAAGTTTAACAGTAAGAACCACAGGTAAAGTTGTTGTAACGTGTCAGCCAGTAAAAATGTTACAGGGCAACCCTTTTGAAAAAAAAAACAACAAAGTGGTATGAAGGTGATACCTTTATTGGCTAACTAATATAATCATAGCAAGCTTTTAGAACATTTTATTTCCTTTTTCAAGCTGATTACAATGAAGCTGTAGAACCACAGAAACACTTAGGGCCATTTTTTTTTAAAAAAGAGTATTTATCAACTGGTGAAAGTGAAAGTTCACTCTTTGATAAATATGCCTTTAAAAATCCATTAGAAATGGAGAGTGGTGGAATTTCACACTAGTGGACTGTGGTGATCTCTAACTTCACTCTTTGATAAATATACCCCTTAATATCAACTTAAGCCCTCTAGTGGCTGGAGCGAAAACACATCACTCTCTCCTCTTCAGCACTTCGTCCAAGATGGTGGAGCCCATAGCCATCAAGAGGGATGAGGCAGTGTCACATTGACATCATTTTGTAAGTGTGTGATGTCATCATGCCACATTTGGTGATAAATTCTAATTAAACAGATGCCAAGGACCTGGGTTCAATTCCCAAATTTATATACGTATTTCTAGGTGTAGTTCCTGGGTTCGTCTCAATTACTTCTTTGGCTTGATCTTCTAGTTCCTGACTTTCCTGCTTTGATTCTGACTACACTGATTCTGCCTTAACTTGTGCCTGGATTATGACCATGAATTTCTTTAAACCTTTGGATACTGCATATTGGACTAATTCTGTCTGCCTATGCAACAGCTTCCTCCTTGGTCCTAACTTCCACCTCGGCAGGCAGATGGGCTCTTACAACAATTCCATCTGGATTCCACAGTTACATAATTACCGTATATACTCGAGTATAAGCAGAGTTTTTCAGCCCCCAAAATATGCTGAAAAACTGTACCTCGGCTTATACTCGGGTCAAGCGCAAAAACGGTCGCCGGAGCCTAAGAATAGTAGCCGGCGCCTAAGAATATTCGCCAGCGCCTTAGAATAGTAGCCGGCGCCTAAGAATAGTCATCCAAAAACGAGATTGAAACTTACCAGAAGCTGCTGCATTTCTCTCCTCGGCTTATACTCGAGTCAATAAGCTTTCCCAGTTTTTGGAGGTAAAATTAGGTACCTCGGCTTATACTCGGGACGGCTTATACTTGAGTATATATGGTAGTACTTCTGGAGAAATTGGGGGGGGTGAAAATGGAAGGTCACAAACAATTTGGCAACAAAAAACAAATTGAACAAGTAATAAGGAATCTATGGATGTTGTTTCTGAATACTGATTCAGATTCTAATGAAATGGGCACAAGTGCACACAGAATTTTAAAAGGTGTTTTTAAAAATAGAAAGGCATCTACATGCATAGAAAATGCAAGGGCTGTTTCTCCACTTTGTAGATCTATACAGACACAAAATGATTTGGGCTCACAACCACAGGGCTAATTCACAAGCAAAACAAAAATGCAAAATTGCAAAGTGCAATTTTAAGCACAAGTCGCCATGTTTTTACACACTACGTGGCAGATGTATCAAGGGTAGAATATCGAGGGTTAATTTACCCTCGATATTCGACTGCAAAATTAAAATCCTTCGACTTCGAATATCGAAGTCGAAGGATTATGCGCAATTCGTTCGATCGAAGGAATAATTGTTTGATTGAACGATTAAATCCTTCGAATCGAACAATTCAAAGGATTTTAATCCATCGATCGAAGGATTATGCTTCGATGAGAAAATTGTTAGCAAGCCTATGGGGACCTTCCCCATAGGCTAATATTGGCCTCGGTAGGTTTTAGGTGGCGAACTAGGGGGTTGAAGAAATTTTTAAAGAGACAGTACTTCAATTATCGAATGGTCGAATATTCGAACGATTTTTAGTTCGAATCGTTCGATTCAAAGTCGAAGGTCGTAGTCGAAGTAGCCAATTCGATGGTTGAAGTAGCCAAAAAAAACATTCGAAAATCAAATTTTTTTTCCTCTATTCCTTCACTCGAACTAAGTAAATGCGTCCCTACGTATTGTTTTCTCCATAATTCCAGCATCATTGCATCCTTAAAAGTGCAAGAAGCCTAATAAAGTTGCACATGCAATTTTACATAAATTAGACAATTCTACAAATCTTTAGTGTTCAAATGTCACTTCCAGCGCTCACAGTCAAAATGACATCTCATACATAGTAACATAGTAAGTAAGGTTGAAAAAAGACACATGTCCATAGAGTTCAACCTTTTTTTTTCTTTTTTTCTTTTTATTAACTACCTATCTGCCAGTTGATCCAGAGGAAGGCAAAAAAAAAACCCATCTGAAGCCTCTCCAATTTGCCTCAGAGGGGGAAAAATTCCTTCCTGACTCCAAAATGGCAATCGGACTAGTCCCTGGATCAACTTGGACTATGAGCTATCTCCCATAACCCTGTATTCCCTTACATGCTAAAAAGCTATCCAACCCCTTCTTAAAGCTGTCTAATGTATCAGCCTGTACAACTGATTCAGGGAGAGAATTCCACATCTTCACAGCTCTCACTGTAAAAAAACCCTTCCGAATATTTAGGCGGAACCTCTTTTCTTCTAATCGGAATGGGTGACCTTGTGTCATCTGGAAAGACCTACTGGTAAATAAAGCATTTGAGAGATTATTAGGTCCCCTTATATATTTATACATAGTTATCATATCACCCCTTAAGCGCCTCTTCTCCAGCGTGAACATTCCCAATTTGGCCAGTCTTTCCTCATAGCTAAGATTTTCAATACCTTTTACCAGCTTAGTTGCTCTTCTCTGTACCCTCTCTAATACAATAATGTCCTGTTTGAGTGATGGAGACCACACAGGATGATTCTTAGAGCTTCTACGTTTAGTCCTTAAGGGAATAAATTGAGAACAATAATGATTTAATGATTTAATATCATTTTAAAGGACAACCATTTCTGTTCTGTGTTTTTAGCTGAAAACATCAATGCTCTGTAGGGCAGCCCTCAAGGCACTAAAATTAGCTTTTCCAAAATTCATGGTTTTGTTGCCCCAGTATATATTTTTTTGCACCAGACATTAAATGATATAACATTATGGTCACTATTACCCAGGAGTTCAATGACTTGCACATTTGCTATAAGTTCTGGGTCATTTGAGATCACTAAATCAAGAATAGCATTTTTCTGGTAGGCTCCTCAACAACCTGTGCTAAAAAATTGTCGTGCAATACGTTTATAAACTTGTTCCCATTAACTGATCTAGCAGTACTGTTGCTCCAGTCAATATCTGGGTAATTAAAATCCCCCATTATCATTACTTTACCTAAACTAGCAGCCTTTTCTATTTGCATTAGGAGCAGGTGTACTGTGTCAATTGATCCAGGCCTCTGTGGGTATCGTTTCTCTTTAAAGTTGAATTACATACAGTAAATATCCTTCTTTGCTACAAATATTATCATGGAACTTAATAAAATCACAATGAGACTGATCACTGGTGACACAAGGGCTCAGTTACAGAAAAAGAAACACGGTGCAAAGACCAAAAAAAATGGCTCCACTCTTTGTTTAAATGGAAAAGAGTTGTGTCTCACTCTTTTGGCCAGATTCAATTCAGTGAGAAAAATGTTTATCACATGAAAACAAGACAAGATTCAATTTGAGATGCAATTCAATTCAGAAAAAACTTCTCACAGTTTATCACATGACAACTCTATTGAAGTGTAAGGGAAAAAACTGGAACTGAATTTGGAGAAAAGTTTTTTCTCCTTGAATTGAAATTCATCCATGTTTTAATGTGATAAACCATGAGATAATATTTTCTCATTAAATTGAATCCAGCCCTTTATGTAGCACCTAACCAGGAGAATCAAAAAAATAATCTTATGATCACCAATCAATCCTCAGATATGGGTTCTAAAGTGGTGTTTATAGACAGCTAAAGTCAAATATATTTCAACGTCTACATGTAAATACATTGCAAAGAATTCAATAGGAAATTGCCAGCTTCTCCACTTAGATTTCAAACTTTCAATTAAAATATTGGCCATCAGTTCACAAGAGAACCAATCATAAACACACAGCAGATGTTTCACTGGAACAGAATGACTTTTTATTCATTACTGAATGTGTACAAGTTCACCACTGATGTCCCGGTGCCAATGTGTTCAGCAAAGGGTTGACAGTGAAGCCACCGAGTAGACACTATATAACGAACAAATGTCCAGAGCTTAGATACATTTCTATATGATGCTTCAGATTTGTTAAAAAGATGGGGTTGGAGTACAGATAAATGTCCCCATTCTTCTAGAATGACTATATTTCATCTTTATATTCATGACCAACTTCCTTTATACACTATCGGAGAAATATCACTTCTAATTATTTTTTTGACTTATTTGGATACCTTGTACAGAAGAGATTGTAAATAGCTATAGAGAAGGTGGGGGCTCCTCTATGTTTAGTTATGTGTTTATATAACCACTTCCAACTGGTTGGTCCATTCTGTTCACATAGAATTTTGGATTTCTGCTGAATACATTGAAGCCCTGCAATAAAGTGCTTGGTTACATTTGTTACAGATAGAATCAGCCATCACAACATCACCCGGCAGTGCATTCCACAACCTCACTGTCCTCACTGTGAAGAACCACCTAAACTGCTTCAAATGAAAAAAAGTTGCTGCATAAGAAGCCCATTGACTTCAACGTATTCTCTGAATTTTTGCTGTTTCAAAAATTCTCCCGCATTTTGTAAAAAATTTTTTACCGAAGCTCACTACAAGTTATACTGTAGATATTTATGTGGCACCTGATCAAATACCCCACTCAAGGCTGTATTTTGGTCCGGTGCAGCTCCTAGGCATTAGACCTAATCACACCTTCGCACATGCGCAGGGTCACTCCCTTCATCCCCAGGTTCACCCCCCACACACACACACCTCTTACACAAATTTTGAGGGAAAGTATCCGGGGGCAGGAGCAGAGGTTTTTGCTTTTTTAAAAAAAAAAGTTTTATTTACCATATAGGCATCCAAGAGCCACTCCCTTAAAGCTGCAACCCTAGGCACAGGCCTGTGAGTGCCTATATTGTAAATATGCCTCTGAACCCACTATATGTGTTTCTTAACAGTCCATGCTGATCATGTTATGCTATGTATTTGTGTTTGATGTTTGGTCATGCTAAGATTCCATTCATATGCCGCTGTCAATCAGATGGTGCTGCTACAGGGTTGCTCCCAGGGTAGCCCAGAACACAGGCTGATATAATCTTACAGGTTCTATGTTTCATTTGTTGTCTACAGACTTTGTGTAACGATCTGTTACCTGGGATCCCGGAGGAGGACAGCTGGTCCTATGCAGACAAATGGCAACTGGAATTCCTCTACAGCTCCGGTCTTCACCGACGCCCTTTTGGGGCCCCGGACTTTCTGCGGCGGAGTCAGCAAAGGAGCCAAGCGTGTTAGCCAAAAGCGAAGTATCCAGGGATCAGGCAAAGGCGTAGTCAATTACAGGCAGTGGTCGGTTTCAGGAAGCAGAGAAGCGAAGTACCAAGGGATAAGGCAAAAGCGTCGTCAAGTTCAAGCAGTGGTCGGTCCAGGCAGCGAAGGTACAAGGTTGAATAAACAGGCCAAGGGTCGAATAAACAGGAAAGCAGGCAAACGGGGCTTGAGCAGGAACTGTGGAAACAGAAGCCAGCTTGGGCAATGTGAGGAGGAAGAGGAAGGTATTTAAGGGGACAGGAACCAATCAGGAGCAGGCTGAGGAAGACAGACAGATCAGGGACCAATAGGAAGCCAGGCGCCCAATTTAGATGTCATAGCTCCTCAGTGTTTTGGTGGGAGCATCCATTTTGGTGTGCACCAGTGTTTATGCGCCGGCGCCTAAGTCGACGCGCTCCAGCGTTTATGCGCTGGCGCGCTGCTGGTGTTACAGTACCCCCCCCTTCAGGAGACCCCTCCGGGGGCTCCCAGGGCTTGTCGGGATACCTCCTATGGAAGGTCCTCAATAATCTGGGGGCATGGGTATTGGCAGCACTCACCCACGATCTCTCCTCAGGACCAAAGCCTCTCCAGTGGACCAGGTACTGGACTCCTCTTCTGGACCTACGAGAGTCAATAATATCTTGTACCTCAAATTCCTGATGGCCATTCACGAAAACAGGAGGAGGAGGTGATTCCAGAGAAGAAAATGCATTCTGGACAACAGGTTTGAGCAATGAAACGTGGAAAGAGCTGGAAATGTTCATGTTGGGAGGAAGGTCCAACCTCACAGACACCGGATTAATGATTTCCTTTACTTTAAAAGGACCGATGAATCGGGGACCCAGCTTAGGACAGGACTGCTTGAGCTTGATATTCCTAGAAGAGAGCCAGACAGAGTCCCCTACCTTGAACCCGGGAGCAGGGCGACGATGTTTATCGGCAGCCACCTTCTGGCGCGAAGAAGCCTTGGCAAGGGCGGAATGAGCATCTGTCCAGATCTTCTGAAAGTTCCGAAACAAGGAGTCAGCTGCAGGAACGTCCACTTTGACAGCAGTTGGAGGAAGAGCTGAGGGAGAGAGACCATAGACACAGAAAAAGGGAGAGCAGTTCAAAGAGCTATGTTTGAGATTATTATGTGCAAACTCAGCCCAAGGAAGAAGATCAGACCAGTTATCCTGATTTTGTGAGATGAAACATCGGAGAAACTGCTCCAAAGATTGGTTCGTCCTTTCAGTCTGCCCATTACTCTGAGGATGGTAAGCCGTGGAAAAGTTCAGATGAATGTTCAGAAGTTTACAAAAAGCCCTCCAGAATCTTGAAACAAACTGAACGCCACGATCAGAGACAATGGAGGAAGGAATGCCATGCAGACGAAAAACCTCTTTGACGAAAAGCTGAGTGAGAGTGGAGGCTGTGGGCAGCTTCTTGAGGGGAACAAAGTGTGCCATCTTCGAGAATCTATCCACGACGACCCAAATGGTAGTCATCCCCGAAGACTTGGGTAAATCCACCACAAAGTCCATTGCAATGTCCACCCAGGGTTGGGAGGGAGTGGGTAAAGGTTGAAGAAGGCCACAAGGAAGGGAACGAGGAGTCTTCTGTTGAGCACAGGTGACACAGGAAGACACAAACAAAGAGACATCTTGTTTCAAGGAGGGCCACCAAAAGTACCTGGATAACAAATCGATGGTCTTGTTGACACCAGGATGCCCAGCCAACTTGGAGGAATGAGCCCAGGACAGGACTTGAGGGACAGAGTAGGCAGGCACAAAGGTCTTCCCAGGAGGACATTCTGGAGGAGAGACAGAAACAGGAGCCACAATGAATTCAGGAGGGATAATTGGAGTAGGAGAGAGAACAGGGGCTTCATCCGACGAAAATGATCTGGACAGGGCATCAGCCTTGGAGTTTTTTGAACCAGGGCGAAAAGAAATTATGAAATTAAATCTGGAGAAAAAGAGAGCCCAACGTGCTTGGCGGGGATTCAGTCTCTTGGCAGAAGAGATGTATTCAAGATTTTTATGATCCGTAAGAATGGTGATAGGTTCAGCCGAACCCTCCAGTAAATGACGCCATTCCTCTAGGGCCAATTTAACTGCTAAAAGTTCTCTGTTGCCCACGTCATAGTTTCTCTCAGCAGAGGAAAATTTCCGTGAAAAGAAGGCACAGGGATGTAACGGGCCATGAAAGTCAGACCGTTGTGAGAGGATGGCCCCAACTCCGGAATCAGAAGCATCCACCTCCAAAACAAAAGGACGAGAAACATCTGGATGAATCAAAACAGGAGCAGAAGAAAAGGCTTGTTTCAGGTCATCAAAAGCTCTCTGTGCTTCAGGGGTCCAGACAAACCTTGTACCCTTCCTAGTAAGGGCAGTGATGGGAAGGACGATGCCGGAAAAATTTCTAATGAACTTCCTATAGAAGTTGGCGAAGCCCAGGAACCGTTGGACTGCTTTCAGATTAGAAGGAGGGACCCATTTGTGGACCGCAGAGACTTTTGCTGGATCCATCTCAAAACCAGAGGCAGAAATGATGTAACCAAGAAAGGAAATCTTGGGCTGATGAAATTCGCATTTGTCAATCTTGGCAAACAAATTATTCTCTCTGAGGCGTTGAAGGACCTGTCTCAGATGAGAAACATGAAGAGATTCACAAGGGGAGAAAATCAAAATGTCATCCAGATAGATGACAACAAAGGAGTAGAGGAGGTCTCGGAAAATATCGTTCATGAAGTCTTGAAAGACAGCGGGGGCGTTGCAGAGGCCGAAAGGCATGACCAGGTACTCATAATGGCCGTCTCGTGTGTTGAAGGCTGTCTTCCACTCATCTCCTTGCCTTATACGGATAAGATTGTAGGCTCCCCTGAGGTCTAATTTAGAAAAAATTTTGGCGCCCTTGAGCTTATCAAAAAGTTCAGGAATGAGAGGGAGAGGATATCTGTTTTTGATAGTTATCTTGTTGAGACCACGATAATCGATGCATGGCCGAAGACCCCCATCCTTCTTCTGAACGAAGAAAAATCCGGCACCAGCAGGTGAATTAGACTTCCTGATGAACCCCCTAGATAAATTGTCCTGGATGTAGTCCTTCATAGCCTGAGTTTCAGGTATGGATAAAGGGTAAGTTCTTCCCCTAGGAGGGACGGTTCCAGGGATCAGGTCAATGGGACAGTCATAGGGTCTATGTGGGGGAAGGACTTCAGCGCTTTTCTTCTCAAAGACATCAGAAAAGTCTCTATAACAGGCAGGAAGAGACTCGAGGGTGGATAAGGAACAAACGGAGACTGGAGAAGAAGAAGAAGAGCGCAAACAATTGGAAGAACAGCAGGAATTCCAAGCAGACAGTTCTCCAGCAGACCAGTCAATAGCAGGGTTATGCAGTTGCAGCCAAGGCAACCCTAGGATGACCGGAGTGGAAGGACAGGAGATGGCCAAAAACGAAATCTTCTCTTTATGGAAAGAAGCAACTTGCAAGTGCAGAGGGCAAGTGGAGTGAGTAATCAGTCCAGGAGAGACGGGATGTCCATCAATTGCTTGAGCCGCCAGAGGCACTTGAAGAGGAACAAGGGGCAAGGAAGAGGCTCGGGCAAAAGAGAGGTCAATGAAGTTCCCAGCAGCACCGGAGTCGATGAAAGCCTGGCAAGGAATGGTTTTGGAGGAGTGCTTAATAAGACATGGAACCAATAGGCGAGAGTAATTTCTTGGTGGAGAAGAAGCGGCAGTGCCCAGGACGGTCTCCACCGGCCGACCTAGGCTTTGGAGTTTCCCTGCGGCCGAGATTGAGACTTGTTAGGACAAGTTTTGACAAAATGACCCTTCAGGCCACAGTAAAGGCACAGACCTGCCGTACGACGACGAGACCTCTCCTCGGGGGTAAGTCTAGTAGCCCCCAGCTGCATGGGTTCCTCCGGCACAGGAAGAGAATTAGCTGGAGAAGGAATGTTGGAGTCGAGGAGCAGTCTGTGAGCACATGATTTGGCCGAAAGCCTCTCCTTCAGTCGAACATCAATTCGGATGACCAAAGAGACCAGGTCTTCAAACTGCGGAGGAAGATCTCGGGCAGCCAACTCGTCTTTTAGGAACTCATTGAGACCGTTCCAAAAAGCTGCCACAAGGGCCTCGTTATTCCAGGATACTTCCGCGGCAATGGTACGGAAATCAATGGCGTACTCGGCTGCAGAGAGTGACCCCTGGGAGATCTTTAAGAGACGAGTCGAGGCATTCTCCTTCCTGCCAGGAGCATCAAAAATCTCACGGAAAGTGGATAGGAAGGCCGTGGAGTTGTGAACCAGAGGATCGTCCCGTTCCCAGAGAGGGGAAGCCCAGGCCAGGGCCTTTCCATAAAGCAAAGTCAAGACATAGGCCACTTTGGACTTTTCATTAGGAAACTGTGAAAGCTCGAAGTGGATCTTGCACTGGTTCAAAAAACCTCGACAGGTCTCGGGGTCCCCGGAGTAACGAAGGGGTGCAGAAATCTTGGGTCTCCAGCAAAAACTCTCCCCACTGGGTAAATGAGCCGAGACCAGAACTGGAGCAGGCGGTGCCACAGAAACAGGAGGCAATGGGGTCTGGGAGGCCTGCAGGACATCTAGGCGACTGGACAGATGTTGAATACTCTGAGCGAGATGCAACTGCTGGGTCTCAGAATCCTCAAGACGCTTCATGAGAGCCTCCAAAACAGTCTCCAGAGAGGAAGGTCGACCAGCGGCTTGGGAAGGATCCATTTTAAATGGCCCAAGCTAACTGTAACGATCTGTTACCTGGGATCCCGGAGGAGGACAGCTGGTCCTATGCAGACAAATGGCAACTGGAATTCCTCTACAGCTCCGGTCTTCACCGACGCCCTTTTGGGGCCCCGGACTTTCTGCGGCGGAGTCAGCAAAGGAGCCAAGCGTGTTAGCCAAAAGCGAAGTATCCAGGGATCAGGCAAAGGCGTAGTCAATTACAGGCAGTGGTCGGTTTCAGGAAGCAGAGAAGCGAAGTACCAAGGGATAAGGCAAAAGCGTCGTCAAGTTCAAGCAGTGGTCGGTCCAGGCAGCGAAGGTACAAGGTTGAATAAACAGGCCAAGGGTCGAATAAACAGGAAAGCAGGCAAACGGGGCTTGAGCAGGAACTGTGGAAACAGAAGCCAGCTTGGGCAATGTGAGGAGGAAGAGGAAGGTATTTAAGGGGACAGGAACCAATCAGGAGCAGGCTGAGGAAGACAGACAGATCAGGGACCAATAGGAAGCCAGGCGCCCAATTTAGATGTCATAGCTCCTCAGTGTTTTGGTGGGAGCATCCATTTTGGTGTGCACCAGTGTTTATGCGCCGGCGCCTAAGTTGACGCGCTCCAGCGTTTATGCGCTGGCGCGCTGCTGGTGTTACACTTTGTTGTTCCAACTTGTAAGGAATACTCTTGGTACTATCTAAAACTGACCACAGATTTTTTTTTCTTAATTATTTGCAGCAAAAAACAATGTATTTTTATGAGGATCCAGTTTCCATAGCAATGTTCTGTTATCCTCACAGCTCACCTTTTACAGACTTCTACAAAACTGAGTGCTTTATTTATGTACACTGCAATGGAACCTAATATGAGTTTGATAATTAGCCCTTTGATTTCAGTATCTAATTAATGATGCTGTTAATCACTTCCTGATGATTTTTTTTTTACTGAATCTAACATATCTACATGCACTCCAAAACTAATGATTTTTTCAGATGGCACAGCACAAATACTGTATATTCTCCATATTTACAAACTCATCTCCCCCTCCCCTGCTGGTGCCGCCCCCCTTGTCCAGCGCTGTCCCTTCCCCCTCCCAGATGCTGTCCCCTTTCTGTGCATGTGTCCAAGTGTGCATGTCTTAATACTCAGGAACAGCACTGAGCCCTAAGCCTGATCCTTTGTGGCCTTGCCACAAATCCGGGTCTGAAAATATCTATGTATTTTCTGAAAACTGCTTTGACCAAATCTGCACAGGTTTTTTCCCCTTATTTATCAATACATTTTTCTGAAAATTTCCTGTGCGGAAAAAAACCACAAAATCATCAGATTATTGCAGGAAACCCAGTGCAGATCAGGAGATCGTTAGGAAATCTCCCATTGACTTCTACATGAACTCGGCATGTCTGAGTTGGAGTACTGTTTTATTCAGACTTTTAACACCCTCTGCGTTTAATACATTCCGAAAAATTCGAGGATTTTTTTCCATTACAAATACAGATAAGTAAAAAAAACGCGATTTATTTTGAATTTTTTGACATTCGGACTTAATAACTAACCCCCTAAATGTTGAGGGTTATATTGGTTCTAATGTTTTGTATATACAGTATTTTATTTGATTACACTGGTCAGTCATCTTGGCAATGTCCTTCACTGGTTGGACATATTGATGCATCGTAGTACTGGTATGAGACCTGCTTTCCAGAAACCTGGGGGCAAATTCACTAAGCGCCGAAGCGCCTAATGCTAGCGTGAATTCGCTAGCATTGGACATTTTCGTTACTTCGCCGATTCACTAACGGACACTGGCGTAACTTCACTAGTATTATTTCGCACCCTTACGCCTGGTGAAGTTGCGCAACGGACGTAACTGCGCAAATTCACTAATGTGCACATTGTTCTGAACGCTACCTTTTATGCCAGACTTCATTCGCCACCTCCGACTGGGCGAAGCGCAATAGAGTAGATAGGGATTGCTTCAAAAAAAGTTAAAATTTTTAAAGTCCCAAAAAACGCAAAAAAGATCGAAACATATTTTGGGGCTCCCCTCCTTCCCCCCTACATTTCCTAACTCATGGCAACTTAACTATACAGTGGGCACATGTGTAGGGCAAAATAAATATTTTATTTGATGTTTTGAAGGTTTCCCAGGCTTGTGTAGTGCTGCTACGAATACTTCCATTGAAATTTGAATTTGGCACCGTATGCAAATTAACCATTGCTAGCGTAACTTTGCTTTGCGAATCAACGCTAGCGCAACTTCACAACCTTACGCTACCCCTGAGCGCAACTTCGGATTTCAGTGAATTTGCGTAGCGCTGGCGAAAATACGCCTGACGAAGCAACTACAAATCTTAGTGAATGTCCCACCTGGGGTTTTCTGGATAAAGAGTATTTCTGTAATTCGGATATCCATACCTTAAGTCAACTAAAATATTATATAAACATTTTATTTTTATTACCTCCAATATTGATTAATTATTGGGTCAATTATTGGGATCAAGTACATGGTACTATTTTCTAATTACATTGAGAAATAATAATTTTGAAAAATCTGAATTAATTTATTTAAATAAAGCCTATGGGAAATGACCCTCCTGTAATTCAGAGCTTTCTGGATAACTGGTTTCAAGATAATGGATCCCATTTGTGTTTGATTCTTTCCAGGGCATAACAATCTGTATATGGAGTATATATTGCACCCCCTCCCGGTTCATTCTTGCTCCTTCTTTATATGTCCTTGTATTTATTACACTTATCAAATAAACAAACTAATGCTGTAGAGTCATAAATCAAATCCTATTTTTTCTCTGTTAATTCTAAATCCTGGATTCAGTGCATTAGCAAAATAAAAGCATGGTAAAAATTTGTACCCACAGAATAGAGTTTAATAACATTTTACAGGAGATTAAATTGGTAAGAAAGAATCTTTATGGGTAAACAGTTAAAGATCAAGTACCAGCATCAGCTCTAGTGTGTAATATAGTGTATCTATCTTTTCTGGGAGGTCAAGCAAAATATTAGAACACATCTGAAGGTTATATTTCTCATCAATCATTATCAGTGAGTCTATTCATCAGTGTCATTGGAAAAGTATCTTAATAATTCTTGCCATATGAACAGCAGAAAAAAATGCATCTTTTTCCAAGTATCTGGGTCTGTAATGATACACACACATTTCATTCATTTTGTATTCGGTTTGTATTGGTTTAGATGAGGGCTGCTGACAAAATTCATTCATTTATCCTTGATTTCTCAAATATTGTTTAAAATTCTGAAGTTGAAAATCACACCAAAAAAAAAGTCTTCGATTGTTTGCAATGATTGATTCAAAAACATAAGCAACACTTTTGTCATAGCCATTATTACTATTAGCAAAATAAAATATCACTGCCACAAGGCAGAACAGTGGGGTAGCATTAAGTGGGCTATTTACTAAGCTCCGATTGCAAAAATCACATGAAAAACTCTTGATTTTTTTTTTAAAATAAAATAGGAAATTATTAATTTATTAAACCCCGAGTCTGAATCTGAAAATCCGGCATCTCAGACCTGTTGAGGTTGCATATAAGTCAATGGCAGAACTCCCAATGATTTTTTGGTGTGTGCTGGGTTTCGTGCAATACCCCCAAGTTTTCGGAGTTTTCAGTAAAAAATCTTAGTTTTCGGTTGAAAAATCCAAGAAAATCGTGAAAAGCAAATTTTCAGGGAAAATGTAATAATAAATAAGCGCAAAAAACTCAAGCAGATTTGATCTGAATTTTTAGCAGAAAATATTGAGATAAATTCGGGCTTTGATGAATAACCCCCTTGGGGCAGATTTATCAAGGGTCGAAGTGAATTCGGAAAAATTCGAAATTCAAAGTAATTTTTTGGATACTTCGACCATCAAATAGGATACTACGACTTTGAATTCGATTTGAAGTAAAATAGTTTGAATATTCGACCATTCGATAATCGAAGTACTGTCTCTTTAAAAAAACTTCAATACTTCGCCAAATTAAACCTGCCGAAGTGCTAGTTAGCCTATGGGGACCTTCTACAGCATTTTTCTACGTTTTTTGAAGTCGAAGTAAAATCGTTCGATTGTACGATAAAATCGCTCGAATCGTTTGATTCAAAGGATTTAATCGTTCGATCGAACGATTTTACTTCGACCGCAGAATACCCAAATTTGATGAAAAAAGTTCGAATTCGATATTCGAATTCGAAGTATTTCAATTCGATGGTCGAATTTCAAAGTATTTTTTATTTCGAAATTTCACCCTTTATAAATCTGTCCCTTAGTGTCAGTTTGTGGGTTATTTATCAAAGTCCGAATTTATCTCAAAATTTTCTGCAAACTCCGATCAAATCAGCTCGCAATTTTTGCGCTAATTTATTATTACATTTTCCTGAAAATTAGCTTTGTGGGAAAAAATCTGATCTTCACGATTTTTTTCTGATTTTTCATCTGATCTTCAAAATTGACGCACGTCAAAATTTTTTAGACACCCATTGACTTCAAGGCGTTTCACAAATTTCGCTGTAAATTAGTGAATTTTTCGGAGAAGCGAAACAGCACAGATTTGCCCATCACTACTAAGCAAGTTTTCAATTGCCCTTCATTATTTATTTATTTATTTATTTAACATTTCTTTTATTGAACAAACAAAAGCAGGTGTACATAATAAGCATGTAACATCATATTGGTCTTTGTTTGTACATAGTCTGTAACACAGTTTGTCTTCATTACATTGTAACAAAATAAAATAAAATAAAAACAAGCATATTCAAAAAGAAAATCCCACTGTGTCTTCTTTCATCCCCTTCCCATTACTTATCCTAGAATACAGCGCTACTGAGAACATATTAAGATGAGTTGTAAGGAAACTATCCTGCTTGATTTACCACCCCCACCCTCCGAATATTTCCAGCCATGAAAGTCTTGCAAAATTCTATGGCCAGCCTGGGAAAAACCGCAATATCTTTATGAAGGCCCCACCTCAGGATCGTCATCTATCCAGAGATCCCAGGCTTTTTGAAATTTTTCTGGACAACCTCTTTTGATATATGTCAGTTTATATAATGGAATACTTTTTTCAATGTGTTGCTCCCACATTTGCAAGGTAGGCCCTTTTGGAGACTTCCAGTGCATCGCTATCATTTTTTTTTGCATACATACAAAGGATTGACATCAATGTCTGGTGCACTCTTTTTAGGGGTAGTACCTCCATCTGGTTCAGTATTAGCACCATAGGGTCTAGTGGTTGTGAGGACTCAGCGCGCATGAGCGCGCACACCAAGATGGACGCTGGCGCAAACGCATGTGCGTCTTCGCGCGTCACACACTGAAACGGGCGCAAAAACGCACGCTAACGTGAACGTGCACGGCGTGATGACGCAAGATGCAGGCGTCATTACGTTTGGCGCCAAAATACCCCTTTAAAAGGATGCTCAGGGAAAGGCTCTGTGCTTGTTGATAATTTAACCTGCTCCTGAACTTTGGATATCGACTTTCGACTGAACTTCTCCTGCATTTGACCCCAGCCTGTTTAACCGTTATGACTGAACTCCGCCTGCACCGACCCCGGCCTGCCTCTCGACTATTCTTCTGCCTACTCCATCTGATTACTATTGTCTGCTATATCTTGTGACACTCCTGCTGGACCGCGTTGCCTCACATCTGGACTCTGGACAAGTGAGGCCTGACAGTATCAACAAGCCATATGGAGTCCAAAGAGGAGAAATCCGTTCTTCAGACCATTTCTCAACAGATTGCTGGTCTGGCGCAAGCTGTTCATGAATTACAAGGCGGCTATCAGGTGATGCAAGATTAGCTACAAGCCTTGCAAGATCCAGCGGTTCATCCTAGTCCCGCTCCTGGTCCTTCTCTGCTGTCTCCAGATGATCCGGTGGCAGGGGCTTCCGCATTTCCTGAACCAAAAGTGGCCATGCCTGATAAGTTTTCAGGAGACAGAAGCACCTATAGGACTTTTATCAATGGTGTAAGCTCCTGTTCACTTTAAAGCCCCGGACGTACGCTACTCAACAAGTTTGAGTGGGTGTAATGATTTCGCTCTTCAAGGGCAGCCTCAAGCTTGGGCTCATCATCTGATGGAATAAGATAGTCCTATTTTGGCATCTACTGAGACTTTTATTCAAGCTTTAGGTGCTATCTATGATGATCCTCATCGTGTTGACACGCCAGAAATCACTTTAGGTGCACTTCGTCAAAGACAGAGACCGGTGGAGGACTATATTGCCGAATTTAGGAGTTGGGCTCCTGATACAGAATGGAACGACAGAGCTCTGAAACGGCAGTTCCGCATTGGACTCTCTGAAAATCTCAGAGATTTCAGTGAAGCAAAATGGGGCAGATTCGCTCATCACTATACACTACATTCAGCCACTGAAGTTTGAAGATGTTGTCTATATGGATTTCTTGAATTATATCTTCACCTCATGCTTACCACTTGCTTTATTATCCCTTGACCTTCCCTTCTGCATCTTTCAGTTCTTAGATTTAATACAACTTTACTAAAACAGAGTTTCTTTTGCTCCCTACACTATCCTCACCCAGTATGTTATCCCTAACTATTCTGCATTTCTTTTGTAGTATTTGTACTCTGCTACTGCCCTGATGGTAATATTAATTACTTACTGGTGAAAGTTGCGCTATTTCTTTATCATTGGCTCAAGAGCTAGAAAGCAAAAGCTCTGACAGATCTATAAGCTCCCATTAACATTCTAAAGCTCACTGGTAATTACACACATTTTAACAGTAATTACAGTGCAATCTTTCTTGGTCCATTTTCAAAAGCCTATTTATGCGTATATTTATCTCCATTTTCTCACCATACTTTGTGACTGTTAAATAAGCCACACACATAGAAGCCACTTCTGTAGTTCCCATGTAATATGTCCATTATGTGTGAGCTGGACAACAACATTAGAATGTTACCACTTCCTTACAAACATATGCTCAGACCCTTTTCTGACAATAGGGATGTGGTTAGAATAACATTATGCACTCTTTTATGTAACTGAGTTGGGTGGTACAAGTACAAATTAAATGCTTCTGGATATCTATATACTTTTTTTTTATTCTAAATGTCGGTCCCACATTCATTCACCCATAAATGCCTCTTCATGGCAACTTTTAATCAACAGGGATGGGCGAATTTCTCCTAGCGGAAAATTCACGAAACACAAATTTTGACGCCCGCATAAATTCCCTGCAATTTTGATGCTCGCGTCAACAAAATAAAAGCGCAGATTCTGAACTCATATTTTTCATCTGTCTACACAAATGAGGAACCAGTAAGTGAAGGTTTCCTTCTTAACAGTCCCAATTCTAGTAATACAACTAATGATGCATGGTTCACACATGAAGACATTCAAAAGAGACTAGAACATGTTAAGATTAACAAAGGTCCAGGGCCAGATGGTATTCATCCCAGGGTAATTAACGAGCTTAGCTCTGTGATTGCTAAACCTCTTTACTTAATTTTTCAGGATTCATTGAGATCTGGCATAGTACTGAGAGACTGGCGAATTGCTAATGTGGTGCCTCTATTCAAAAAAGGATCCCGTTCTCAGCCTTAAAACTATAGGCCAGTTAGTCTGACGTCAGTGGTAGGAAAGCTTTTCGAAGGGTTAATAAAGGATAAGATACTGGACTTCATAGCAAATCATAATACTATGAGTCTGTGCCAGCATGGTTTTATGCGTAATAGATCTTGCCAGACTAACTTAATTTCTTTTTATGAGAATGTAAGTAGAAGCTTTGATTCTGGGATGGCAGTGGATGTGATTTACTTAGACTTTGCTAAAGCATTTGATACAGTGCCACACAAAAGGTTACTGGTTAAATTAAGGAATGTTGGCCTGGAACATAGTATTTGTACCTGGATAGAGAACTGGCTAAAATATAGACTACAAAGAGTGGTGGTAAATGGAACATTTTCTAATTGGACCAGTGTTGTTAGTGGAGTACCGCAGGGCTCTGTACTAGGTCCCTTGCTTTTCAACTTGTTTATTAATGACCTGGAGGTGGGCATTGAAAGTACTGTTTCTATTTTTGCAGATGATACTAAATTGTGCAGAACTATAGATTCCATGCAGGATGCTGCCACTTTGCAGAGTGATTTGTCTAAACTGGAAAACTGGGCAGCAAACTGGAAAATGAGGTTCAATGTTGATAAATGCAAGGTTATGCACTTTGGCAAAAATAATATAAATGCAAGTTATACACTAAATGGCAGTGTGTTGGGAGTTTCCTTAAATGAGAAGGATCTAGGGGTCTTTGTAGATAACACGTTGTCTAATTCTGGGCAGTGTCATTCTGTGGCTACTAAAGCAAATAAAGTTCTGTCTTGCATAAAAAAGGCAATTAACTCAAGGGATGAAAACATAATTATGCCTCTTTATAGGTCCCTGGTAAGGCCTCATCTGGAGTATGCAGTTCAGTTTTGGACTCCAGTCCTTAAGAGGGAAATACATGAGCTGGAGAGAGTGCAGAGACGTGCAACTAAATTGGTTAGAGGGACGGAAGACTTAAATTATGAGGGTAGACTGTCAAGGTTGGGGTTGTTTTCTCTGGAAAAAAGGCGCTTGCGAGGGGACATGATTACACTTTACAAGTACATTAGAGGACATTATAGACAAATGGCAGGGGACCTATTTACCCATAAAGTGGATCACCATACCAGAGGCCACCCCTTTAGACTAGAAGAAAAGAACTTTCATTTGAAGCAACGTAGGGGGTTCTTCACAGTGAGGACAGTGAGGTTGTGGAATGCACTGCCGGGTGATGTTGTGATGGCTGATTCAGTTAATGCCTTTAAGAATGGCTTGGATGATTTTTTGGACAGACATAATATCAAAAGCTTTTCTGATACTAAGCTCTATAGTTAGTATAGGTATGGGTATATAGAATTTAATTAAAAGTAGGGATGGGTGTATGTATGGATGCTGGGTTTTCATTTGGAGGGGTTGAACTTGATGGACTTTGTCTTTTTTCAACCCAATTTAACTATGTAACTATGTAACTATGTAATAATTTTGACTCTGGTGTTAAAGTCAATGGGCGTCCGAATAGTGTTGATGCAAAAATTTTTCCGAACGCGTGTCCAAAATTTTTTGACGCCGACAAATTTTTCGTGGCAGTTGCTTGAATTTATTCACCGGAAATTCACTACACCTTCACTATTAATCAGGACTGTAGTAGGACTCATCTCTTTGCCTTCTCTATACTGGGGGAAGGTAACTGGCTCTGCACCCCCCCCCCCCGGCATACTAAGGAAAACAAGTTTTAGGTTTCCAGTTTGTGGTTCAATGTTTCATATTTTCATTTATTGACGTTTGCTCTTTTCTCCTTAATCTCTGATGAATTTAATGCCATTCTAAATACTGAAGACATTTCCCCAATATCACAGACTAGAATCTCACTAAAGAAATGCTCACTTATTTTCTAAAGGGCATAAAAGAAATATATTGTATAGACTTAGCTAAAGATATTTATTTTAGCTGGATTTTCTTCATGGTGAACTAGAAATATCCCTGTCATGGGAAACTGGTCACTCTGCTTGGAGATTGTTGTGCCGAAAGTGGAGGTAGCTGAAGATTGAAATGAAAGAAAAAGGGCCTGGGTCAATAATGAAAAAAAAACTGCCAGTTGTTGTCAGGTATGGAATTCTCCATCTGGAAACCCATTATTCAGAAAGCTCTGAATTATGGAAAAGCCATCTCCCATAGACTCAATTTTATCCACATAATCCAAAATAATAAAAATGGCTTCATTTTTCTCTGTAATAATAACTTAAGGTATGAAGATCAAAATTACTGAAAGATCCATTATCTGGAAAACACCAGGTCTTGAGCATTCTGGATAACAGGTCGCATACCTGTACTATAATTTTAACCTCCTTAAAGCAGTGACCCCAAACATAAATAACATAAATAACAGCTCTTAAACTGTGTAGAAATATGTAATTTGTATATTCTCTGATGATATTTTCTGGGCAAAGGGCAAGACAAGAATTTTGCCTGCCCATTGACTTTTATAAAAACTCTTTTTATCTTGCAGAAGGAAGTGCTGCAGCATGTAATTTTTTTTTTTTTTCTGGCCAAGGGAGAATATCTTTGTTTCCCAGAGCAAATGCAATGTTCCGTCTGCTCTGCTCTAACGCAAGCCCTAACTCCTGACTTGCCTCATGATTTCTGCCTTCCTCTTACTCCTTGGTGGAATATTTCTGCTCCTCTAATGGCAATGAGACTGAACTGTTTGTATCATAATTTCAAAGATAAGTCTTTCAGAAAATGACAGGATTTCTAAGAATTATTTACCATTTATTCATCTTTATTACTAGTCTCTGCTTATTTGTTTGAGATTTTGATTGCTGTCATGTCTACATTTGAATGCTTTGTTCTACGTTGAATAATGATGCTCCGGATATCTGTTCACATACAGAATATTATCTGGCAACCTGATTGCTGCTTTATGGTGTATGACATTTTTTATTTATTTAGACCACATCATTCAATAATGATGATTTTAATGGCTTGCATCCACTTCATAAATAATTCATATTATTTTCTGCCCTTTCAACTAGACCTTTGTATTTGCAAACCAAACACCAATTCAAGCTATTAACTAAGGTCACTATTTTTAGCCTCTCCACTAATTTGTGTCTCTTTATCCAGTGGCATAATAGTGGGGGGAGAAAAACCCATGGCTGCATGGATGGCCTTATTGTAGTTGGGGTCCACTGATATCTTGCAATGCCCTGCGACTCCCAGTCTACACAGGGTCATTGGGTGAGGGCATAAGGTGAGGTTCATTGATGGGAACCCACAAACCTGTTTGTTGGGGCTCCCAACACAAATTGTACAATTTCCAGTGTACAGTATATGCTGCTCAGCATTTTACATGCCATCAATGGTCTTTTTCAATTAAGAGTTCATAACGAGGGTACTATTGTAGTATCAGTGATTATGTTTTACTTAACATGATAAATCTACAGATGATCCTACATTTAGGGGCAGATGTATCAAGGCTCGAATATCGAGGGTTAATTAATCGTTCGATTCGAAGTTGAAGGTCGTAGTCGAAGGTCGAAGTAGCCAATTCGATGGTCGAAGTAGCCAAAAAAAAAATTTGAATTTCGAGCTATTTTTCCTCTATTTCTTCACTCGAACTTAGTGAATGGTCCCCTTAGTCATGGGCGAATCTGTCCTTCGCTGAATAATTCGCGTAATGGCGAAACAGGAAACAAGAACAGGAAATACTTCTTAATCAAGCCGCATTGTAAAATATACTTGTAGCATTTCTTCTCCGCCGTGGAGCCTGTGTTGAGATAAATAGACCTTCTTTTTTCCTGCTTTCCTACTTCCTCTCTCATCCATCACCACCTTTCTGCCTCACAAATTCTGCTTTTTCCAAGGACACAGTTTTCACATTCGGTGTAATTCTGAAAATCATAAAACGTGAGAAGCGTTTCTTAATGTAGAAAAATATGAGATGTCAAGTGAAGTGACAATCAGAAGGGCAAAAATGTAATCAATACCCTATGGACTGTTTTCAAAGGTTACACACAGACTACAAGAGCATCTTAATTAACTTGGTTCCATACATTCCATGTGGAGAGTTCTCTCACAATCACTGCACAGTAATGGTAACTGAGGCTCTGGACTGTATTTCAGACTAGCTAAGGCAATGCAATTCTCTTGTTTACACAGTACAATGGCCATATATACCTCATAAAAATCAAAAGGCCCAGAACAGCCATTCCCCCAGACAAAAGTGCATATACTTTTGTGCCCCTTAGTGCTCTTGCACTTCTTCCAGGTGGATCCTAAATGACCCTACATATCATAACATAAAAAAACCCTTTAGTTTGATCACTTTCCTATTAGTGCAGTCTTTTTGCATATATATGTGTGCAATGTATAGGTATGGGTCTATTAACTGGAAAACGTGTGGGATTTTGTGGAAACGGCTTTTTACATAATTTGGATCTCCATACCATACATCTGCTAATTTAATCATGAAATAAACCCAACAGGAATGTTTTGCCACAAATGTAGATTAATGCAGTTTAGCTACCACAAAGTACAATATACTGTTTTATTACCACAGAGAAAAACTAAATCATTTTAATAAAAAAAATATTATTTGGCTAAAGTGCAGGCCAGATGCAAACAACAGTTGCAGTTCCCTATGTTTTCTTAAGTTTGTGCCTTGCCCGACCACAGGCTATTTATTCACCAGTGACGAATTTGTGACAGGCGAATTTATTTGCCCATCACTATATATTACATGTATAACACCAGGAGCAATCAGTGGGGTTTCAGCAGGGCCTGTGATAGGTAGGATATGTGTAGGCTTAGAGCAAGACATAGTTGAACCAGGGATACTGCCCAACAGTCAGAGAACTGGCTAGTGCTTTCAAATATTTTTGGCAGAATTTGAGAAGAAAGGTTGAAAGTGGATACTAATTATTAAAACGTTTAACACTTTAAACTCATAGTAGTTGTTCTTTTTTAAACAAGTGGCTAACTGTTGATGTATGTTCATTACACAAATGTATATGTATTGTAAGCTTGTGGGATCCACAGCAGACACTTTCTTCTGTTTAATGCAGTTTATTTACATACGGGGGGTGACAATTTCAGGATACAAAACACAAATCATAAAAATACATCCTGACCACGAGGCCCTACCATCACACATTTGATGAGTTCTCTCATTAAAATGGTCTCCTTGTGGACTACCAGCAAAAACTCATACGTTGGGTTCACCCTGTAGTCACGATACATCAGAAACGTAACTAGAGGGGGGCAGGCCCTGCTATACATCCTTTTGAGGGATTGCTCAGCCTCATGGCTTCCCTTAGTCTCTCAGACTTATGGTCACATCTCCCTCTGCACCTTGCAGTTGCAGGCATCATCCCCACACAGACAGGTAACCTTCCTGCTTTGTGCCCTGCTCGGAGAGCCCTCCCTGACAGTCTCACTAAAATTAAATACTTTTCCACAGGACAGCCTTCCTGTGGAACGTGAGCTCGAATACATGAGCTAGACTACTGGATTGGAGTACCTGGCTTGCCTGATTCGTCTAGAATACTCCAGCTTCCAGGACCTGGCCATCCTTCTTTGTTTATTAATACCCTTCCTGGTGCCTACATCTCTTACTGGGAAGACACCTTTTTAACCATTTCCTTGGTCACACTACCACAATCTCTTATAAATAAGAGGAAGCAACGTTTAGAAGCTGAAGTTTCCACACCTGTGGTTATACAAGTTGAGAAAGACAGTTTCTATCATTCCACAGTATGAGGTGGATCCACTGATGACACTGACAAACGTCTTCAAGTATCTTCAGTATCCTGAGGAAGAGTGGTATTTGTTGTGTTCACAGTGGAAGTTGAGCAGGACTCACTGGTTATGCTTAAACAACTGGTTTATGTGAGCTCCAACATGGCTAAGTATGTACATGCATTTCAAGAAGGAAGAATATCAAATCCATAGATAGTACACAAATGAAGCTAGAACAGCACATGCACTAACAGAGAGAGTACATAACAATTAACAAAGAACATTTCAACACAGCTCTCTCTAGTGTTACACAACAGTATTTAGGGTAAGGTTAAGTATGGCCCAGCAACTTGACACTGCAGCAGTCATATATAGCCATACATGGCAGTTACTAAATACTTTCTAGTGCAGTCAGAATAAATATCTCATTGCTTTTTGTGCATTTCGGTGCCAACATACATTGCTATATAAATGGATAGCTAGCAACAGCTAAACGGCTGATGCATGGGCATTTCTGTAGATGCTCAGTTATACTATATATATATGTACAGGTCCCTTATCTGGAAACCCGATATCCAGAAAGCTCCGAATTACAGAATGGCAGTCTCCCACATCCAAATAATCTAAATTTTTTAAAATGATTTCCTTTTTCTCCGTGATAATAAAACAGTAGCTTGTACTTGATCCAAACTAAGATATAATTAATCCTTATTGGAAGCAAAACCAGCCTATTGGCTATTCTAGTAGAAAACCCTAATTTCTAGTAGACTTAAGGCATGAAGACCCATATTACGGAAAGATCTGTTATCTGGAAAACTCCAGGTCCTGAGCATTCTGGATAGTGATGGGCGAATTTGCGTCTCGTTTTTGACGCCGGCGCCCGTTTTTTCGACGCCGGCGAATTTTTACTGCGAATTTTCGCGGGCGTTTCGTGAATTTATTCGCTGGGCGCGAATCACGCAAATTCACCGTGAATTCGCGCCTGGCGAATAAATTCGCCCATCACTAATTCTGGATAACAAGTCCCATACCTGTACTATATTTTACTTATATAGAGCACACTATTTTGCTTATTTTATGTATTGTACATATGTACTTCATAAAGATCTCTTCACTGAGACCTTTTACAATTCTTCTGAGGTTCTCTTATAGTACTTGCAAATAGGTGTCCAAAATGCTCTTTTTAAAAGACAAACAGCTCATTCCTTTGCACATTCTGCATGGATCTAGTGGAAAAGAATCTTCCCCCAATTCTAAACTAGACATAAGTGGCTCTGCAACTAAGTGCACGTCGCAAAGCTATCTTTTAAAAGCAACCACTTGTTAAGGGAATATGTAAAACAAATTGCAGGACTCTTGTTTTAATCAAATGAAAGCTCTTGAAGAGCCCTACAGAATATCTTATTTGAGGCCAATCGTCAGCTTTTCATTTTCATGAAAATTAATAACTTTCAGTGAACTGGGCTTGATATCTGCGTTGACAGCAGCATCAAACCTCATGACTGCAAAAACGTTGTTATGTCCATGAGTATTGTTGTATAATAATAACTGAACATATACCTAAGCACACAAATTTAAAACTCACTTAGGAAGTATCGCCAATCATCTTCAATACATTTTAAGCTTGTTTTTTTCAATGTTTTTGATGTACCCTGATAGAAATAGGAGGTAGACACAAATATCAGTATAATTATAGCTTTTAAGTGGAATTTCTACTTTTAGATTTTAGTGATATGTATTTCTTATTGCAGTTAGATGAAACCTTTCCTATCAAATTATTCAGAAAATAATCAATGCCCACGTAAGTTCTGGCCTTTTACCATAAATTTTGGACCTACTAAATGCTTTTAAGACCAAGACACCAGTGAAAGGAAAGTTACACTGTAGTGACACATTGCACTTTAAGTAGAACACCCTATTTCAGAGGCTTTAAAATGTTTTGGGGGGTTCTTTCTTTGTAAGTATTTGGTGAGGATTCACTTACCTATATTACAACTACAGGTATGGGATCCGTTATCCTGTTATCTGGAAACCCATTATCCAGAATGCACCATCTCTCATAGACTCCAAATAATCCACATTTTCAGAAATGATTTCCTTTTTTTCTGTAATAATAAAACAGTACCTTCTACTTAATTCAAACTAAGATACAATTATACTTTAGTGAAAGAAAAAACAGCCCATTGGGTTAATTTAATGTTAAAATGATTTTCCAGTAGACATAAGGTATAAAGATCCAAATTACGGAAAGATCCATTGTACGCTATATATCTTGGGCATTCTGGATAACAGGCCCCATACCTGTACTTAAAATACTTACTAGTATCAGTCATCCTGTTACAGTTCCAAACATATCTAGGGTAGTTATCCCAAATATTACCAATCTAGCCTTCCTTATGCGCCCCAGTCAGTAAATTGGCCCACCTTTGCAGAAGTGGCTGTGCTACATTCTGTGAAGCTCTACCATAGCCACTTAAACTCTATACACTTGTAACATTTGGGACATAAGTAAAGCTAGCCTTCTAGTTAAAAGTTAAAAAATAAACAACCAAAAAAAAATTAAAAGTTAAAAAAAAAACAAAACATAAAAACATGGATTGCTCTAAAATGTGAAAAAGTGAAATTATACTGGTATCAAATCATCTTAAGATTTTTCACCAACAAATATAACCCACATCAGATAAACCATAAAAGAGAACTATGTCTCCTGCCATGTCTTTTAAATTTTATTAAAAAATGTATACTGAAACCAGTAGCCAATGGTATTATATCTTTAAAGGAGAAGGAAAGGTGTTTTTGCTTGGGGGTGCCAAAAGTTAGGCACCCCCAAGTGATTGTATTTACTTACCTGACACCCTGGGCTGGTGCTTCTATCATCAGAAAACTGCACTGGCCTAGGGTTATTCCAGCGAGCACCATGGAGCAATCGGCTTCTTCTTTCGACTTTTCGTTAAAGTTCAGCTTTTCACTCTACTGTGCATGCACCGCCATGAGAAGAAAGAAAAAGAAGAAGGAAGAGGATCACTCCATGGTGATCACTGGAATAACCACTGGCCGGTGCAGTTTTCTGCTGATAGGAGCACCGCCCTGGGGTTTCAGGTTAGTAAATAGAGTAGAAAATTCCTTTCATTCTTCTTTAATGTTTCTTAGTAATATCATGTTATGTGCTACTTTATAACGTTTTGTATTTTAATGTGTTTTAGGGCTACAAACTGTCACTTGTCAAAAAGAATCCAACTCATCTCTCATGGATACTTTCAATGCTACAGAAGCGGTAAACAAGCATTTATGTAAAAACCAGATCACATGTTTATGTATCCCAACTGTAAAGGTAGTCAGTCATCTAAAGAGCAGTATAGTAAATGAAAAATAAACCCATAGGCAAACAACCTACTACAATAGGTTGGATATAAAACCTCTGGAATATGGATATTTTACACAAGCTATCTGAAAGTAGGTGGGGTTCACAGGGGAAAAAATATGGCACAAAATATATTATGCAGCTTTATACTGTACCTTGTAAATAAGCCCTCAAATTAGATGAATCATTCATGGAAACGTATGTAATAATAGGCAGCTATAGCAGTGCAAGTCTGCAGAAGTCAGGGCCAGAGAGATGACTCTGAATGGAGATGGAAAATAGGGGAGTAAGATGCATTTGTATCTGTATTTTCCTTTATTACATACAGATTAAGCCCATTTTGGAATAACAGATGGAAAATAGGGGAGTAAGATGCATTTGTATGTGTATTTTCCTTTATAACATACTGATTAAGCCCATTTTAGAATAAACAGCAGTTAACTCCAGTACAAAAACAGACCGGACCTAGAGGGGTTCAGTGAAAAGCAACTAAAGTCATTAGGGGAAAGGAAGGTCTCACTTCTGAAAATTACGTTAGACAAGTTGCTTAGAAATATCATTATGTATAAATATATATAAAGGGAGCATATGATAAACTCTCAGGATCTATAGCATTTTTTTTAAAGGAAACTAGATTAAGGTATGTTTTTTCCTCCTAATAAGCAAATCTAACTTTTTTATTTCTAGAATGAATATGGCGACTATACAGATGCAGGTATTCCTTCTGTGGTCCATAAGGATCGTGGACAAAATGAAGCATCCAAACAGATTCTTTCTGCCGTACTGTTCAGTGTGGTATTTATTGTTAGCACACTTGGAAATGGACTTGTTATCTTCATGATCTCCTTCAAGCTTAAGAAATCAGTCAATGTTATATGGCTTTTAAATCTAGCCATTGCTGACTTTTTATTCACCTTTTTCCTACCTTTCACTATAACCTACACCGCAATGGATCACCACTGGGTATTTGGAAGAACTATGTGTAAGCTGAACTCATTCGTTCTTGTTCACAACATGTTCACCAGCATATTCCTCCTGACAATAATCAGCTTGGATCGTTGTATATCTGTTGTATTTCCAGTTTGGTCCCAAAATCACCGTACTGCTAAAATGGCCAAGGTGCTTTCAGCAGCTGCCTGGATGACAGCCTCTCTTTTAAGCATCAGTTCTTTTATTGTCCGTGATACAACACAGAGAGGGGAAAAAACATTATGTTTCACCAACTTTTCATTAGCGGGAGAAAATAATAAGGCAAAGATACAGTTAGCCTACTCTTTATCACGGTTTGCATTTGGATATTTGATTCCACTTATAATCATTCTATCCAGCTACGCTATCATTGTGTACAGACTGAAGAAAAACAGAATGGCTAAATCCAGCAAACCATTTAAGATTATATTTTCAATCATCACAGCGTTCTTTCTCTGCTGGACACCTTACCAAGTGCTGCACATTATGGAAATTGAATCCATGCGATTTCCCATTTCTGTATTCAAAATTGGTTTTCCTATCGCAAATGCCCTAGCGATGGCCAACAGTTGCGTTAATCCAATACTTTATGTGATTTTGGGACAGGACTTTAAGAAGTTTAAAATGAGTATTCTATCCAGACTTGATAATGCATTGAGTGAGGATACTACAAACTCCCGTTTAAGCCACAGAACCTTCTCAAGAATGTCTACCATGAATGAGAAAGAATCAATAATGCTATAATTTCTATACAATGTGCCACTTTGCTTGTCGTTTTCAAAATGCATATTTAATTCTCAAAGAACTGAACAGTGAATATGCAGAAACATGGTAAAACAATATATACATGAATACTGAACTGGATATGTATAGTATGCACGAGAATACAGTATCGGTAATCTGTATACAGATGGAGAGAATGTTATGTAGACATTGGGCTCAGATGGCTCATCATGTCCCTATGGGGTATATTTATCAAAGAGTGAAGTTAATAGTGAAGTTCCGCCACTAGAGTGAAATTCTGCCACTCTCCATTCATTTCTATGGGATTTTTATAGGCGTATTTATCAAAGGGTGAACTTTCACTTTCACCCATTGATAAATACGCCTTTCAAAATCCCATAGAAATGAATTGAGAGCTTCGGAATTTCACTCTAGTGGCGGAACTTCACTCTTTGATAAATTTACCCATTGTGTCTCTACTGAAATTTACTGCATGTCACTGAGTGGGCTACTAGATATAAAATAATCACCTAAATATCAAATATACATTTATACTGCATGTATAGAATTTATATAGACAGGCATTACAGTATTGCACATATTTTATATGATGTATATATATATATATATATATATATATATATATATATATATATATATATATATATATATATATATATATATATATATATATATATATATATATATATATATACACGCACTTAACATTCACATTTATTCTTACTATTTTCGTTATGCACAATAGTTTCCATTTTCCCAGTCCTTCCTGACTGTATTATATTTGATTTATAAGGACCTGAACTTAATGGATTCTTACCAAAGGCACAGGCTTAATTTCCCTTGTTTAATTATTTCAGTTTTAATGTCTCTTATTAGTGCAGCTGTCTGTCACCACATATATCCAGTTTTCATAAATTTACATACTGCATTGTTGCTTATGTCCTGCAATTAAGTCACTCTGCTAATTAATCCTGCTACGGGCTGTAAATCATTCAGTGATATGAACTGCAGGTTTCAGAGGGGACATCAGACCACTGTGACAGAATGATGTGTTGTAAATATAGCAAGAGTCTCAGCCATAAAGCAAGACATAATTGTAGCTTTGAGATTCAGCCATTTAATCACATTCCCTTATTCAGCACACAAGTTAGTATCATTTTTAAAGATGAATAGTTCTTTACAAAACTTCTCTTCATTATTTTTCACTGTTTTCAGGCACACATACATTCATTTGTCTTTGTTTATCCTTTGTTGCATCAGACGCATCTGTGTCCGACACTTCCCGTCACGAATGCAACAGCACGGGAATTGTAGGGAAAAACACTAGGGGGGGGTGATTTATAAACGTTCAAAAATTTTTTTTTTTCTGTGACTTGAAATTTTTGAGCAAAAACTCCTGAATTTGAATTATGCGAATATACGATTTTTATTAAGAGCAAACATGTTGAAATATTTGAATATAAAATGTTGGCATCTAAAAGATGCAGAGTTCATGACAAATTAAAACCTTTGTCTCAATGCACCTTTTTTTTTTTTTTTTACTTTTTTTATTCTAGTATTTTTTACAACTTTAATTCATCAAAAAAAATTTATATTTGGATTTTTTAATAAATGAGCAAACATTCACATTTAAAAAAAAAAAAAATATATATATATATACAGGTATAGGATCCCTTATCCGGAAACCCGATATCCAGAAAACTCCGAATTACAGAATGGCAGTCTCCCACATCCAAATAATCTAAATTTTTTAAAATGATTTCCTTTTTCTCCGTGATAATAAAACAGTAGCTTGTACTTGTTCCAAACTAAGATATAATTAATCCTTATTGGAAGCAAAACCAGCCTATTGGCTATTCTAGTAGAAAACCCTAATTTCTAGTAGACTTAAGGCATGAAGACCCAAATTACGGAAAGATCTGTTATCTGGAAAACTCCAGGTCCTGAGCATTCTGGATAGTGATGGGCGAATTTGCGTCTCGTTTTTGATGCCGGCGCCCGTTTTTTGACGCCGGCACCCGTTTTTTAGACGCTGGCGAATTTTTACTGCGAATTTTCGCGGGCGTTTCGTGAATTTGTTCGCTGGGCGTGAATCACGCTGGGCGTGGAATGGCTGTCTCCCATAGACTCCATTTTATCCAAATAATCCAAAATTTTAAAAATGATTTCCTTTTTCTCTGTAATAATAAAACATTAGCTTGTACTTGATCCCAGCTAAGATATAATTAATCCTTATTGGAAGCAAAACCAGCCTATTGGGTTTATTTAATGTTTAAATGAATTTCTAGTAGACATAAGGCATGAAGACCCAAATTACGGAAAGATCTGTTATCCGTAAAACCCCAGGTCCCGAGCATTCTGGATAAGAGGTCCCATACCTGTATATATATATATATATATATATATATATATATATATATATATATATATATGGGTAAAAAAACATGGAGGATTACATCCAAAATTCTGCTTTGCACACTCCGATATTGTCTAATATTTTTTAACTTTACTTTACTTCTGAAAAGGTTTAAGAATTGGTTCCACCATGGCAAAATGCATTTCCATGTATTAATGTGCTAATAAATAGCAGTCCTGTCTTGGATTGTTGTATGGATTCTAAATATACATTCAGAATCAGAGCAAGTTTATGACAAGAATATATACAGATGGAGCAGACATTCATTCACCTTAATAGATTGTGGTAAGGAAATGCTTTATGTGATCACAGAACTGGTGCTGCTTCTGTACATGCATCCACGTCTCTCTATAAAGGATCGTTATTCTATGTTAGTGGTTGGTTTCCACTGAATAGAAAACAGAGCTTAATTTATGTTTTCTATTGAGGATGTAGATGACTTATTGCTTATTGTACCCTGCAAGGGAGCATATATTAAGCAGGTTCTTCAGACTTATGATTTAAGAGAAGGTGAAGAATGAATAAAGTAACTTGTATATAAGATATCCTGTGTGGTGGTTCTTACTGAATTCTTACATACTGACTCTACAGGAATCTTTAGTCTTAAGGTCCCATCTTCTTCCAGACTAAAGGTCCCAACTATCTTCAGCAGACTATGTATGGTGGCAACAACTATGGAGATGCACACATCCTTGGTATTATCTATAAATATAAAACCTATTCATATTTATTTTACAAAATGGAGCAAAAGAGTGACATATCTGTCTATCATAGTTTAAAATAGGTTAGATAACTTGAAATATTTTTGGAAGCACAAGATAAAAGTTCACACAGGAAATTGCTTTAGGAAATTGTATTTGGCATCAAAACCTGTTCAAAGGGTACTGTCTTGAAAAGTGTTATTGCAGATTGAAAATATATAACTGTGAAAAGTGTGATGTATTGGCAGGCAGAGGATACACTTTATTTTATAAAAGATTATTGTCACTTCATGCTTTTATGGGGGGAGGGGTTTATTTCCAGATTTCCCTCTCACTATCTCTATTTCCCAATTTGCTGGGTCTTATAGCATCTTTTTCGGACACATTCAAATTCTGTCTCTACCTGTACAAAGTATTAGGGATGAACAAAACCCTGCTGTTCAGGATTTAGCTGAATCCAGGGGTATAGATTCTACCAAATACAGAACCAAATCTGATCCCTTCTTCTGCACTGGAAAAGCTGGGGCATGGGTGGATTTCACCCCAGTATATGGCAGAATATCAAATGGGTACTTGTACCCTAGGACATTAGACATTACATCTATGTGTTTGGTGCTTAGTTTGTTGACCAGAATGGGAATTGGTTTAATAGACATGCTGGATGGTTGTAAAGAGATGTGGTTGTGGTATTTATAGAAATGGCCTGTAGATGTCACTGTGCTCAAGATTTATACTGTGCATACTTTCTATACAGCTTTGGTGTTAGAGTTACTTACTGTTGCATAATGGCTGCGTGAACCTGCTAATAAAGCACTGTTATACTAAAACATAACAGTGGGCAATCACAATTTTTTGGGATAAATTATTGGGGTATTCTGGAGGCATTTCATGAAGAGATACATTGCATTTTATACCTGGTCTGTACCTTATTTGTTTGGTAGAATGTCAGATCTGCTCTGCCGTTTGCTATCTATAAACCCTGTTATTATGTCCTGCAATAGAGCAGCCACTAGTTACAGAGTTATGAGCACAGCACACTAAGGGGCCTATTTATCATGCTGTGTAAAATTATTTCCACTGGAAAAACAGCATAAAAAAAGTATTGTAAAATAAATGGCACATTTCTAAAGCTATGTTTTTTTTCTTTTCTGCTGCCAGTTATTTTACGCAGTTCTTTATGGCATCACCCACTAAATGTAATGTGTAAAAATGTAACCGACAAGTAAATTCATGTGGTAAAAAAAAAAGCAATTGTTACTTTTTACGAAAGAACTTTAAGTGGAAAACTTTTCCACCCAAAATGTATGCATAACTGATTTTTACACACTGATGCCTGCTGATCAGAAGTTAAAAGTGTGGTATATCTGGTCACATTTTTTTACACAGCATAATATCTGTTTCAATTAGCACTTCTACTGATACAAGTATGGCATCCATTATCCGCAAACCCAATATCCAGAAAGCTTAGAAGTACAGGAAGGCCATGTCCTGTAGATTCCATTTCAAATGGGTTGTTCACCTTTGAGTTAACTTTTAGTCTGATGTAGAGAGTGACATTCTGAGACATTTTGCAATTGGTTTTCATTTTTTATTATTTGTCTTTTTTGAGTTATTTAGCTCATTATTTAGAGAGACTGGCATATTGATAGTAGAGGGCCTGAATAGAAAGATAAATAATAAAAAGTAGCAACACATTTGTAGCCTTACAGGGAATTTGTTTTTATATGGAGTCAGATATCCCAATTTGAAAGCTGTCAGAAGAAGAAGGCAAATTATTTTAAAGCTATATTAAATAAATAACGACAACCAATTGGAAGGTTGCTTAGAATTGGCCATTCTATAACATGGTAATAGTTAACTTAAAGGTGAACCACCCCTTTAATCATCAAATAATTCACATTTTTAGAAATGATTTCCTTTTTCTCTGTCATAATTAATCAGTACCTAGTACTTAATCCCAACTAATTTTTTAATCTTTATTGCTGGAAAAACTATCCTGTTGGATTTAATTAATGTTTAAATAATTTTTTAGTAGATTTAGGGGATTATTTATTAAAGGTCGAGTTGTGTTTTCCAAAAAAATTTAAGTTTTTCGAGGGTAGTATTTTTTTGGGATAAAAAAACCTCACATTTTTAAAGATTTATTATGCCCTGAAGCTGCTAAAAGTCCAAATCTGAAAATACTCCAGCTAAATCCTGTTCGAGGTCATGTAGAAGGCAATGGCAGAGGTCTCTTGAACCATTTCAGATGTCTGGTCTGTGCCTGGGGAAACAGGAGCTGCAATCAAGTGAGAGAACTAGTGATGGGCGAAATTCGGGGGAAAATTCCTGCGATTCGCGAAACCACCGTGAAAATTCACCGGTGTCAAAAAAATTTCCGTTTTGCAAATTTTTCGCAAAGTGAAACGCCCCAAATTCGGCCATCACTAGAGAGAACCTGTTGGAAATTTTGAAAAAGCCTATTCAGCGAAACACTTCAGCGGTGACAAAAGCAGAAGCAAATACGGACATGCGCAGTAGGGACTGAGGAACGCTGCAGACATCTCAGCCCACGCTGTCGGAGAGCCTTTTGGTTTTAAAAGTCATTTTAAAGTCGAACATTGTAAGTGCAATATATTTTTTTATCAAAGAACCATAAAACGTTTTCTGCACATGTTACTCTTTATTGTCCAAATGAGGAATTCCGGGAGTAACGATATTTATGATGAGCGAAATATAATCTATGGGGCCTATTCACTAAATTCGAGTGAAGGATTCGAAGTAAAAAAACTTTGAATTTCGAAGTGTTTTTTGGGCTACTTCGACCATCGAATGGGCTACTTCGACCTTCGACTACGTCTATCGAACTAAAAATCGCTCAACTATTCGACCATTCGATAGTCGAAGTACTGTCTCTTTAAAAAAAACTTCGACCCCCTAGTTCGGCAGATAAAAGCTACCGAAGTCAATGTTAGCCTATGGGGAAGGTCCCCATAGGCTTGCCTAAGTTTTTTTCATCGATGGATATTCCTTCGATCGTTGGATTAAAATCCTTCGAATCGTTCGATTCGAAGGATTTAATCGTTCGATCGAATGAATAATCCTTCGATCTTTCGATCGAATTTTCTGCGCTAAATCCTTAGACTTCGATATTCGAAGTCGAAGGATTTCAATTCCTACTCGAATATCGAGGGTTAATTAACCCTCGATATTCGACCCATAGTAAATCTGCCCCTATGTGTTTGTGAGTATAATATACTACCAGAGATATCGCTATTTGGCGTGTGAGTATTTGCCTACTCTAAAAAACGTTTCCCTTTTTTAAAAAAACGCAGTTCACTATAAATGATGGTGTATAAGTATGATTGGAATCAATTCACCTGCATTTTAAGTTTAAGTCGGGAATATAACACTGATAATGTGTGAATGCAATTAAACTGAGGTGGGAATTTCACAAAGAACACTACACTACACTATATATTTTTTCTTGGTTTTTTTTTCTCCATTTCCTTTTTTTTAAAATATGATCACTAACAACTTTTGGAACATTTGGTTTTCTTGGAGGTTGAAGAGAACCTACATATTACTGAACTGGGTATTACACTTGGTTTGGGACTTGATGTAAGTTGTTTTTTGCCTTCATGATTTTTAGTTTTCTTTACTTGTGGTCACTGTTGATCAAAAACTTGATCAATTTGAGGTTTTTTTTGCCAATAACTTGATCAATTGGAGTATTCAAGTTTTTCCCCCCTGATTGCATTCCATCGAGTTTTCACATTCAGGGGTTTTGATCAATAAGCAAACATTCGAGTTGTTAGTTTATTCGATGTAGAAAAAACCTTGCAAACCTCACTAACTGGACCTTTGATAAATAACCCCCTTAAAAGAGAACTAAACCCTAAAAATGCATATGGCTAAAAATACCATGTTTTATATTCTGAACTTATTGCACCAGCCTAAAGTTTCATCTTGTCAATAACAGCAATGATGCAGGAATTCAAACCGGGTCACCGTCTTGGAAAGTGTCTGCGACAATCACATGCTCAGTGGGCTCTGAGCAGCTGTTGAGAAGCTAAGCTTAGGGGTTGTCACTAATTATCCAGCAGAAAATGAGGTTTGTGTGTAATATAAGATGATGATACAGGGCTGATTATTAAATTCTGATACTAGTTGCACTGGTTTCTGTGCTGCCATGTTGTAATCATATGTATTAATTACTAATCAGCCTTATATTGTGATATTTATATTCTACATGTACTGTATATTGTGAGTGGGCCCCTAAGGTCAATACGTGGCAGCAGCACAGAACATGTGCAGTGAATCAGCAGAAAAGAAGATGGGGAGCTACTGGGGCATCGTGGGAGACACACATCTTCCCTGTTGTACATCCCAAAACATAATGTACAACAGTTCTAGCTACTTCTTAAGCTAAGCTTTAAACTATTGCGATCCAAAATATGGAGATTCCTTTTCCGGAAAACCCCAGGTATCGAGGATTCTGGATAACATGTCCTATACTTGTATTACATTGCAGATGATTTTAATAACAGCAGCCAATGTTGCACAGTGGTACTCCAGGCGTGTGCTCAATGCTCCCTTAATAAATGGTCAGCTGCAACCGTTTTGTAATTCAGTGGTATAATATAGCAGCATGTATAAATTATTTTGCTTGTTTCAAGCAAAATAAACACTAGTAGCAGTTTTCAAATGAGAGTGACATATCAAGAACACCTTTAGGCAAATATCTGACAATTAATTTGCATCCTTTAAGTCAGCTGAAATGTCCAAACCACTCGGAGTTGAAATCCTCAAACATTTACATAAAATAAATGGATTTAGAAAATGTAAACCAGCCTGATACAGTCTTGTTCTTCAGTTTCCAGCATTAATCACATTCCCAGCGCCACCAGTTACTGCCCTAGGCAATGTTTGGACAAATGCAAAAGGCAGATGGAAATCTCCGCAGAGAATTTGCGCGCACTTGCTCATGTCGCTAAAGATATAGAGCCAAAGTGAGAAAAATACAAAGTACCAGAATCAATATTTGTGAGAGAATTCTAGTTTATCAATTGTAAATGCCTTTCTTTTATTATACATTTAATATTACCAAAATGTATTGTAGGGATGTGTAAAATAGCCACCCCTAGTATTATGTGCAGGCAGTCCCTCCATGTTATAGACTCCTAACTGGGTCCTAAAATACAGTTGGGAGGGGTACTGTTTGCTCTTCCTGCTCTAAGCTATGCCCCTTGTTGTTTCCCACAGTGACCAGCAGATGGCACTGTGCTAGAGTATAAAAGGCTCTGAAGCCATGCTTTTAGTGTCCATCTTGTGCTGGCTCTAGCCTGTGCAGGAGGCAGAGATTGAGTGGAACCTAGACAGGTCAGGTCTAGTAAGAATGGGCTACTCACCCTTATAGATCACTCTAGGAGTGACAGTCAGTCAGATTATTTAGCTGAGCAGTTTGAGGCTCCTACGAGGATTGTAGTGGGATTAAGATCCCAGGGTACCCATTGCCCAGAAGTAGGGACTAAGTGTACAGACCTAGGGTAGATAGATTCCCCTCAGGTTCCACTTAGGGAAAAGGCTGAAAGCTGGGTGTACCTCCTCAAAGCTGCATGTATTGTTCCTATCTCTGAGGAGAATCATACTGACCAAAGGTGTTGTGAGTACTGCCTATTCATTGTACTGTATGAACCTGCAAATGTTCTCTTTATTTATAATCCATTGAGGATTATATATTGTGCTCAATAAATCTGTTCTATGGTTAAGTTATAAGAACCACTGGCGCCAATTATTTGCACCCTGAATACAGTTACAGTTGCACTACACCCTGCTTCCACATCGATGCGAAGGCTCACTCCCTAAGGTTTTAAGGTCTCAGCCGGAGCATATGTACTGGGAGTGAAGCCCATAGTAGAGTAAGGTGCACTCACTTACTATAGCGCTTCAGTATAAATACCAGTATCACAAATAAACATCATATAGATAAATATATTCACATCTTCATTGTCTTTTCATACAGTTTATTTGTTGTGTCAGATATCTCTAGTTAAAAACCATATTACCCTTTTGTGTGAGGTTATTTTTTTTCTCATCTTTTCAAATCCGTTATTTTTTCAGCCAGATTTTATTCTACTGGGGAGCAAAAATGTCTGCATACAATGTAACAATTGCCTCTTGTAAATAATGTTTATTTTAAATGCTCCAATGGCATAGGGATGTTGTGGGGACTTCCCATGTTCAGCATGTGTATACCACATAAGATAAAGCCAGTCCATCTTCTAATGTGGGGCATACTTATCAATATAGAGCCATGGTCTGCCAGGGTAAAGTCCAGCTGCTCTCTTTTCATTTGTGTGGGATTTTAGGAACATACAGTACTAATCAAACAGTAAAAGTGAGAGTTCATCCTTTATGTTGGACTGTGGTGAGCTCTAGTTTCACTCTTTGATAAATCTGCCCTAAATTTGAGATATAAGGGCACACTGGTGTGGTTCTTGATGCACACAGTGTCGGACTGGGCCGGCGGGACACCGGGAAAAAACCCGGTGGGCCCCGGGCTCTTGTGGGCCCCGCCGGGCCAGATCCGCTACTTAGTTCGGCTGCGCGACCCCACTTTGTCGGGGGTCGCGGTAGAATAGAGGATCTGCGCATGCGCACAAAGGTATTGCTGCGCGCGTGCGCACAAACGCGGCGCCGCGCGCATGCGCACTACTACAATGAAGCACGCCGAAGTGGCAGCGGGGGCCGGATCGGGGCCCTGGGGCAATTGCCCCGGTGGGCCCAAAGTCCCCCAGTCCGACCCTGGATGCACATGCACATCTGTATTCTGCAATCCTTTGCATGGGCTGATCCCTGAACAGAAATAGAGGCCCATACCCAAAAGATACACTTCTAGGACTCTCTTGTTCTTTTGGGTCTTTTTTTTACCATTTAGCAACATCACACAAAACATTGTATAAAGGAAAATATGTATGATACTAATGTTGTATTAAGTTTTAGATTCTAAAAATATAATGATCTTTATGTGGAATTTTCTTTACTGCTTACTAATGGAGGATATATATATGGGCTGACCAATTCAACCCTAGGTAGATATAAGTGGGTATCTGACAGTTCAGCCCCCTGGTCAAATTGCCTGGTATGTCTGGCCATCTATTGTTAATACCAGCAGGAAGTGAGAAGGTTCTGCAGATCTTCTTACCTCCTAATCTGTCAGGGTGCATCAGAAGATTAGATTCAAATTTGCCCAAACCAACCAGAATCCATAGCATATGGATAATGGTCAGACCACCAGCCCACCAGATTCTGGATATCATATGAAACAATCAGTAGGTGTATGCCCAGCCTATGACCTTCACATGAAACTATACCTTCATACCAGACATGGGCAAAAGGCATCCCTCCAGATCTTGGTATGTTATATCATGACCATATATATATATGGTTATAATGCAATGCACAGGAGATGATGCTACTTTATGCAGATGCCTTTGCTAGTGTAACTTCAAAAACTCTCCAAGGGCCATTCTTTTGGTAAAATCATAGCTCATGTCTCCACTTCTGGGCCCAGGCAGTTCAAAGATATAGATATACATGGTCCCTAATGAATTGAACACTTACTTTATTATGTATACGTTTAGATGTGACACCCAGTAAGCAAGTGATACCACAATCTATCATCTAGATTTATTCAATCACTTAACTACAGGTTCTCCACAGTGGCCAATTACTGTCCTATGAGCAACCAGAGCTACAGAGAACACTACTGAATGACATTTAATGATATTTGCCTTCAAAATGATTCCCCCCTCACTTTTACTTCTTCGAAAAACAGAGATCATCTGTGACAGATTGCTGGTTCAATTCACTTAATTTAGGCCAAGGAAAGACACTGATTATATATTCTGTTTCTACATGTACTAGGTCAACTCGCTTCATTTAGTAATGCCTTAGGTGAATATTATTCACATATGGTTTCACAAATGAGAGCATTTCATGAAGGAGCCAGTACCCTGAGGATTTTTTCCTACCAGATTTAAATGTACAGCAAATGAATAAGCAACAAAGGGTTCAATGTAAATTCCCTTGTTCCAAATATTATCTGCAAGTGCTTACATTCGAAAATATTCATAAAACAGGCAGAATACCAGGCTGATATGGTTTTTTGTTTACTTTTAGTCATAGAGGCCTATTTGTCAAAGGTCACGACTAAACTCACATACTCTAAAACTATGTATTAAAAGATCTGAACAAAAGTATTACAGACAGAAAATAATGCACCAAAAATTCAAATAACTCTAAAACAAATTTCAGACAATTCCTAGTAAGAAAAATAACATCTGAAAACCTCTACGTCCAAACTGATTTAAAATGGTTCAATAGGATGTGCGCTTCAGATACAACCAAAAAGATTTTGACCAGTTCAGCAGCTCTTCCATAACACAACGCAACCCTAGGCTCCAATATTCAGTTGTATCAGATCAAAACACTTTTATATTGTCATTATAAATCACCAGAACTGCCCACATTCATATATAAAAACAAGCCCAGCATTGTACTACAGGCATGGCTGGGATGTTTGAAATAAGTAAAATATATTAATTTGCCCCTTAATATGGTTAAGATAATATTATTTTTTAGCAGGAGTAGTTTCTTATGTTTCTTTTTTAAAGGAGAAGGAAAGGTTAAAACTAAGTTAGCCTTATCAGAAAGGTCCATCTAAATATACCAGTAAACCCCCAAAGTAATGCTGCTCTGAGTCCCCTGTCAAAAGAAACACTGCATTTCTTTCCTTCTATTGTGTACACATGGGTTTCTGTATCAGACTTCCTGCCTTCAGCTTAAACCTCATTGCCCTGGGCAAGAGCATGCTCAGTTTGCTCCTCTTCCCCACCCCCCTCCCTTCTCTACTGTAATCTGAGCCCAGAGCAGGGAGAGACTCAGGCAGGAAGTGATGTCACACCATGTTAATGCTGCAGCTCCTATCCTAAACAAACAGAGAGTTTCTAGAGCTTTTTACTCAGGTATGGTAAAGCAATCTGCAGAATAAATATAACATTTTAACTTGCACTATTGCAGCTAATCTATTGGCATTAAAATGCCTCCGTAGCTTTCCTTCTCCTTTAAACCTGCAGTACATTTTGGTAATTAATAATGCATTATCTCAGCAGATAAACTTGAATTACCTCTGGTCTTCATTTCAGAAGAAAAAAAATCAATATCAAAGATTTTTAATTAACAAAAAACTTTTACAAGATCTCTTAGAAATTTCTTTAATTATAAAGTACTTAGCAGAAAGCTTTCAGACAAATTGCGTTCTGGAAATGCATTTAGGACATGTGAGCATACTGACAGTGGTAACACTGATGTAGTCAAATACCCTGTATGGGTGTTGATTCTCTCTCTCCTCTATATACAGTTTTCTCATAGTATCAAAATAACTGAAAAACACAGTACTGTTTTTCAGTTTTTAATGACCATTTGACCGCTTGTTCTGTACATCTCAGTGTGCATAGATTACATGGTTTAGATGTGCAACCCATTTGTATTGTTGGCCTCATTATCCCATGGATATGTCTCTTTATCCCTTCATATACTGTGTTTGCTACAATAGGCTAGTGCTATATACAATAATTCCATCATGTTCTACAAATGAAAGACATTCCTACAAATAGATCAAAACTAGTTTGAGCATTGGTGATGACACAGGAGAAGCACTGTAAGTGAGTCTGTGTAGACTAGAAGTGATCAGAGAGTTCAAGAAAAAAATGATCCAAAAAGGAATGAAAAGTAAAATAAAAAACATAGCCTCTGATGTGCATAACATAGAGCACAAAGAGATAGAAGAAGCATAGTTCAAGCTCAACCCGAAGAAGAAAGAGGAAAGTCGCACAGTTGCTATATGACATTTCAGTAGAGGTTACACTACTTCAGTACATAATGAAAACCTCATTAGACTGTGGACCTACACTTATGATGGGCTTTACAGCTATGGTACCAGAAAGTTTACTTTCAAAATTACTGATTTGTACAAGTATGGGATCTGTTATCCAGAAACCTGTTACCCAGAAAACTCAGAATTATGGGATGGCCATCTCTCATAGACTCAATTGTATCCAAATAATCAATATTTTTGTTTACAATTCTTTGCTTTTTCTCTGCAATAATAAAATAGTACCTTTTACTTGATCCACATTAAGATATAATTAATCCTTATTGGAAGCAAAATGAGCCTATTGGGTTTATATAATGTACAAATGATTTTCTAGTAGACTTAAGGTATGAAGATCCAACATCATTGACAGTTTACTTAAATACATTGGTGTGTGCTTTCTTTGCCTAGACAGTTTATTACAGCTAACTGTCTCAAAACAACCGACTCTGACACAGAGGGGCAAATTTACTAAAAAGTGAAGTGGCTAACGCTGGTGAAAATTCATCATACGTCATTTTGGCACTTCTCTGATTTACTAACAGGCATTGGCGTAATTATGCTAGCGAAGGATATAGACTGTGGCTCAACTTCGCACTCTCACGTCAAAGTAACCCGAAAGAGGCACAGGGCACATTTACTTAGCTCGAGTGAAGGATTAGAAGGAAAAAAATCGTAGATTTTTTTTTTTGGCTACTTCGATCTTCGAATCGAACAATTCAAAAAAAATCATTTGACTATTCGACCATTCGATAGTCGAAGTACTGTCTCTTTAAAAAAAACTACGACCACCTACTTCGCCACCTAAAACCTACCAAGCACCAATGTTAGCCTATGGGGGAGGTCCCCATAGGCTTTCCTAGCAATTTGTGTTAGAAGGAAAATCTTTCGAACAATTTTTCCTTCAATCATTCGATCGAACGAATTGCGGTAAATCCTTCGACTTCAATATTCAAAGTCGAAGGATTTAACTTCGATGGTCGAATATCGAGGGTTAATTAACCCTCGATATTCGACCCATAGTAAATGTGCCCCTACTTTTTCAATTTTACTGAACAGTATCTCTATCTCCAGACTTTCCTTCGCCACCTCAGACCAGACGAAGTGCAATAGAGTGGATAGAACTTGGTCCAAAAAAAGTAGAAATTTTTTCTAAGTCCCAAAAAACGCTGGCGTCTTTTCCTTTTTTACAGGGTAATAAGCTGAAAAAAGACTCTGGCGTAATTATGCTAGTGTAGGAGATAGACTCTGGTGCAACTTCGCACTCTAACACCAGGCGAATTTTCACTCAGGCGAAACAGCGTTACTACGCAAATTCACGAAGTTTTTGATTTTACTGAACGTTACCTCTATCAACAGACTTGCCTTCGCCACCTCAGACCAGGCGAAGTGCAATAGAGTAGATAGGACTTGGTCCAAAAATAGTAGAAATTTTTTCTAAGTCCCAAAAAACGCTGGCGTCTTTTCCTTTTTACAGGGTGATAGGCTGAAAAAGATCGATTTTGTTTTTTTGGGGCACCCTCCTTCCCCCCTACATTTGATAACATATGGCACCTAAACTATACTGTGGGCACATGTGTAGGGCAATATAACAACTCTACATCATTTTATTAAGGCTCCCCTGGCCTTGTGTAGTGTAATATATTTGCTGCAGCATATACGGCCATTGTACTTTAACTGCACGCCATATGCAAATTAGTCAACGCTAGCGTAACTTCGAACTGCTGATCGTATTTTTGCTAGCTCAACTTCACAAGCGTTCGGTACCTTATGCGCAAATTATCGTTGTCCAGGCAAATTTACACCTGGTGAAGTGTTGCGATGTGCGCAAAGCCAGCACTGGTAAATTTTCGCAGGTAAGTAAAAGAAACATGTGTAAAAATGTATGAAACCTAAGTGCATATATAGAAATGAACATATGAAGCAACAACAGCACAAAGCTGCATGACAGGTGTATGAGATTTAAACTAAGAGCAGACTGCACTGACCACCAGTAAATTTAAAAACTTAAGGTAAATTCCACTGACCTCAATGAACTGACTGGCTTATTAGCACAATAATTATTAAAAATATTTATATGAACTGCTTATTATAGAGTAATATCAACTGCAGCTACTTATGTGTCAAAGTCTGGTTTCTCTATAGTTACACCCTTGATTTTCAGGAACATGATTTGTGAGTTTGTTCCATAGTACTGTAGCTGCGGATGAAAGAAAACGTATCCATCCCGTTCAACCTTTTGTCCTAGAAAAACCTAACTGCTAGTAGATCTTTTGCATAGAACCAAACATCTTGGTACTATGCATTTGTGTTAAAGGAAGGCAGAAAAACAACTTGTACACAAGGTTTCTTATGGCAGGCCTTGGTAGAGAATTTTTAACACATTAAATTTATAAAGTTTCTTATTTACATGTGATCAGGTAAGGATCATGGGCTATACCACTGTTAAATCATATTATTTATAAAATTATTAACATTTATAAAATTATTTTATCCTGGCCATGCTATAGCAAAATGTGCATAAAGCAATCCTTTAAGATCTGGCCATTCAATTCTCCATAGTTAATTGCAAATGTCTCAGGTCTTTTCTTGTTGCTCAAAATGGATTCTGTTAAATACGGTAAGTCATATTTTGGTCAGACCTGTTTTGCCTCCACCAAGGGCAGCCCTACTCATCTTCATAATTTCCTTTAAACACTGTGCTTTGCTGTCAATATCATCAAACAACATTGACAGTTTTTCCATCACAGATACCTAGTATGTATCTTCTTGGTCTAGATAACTTCTCTCTTTTGTGAGGGTAAAGTAATAGGAAGATGTCCTTATACTTTAGGCTCACCCTGACATAGAGGAAAATCCATCTAATTGAAATGATTTTCTCATTGAGCTACTTAAAATTCTTCTTGGCAGATAAATTGATGTTTCCCTATAAGCATCACAGTTATATGGCTTATGGCTCCTTTCCAACATGTCCAACTCTCTTTAAAGAAGAAATAAAACTCAATATAGAAATAATTTCACATACTTATTATTATTATTTTGAACCTCTGTATGAGCCTAAGGCCACCACAACCCTTTCATGTCTTTCAGTGTTCCCCAAGTTGCTCACCATGTTCTATATTATTTACAGCTCTTGCTCTGGGCTGCTGTCTGTTACCTGATCTTACATGTGGGGGCACATTTACTATTGGTCGAATATTGAGGGTTAATTAACCCTCGATATTCGACTATCGTAGTCAAATCCTTCAACTTAGAATATCGAAGTTGAAGGATTTACAGCAAATGCTTCAATCGAACGATCGAAGGAAAAATTGTTTGACCGAACGTTTAAAACCTTCGAATCGAACGATTCAAAGTATTTTAATCCATCGATCGAACAATTTTCCTTCGATCAAAAAACGCTTAGATAGCTTATGGGGACCTTCCCATAGGCTAACATTGGTGCTCGGTAGGTTTTAGGTGGCGAAGTAGGTAGTCAAAGTTTTTTTTAAAGAGACAGTACTTCGACTATCGAATGCTCGAATAGTCAAACGATTTTTAGTTAGAATCGTTCAATTCAAAGTCGAAGTCGTAGTTGAAAGTCGAAGTAGCCAATTCGATGGTCAAAGTAGCCAAAAAAAACTTTGAAATTTTAAGTATTTTTCATTCTAATCCTTCACTTGAGCTTAGTAAATGTGCCCCGTGTAGTGTATACAATATCTTTAACAAACATTAAAACAAGCAAGCTGGAAACCATGTATCATTTTTAAATAATCGAAGAATCAAAAATACAGCTTGTCTATTCTGTTTCACATGGAAGGAATTGCTGGACAGTGTAAATTCTCAAAGAACCTATATGTGTATGTATATGTATCTCCTTTGTAAAGCTGACCATATATTGACCAACTTAACAGTGATTGTCCTATGAGGCTTAAATAGGAGGGAGCAAGATCCAATTTATTGCAGTTCTGCCACCGGGTTGTCCTCCTTTCGTTTGCATTTGCAGTTAAGCTTCTTCCAAGGGCCAAGTGGAGACTCCCGCCTGTAAGATTTAGGTATTAGGTGGCAACTGGGATTTAACAATTTGATGAAACTGCCCTTGAAGTGCCAAATATGCAAAGTTCAAGGTCAAAAATGGTCTGACCAAACCTGAGGTGATTGGTAAATTTAACAAATGTTTAATCATTAATCACTTTTTTAAAATATTTTCTTATTTATAGCATGCACATAAATACAGGAACAATGCAAAATGGAAAGGTAGTCTGGAAAAATATTCCAGTGAGTTTAGTATTCACATCTTAGTCCTGCCATTAAAATCAAGCTTAAAACCTTTTCTCAAGGGACTTTATCTTTGTTAAACCAGTTTACAAAGCCTTAAGCCTGTACAATGCTTTTACCGTTTTATACATAGTAGTGATTATTTATTCACAGAATAGTCTGAAAATCCGTAATTAGCCACAATTGCCATTAATCTATAATTAGGCACAAATAACAGTCTGCTCCTGCTGAGATTTGTAGCTCTAGGCTTAACAAGTTCTGTAATGAAAATAGCTAGAAATCAGGCTGCTGAGTAATGAATGAAAAGTTAGTATTAAAATATTCATATAAGCTTAACCATGTAAAGATCTCATTGCTGAGATTGGTCAATAAGGGCAGCAATAAGGCCCTTGGACATGTGATATTTAAGACTTGCAGGTCTGAGAAAAATATACTAGAGATATCCATGAATAGGATTATATCCAACCACCTACCTCTTACCACAGGTATCAGCACCAGGAAAAAAATACACTGACTGTATATTTATGCCATAACTTTATTGCCTAAGCCAGTGATCCCCAACCAGTGCCTTACAAGCAACATGTTGCTCACCAACTCCTTGGATGTTGCTCTCAGTGGCCTCAAATAAAGTGCTTATTTTTTAAATCCAGGCTTGGAGGCAAATTTGAACTATATTAAAACTAAGTGTACTGCCAAACAGAGCCTCCTGTGGACTGGCAGTCCACATAGGGGCTACCACATTTCCAATACTAGCCATTATTTGACACCCCAGGGACTATGTTTATGCTTGTGTTGCTCCCCAACTCTTTTTACATTGGAATTTTGATAAATATTCTATATATATATACATCATATAACCTATAAATTAGCGAGTACGGATAACCAGCATTACAGTGATACTTGCTAGAACTCCACAGAAGTGAACGTGCAAGGTAAGCCTTACTATGGACCCCTGCCACCTGGGACCAATACCACAAGATACTTTTTTGGGACTCACCAACCCTGATCTCAGAGTCTGTATCTGATTTAAACTACAGGCACACAAATTCTTTAATGTATGCACCACTGTATTTCACCCGAATAATTATATTTTTTTAATTGGAGATACTAATTCATTTTACTTCCATTAAAAGTATTTTTTTGATATAACAATGAAAATATGATCTGAAGTTGAGAAACATATTTATAATGCTAATATTCCATTTACTAAACAGAATATCAGTGCTTTTGACATTAGTAAATTCAATTAATAATTCACCTTGAGCAGCTGCTTTGCTTATATATTCATGTTTGAGACTTGGCAGAGACATGGATGTCACAGCTAAAGATTATTAAAGACGGAGTTTGCACGGATCAGTAAACCATATGGAAGAGTTCCACAGCAGTGCCCCTGTCAGGAGACGAAAAGTAAATAGATTGCCATTTTAGTCCTGCTGCTTTTCTGATGTGAGCACTTCAGTCAAACTTAGGAAAAATCCTGTGAAAACAGGATATTTATCTGTGTCTCTTTATTGATACTATGGAAAATGCCGGTATATTTACAAGAGACAAAGAGAAAATTGTAATGTTCATTAAAACTCATACCTTATATGCAAGTCTACTGCAGGGAAAGAACGTATAATAAAAAAAAAACATGGGGCCCCACATCCAATGACCTTGAATATTTTGGGGCACCATCTCGTATGATTTCTTTCATTTAGACAACGTAACAAAAAAGTCAACAACTTCTTTTTGCTTTGAAAACTATGCTACTCATGTCCCCAGCGGCCCACAATTTCAATGTTCCATAAGGTATAACCAAATCAACAAAACATTTTTTTAAAAATGGTGAGCTTCAGTGTGCCAGCAGGTTATACATTAAAATCCCACGCCTCCCATCTGACAATTATCACTGTGCAATTCTAGAGAATTACACAGCAATGCATTGTGCCAAAGGACAAAACTTGTACTGTACCTAGGGGTGTTCAAATGTGCTAGTTCAATTTGTCACCTGTTTACTCCATAGTAATTCCAAAGCATTTGTATTATTGCAAAAAAGAATCCTTATATGCAGGTGTTTTCAAGAGTGCTGAGTATTGGTATTTAGTCTGTTTGCCTGCAAATCTAATTAATTTACAATTTATGTGGCATCAACATAGCAGTGGTCCACACTATCCTTCCTTGGTGAAGCACAAAACTACTGAATTTACCACTATTACAGGGGCCACCCTGCCACTGTCTAGATGACCCCTTTCCACAACTTCATCTGATGTATCTGGTGTCTGGTCTCCTTCCCTGAAGCCTCAGGCCTCCAGATCTTACTGAGGTTTCCTGTGTGACTACAGGGACTGTGAGGAGTCAAAAGAAGAAGAGGAAGAACATAGCTCTTTTTTATTGCAAGGATTTTAACACACCTGGGCCAACATCAATACAACTCTTTTACAAGGCATATGTATCCCCCTTCATATACTCAGGGCCGGATTTACATAGCGGACGCCCCTAGGCCCACTGCAATTTGTCGCCCCTGTCCCCTCCCCTTTATTCGTGCAAATCTTCATGGAGATTGTATCTCCTGTGCATCCCCAGTGTTTTTGAACCAATGTGGGTGTGGTTGGGCAGCATGCCGCCCCCCTAAAATCCTGCCACCCTAGGCCCGGGCCTAGGTGGCCTTCCCACAAATCCGGGCCTGCATATACTGTATGTTCATAATGAATAAAACAATTCTCAAAACCTAAGAGGCATACCCCACCATGTTTATATATATATATATATATATATATATACATATATATATATATATATATATATATATACACACCATGAAAAAAAATTAAATCAAACAAGGAAATCCCAAAAACCAATGAATAACCCAAAAGGACTGGTTTATGTGGGAGGTGAGGAAAACCTTGAGTCTGTCCTTTGACATGGTTACTAAAGGTCTCCCTGGATGACACAAACTTCACATTGTAATTCATGTGTACATGAGGATGCATGAGGAGCTTCAATTCATTGCAGATTTTTAATTTTTAATTTTTTGGTGTCGTTTGTACTTTAAAAGGATATACAATTATTCATATACAACGGGAAACCTCTAATAATTTCTTTGTAACTTTTAGATGCAGCTTTTTGAAACGTACACATAGAATTTGAGGATGTGCTATATGTTCAGCTGGTTGAATGCCATAAATGGTATTTAATATATGCAAATATTAAAAACCAACATGAATTGTGCATTGTTTTTGTCCACAATGCATTTATCAGCATACCCTTGTAAGATTCATCCCACAAGCACAAGTAACAGCCTTAAATCAGCTGTTAGGTATAAGGCTCCTATATGCGCTATAGCCCTAATTAATTACTAAACTTCGAATTAATCTGGTAGGGCTTTTTGGGACAAAACTCAAATTTATTAAAGTCCAATGCTGCAAAAAGCCTGAAACCAAAAAGCCACTAACTCAGACTTGCTGAAGTTATGTTTAAGTCAATGGCAGAGGTCCCTATCCTATTTGGAAGTTTCTGTGGTCTGCTCTGGAATTAGGCCAAAAATTTCAGGCTTTTCAGGCAAAAATCTGAAAAAGTTGGGTCTTTTCGCAAAAAGCCAGAAAAAGTTAGCAATTCACGAAAAAATCATACGATTTGGGTTTTCGTATGATTTTATTGGGTTTTTACCCAAACCGATTAAGTATAGCTTTTTTTAATAATAAATAAGGTAAAATTGTGTATGGGAGTTAGTAAATAAAAAGTCACTAGCATTATCCACGGTATTTGACATCCTCTTATTTTTGTCTCTAAGTTACTCGCCCATTTAGAGTACAAGCTCTAGGGGACAGGGTCCTCCTTCCATTCCAGGAGCAGTAACCCATAACAACCAATCAGCAGCTAGCATTAACCAGTCACCTGTTTAAAAGCAAAGATCTTATTGGTTGCTATGGGTTACTGCTTCTGGACAAACTTAGTGCCTTTTATTACATATGGGGGTAAGCTCTTAAGGGGGAATGCAATTAAAAGTTGCCAGCATTGTTTTAAATTGCGCTTGTGCGAATGTTTAACACTGCTTGCAATGTAAAATCATTTGCTGGCGAATATTACATTGTTCTTTATCATTATGCAAAGGTTTAGCGTTAACACTTGCTCTGGATTTTTGTTAAATATTTTAAAAAACACTTTGCGAAATTTTATTACATGGGCTGCGATTGTTCGTAAAAGCCATTTGATCACAAACTTTGCGATGAAGTTGTTGAGGTCTGTAATCAGTCAAATGCACAAACATGATTGTTAATGTAAGAGTCTATGCGCAGGTTTTTTTGTACTTATTATTATAATAACCCCTATTTGTTTTATTAATTTATTATTCTGCTGTACATTGCTGCATACATAAGAAGCGTTATATTAAAAATACATATATACACACATATTAGCATAAGCATAGAGAGCGTGGATCATGTATATGCAAATGGAAGTAAAACTGGTGTTACGGGAAAAGTAAATGTCAAAACCTGAAACCCAGAAAAGCAAACACGATATAGTGTGAAATTCAATAATGTATTCCAATGGATTTGGATTCAAAGTAATATTTTACTGGCAGCAGAATTCATATTGACAGAGCTCAGCAAGGGTTACACAGTGCCACTACATTTCCAAAATACACAAGTAAGACTTGCTGTTTTTGTACATGCCCAGTGCGACAGAAAAACACAAGTTATGAATTTAAATAACAAAGTAGTAAATGATTACCCAGCATCACATGCCCATCTGAAAACACAAAATATGAAAATATATACAGGGACCTGTTATCCAGAATGCTCTGGAGCTGGGGCTTTCCGGATAACGGATCTTTCTGTAATTTGGATCTTCATACCTAAAATCTACTAGTAAATCATGTAAACATTAAATTAACCCACTAGGCTGGTTTTGCTTCCAATAAGGATTAATTATATCTTTAGTGGATCAAGTACAAGCTACTGTTTATTATAACAGAGAAAAGGGAAATCATTTAAAAAATTTTGATTACTTGGATAAAATTGTGTCCATAGGTGACGACTTTTCCATAATTCGGAGTTTCTGGATAACTGATCCCATGCCTGTACTGATAAAATAACTGATAACATGCATAGTAACAAGGACTTCTGTTTCAGGAACTAGAAAAAACAGGATTCTACTATTAAAGAGAAGACTAAATATATCACAGAAGTGGTAGTACATAATATTACTTTTTTGTGGAGATTATGTGCTACTTTTAAGGAAAATGATTGCTTCTGTAACAGGAACGTCATGACTCAAGGAATGGCGGTGAGAAACATTGTATTAAAAGTCAGAAGTGACAGTAAACTATGTGACTTGAAGAGTTCATGATACTCTGTCTTAAAAATCAGTTCAACCGACAAACAATTTTGAGGTAACTAGAAGGTTAGTAGAGAAAGCAAGATGGATTTTAGGATACAGAAGGAAATGGTGAAAAGCTCAGGAAACACATACTGTTTATGATAAATGGTCTCATGAATAAATTCAGAAGAATTCTTATACTTACTATGCTAGTGGAGACTATTTTTCAAGATCAGTGAATCGAAAATCATTAGGAGCAGCAGTACACTGAGAATTTTCTTTAAACTGTATATAAAAGAGCATAAATTGTATATATTAATAGTGGAAGGCTCACACAAGATGTCACATGTACAGACACAGTTAGCCACTAGTGATAGGCAAATTTATTCGCCAGGCGCGAATTTGCGCTATTCGCCGCCAGCGAATAAATTCGTGAAACGCCCGCAAAAATTCGACCGCAAAAATTCGCTGACGTCAAAAAAATTGTTTCGTCCCGTCAAAAAAAAACGGCTGCCGGCGTCAGAAACGGCCGCCGGCATCAAAAAAACACGAAATTCAGCGCAAATTCGCCCATCACTATTAGCCACACAAAAAGGCAACATGTAACAATATAATTTTACTCTTTATGCTTTATTTATGAACTTAGCATTACTGTATGTGCATAATGTGAAATACAGGTATGGGATTTCTTATCAAGAAACCCGTTATCTAGAAAGTTCCAAATTACGGAATTCCATTTTCTATAGACTCCACTGTAGGCAAATAAATATTGTTTTTTTTTTTAAATTAAGATTGCCTTTTTCTCTGTATTGATAAAACAGTACATCGTACTTGACCCTAACTAAGATAAAAATGAATCCTTCCTGGAGGTAAGACAATCATATTGGGTTTATTTAGGGGGTTATTTACTAAAACAAATCTTTTTCTCATATTTTACCAGAAACTCGAACTAACTCATTTATTGAGTTTTCAAGAGAAAACCAGTCCAACCCCCCAAAACACCCAAAAATCATGCCTGCAAAAACATCTTCAAATGGTTAAAGGGAACTAACTCGGCCATTCACATTTTGCTGCTTTGGAGTATAATAAGAGATGACTAAAACTCAAATTTAGCTGATGTTTTTATTATATATTAATAAATAACTTGAAAAAGTCAGGTTGGGGAAAAAATCAAGCAAAAACTTGAATGTTATGAATGTTTGGGATTTGAGGTTTTGTCTAAAAAAAATTCAAGGTTTAGTAAATAATCCCCTAAATCTCAAAAAGTTAGAAAATTCCACCATTAACAAATAGACCCCTGAGGCTAGAACTCCACAGGCGCTTTTAAAGTGGACCCGTCACCAAAAAAAATTATTCAAAATCTTATTTTATCACATTAGTCAAGCAAAATAAACTTTAATTACACTATATAAGTTATTTGAATCTTGTTTCCTTCAGTCTGGGAATTCATAATTATAACAAGCAGACAGGAGCCATTTTGTGGACACTGTTATTAAGGCAAGCCTTGTATCATCTCAGAATCTTGTTTGTGCACCAGAATGGGGGACCTGATGTCCATCCCCATGCCCTGGCTACACAATTAAATGGTAAAGAGAACGGGGGAACGTGGGGAGAGCAGTGACATCTAGGAAGTGCTGAATGGAAAGTGAAAGTAATTGTCTGCCCCACCTCTATGCCTAGGCATAGAGGAGGGGCAGACAATATTTGATTGACAGCTCAGATTTCTAAATGAGTTTACAACAGCTATGAATGCTTTAATAAAAAATAGAAATTGGATTTCATGTTTAATTTGAAAAGGACTTTGATTATACAGCTTTGTGTCTGGGTGACGGGTCCACTTTAAGTGAGATAGCTTCCATTTCCAACGTGCTGAGATGATCGCAGGCGTCACATCGGATGCGCCAAATCTAAGGTAAGTAATAGGAATGTCATATGTTGATGCTGCGTGCATCCAACTAGACACGACTGTCAGATGCGAATGCTGCAAGTTGCGTCTTCATCTAACAGTCGTGTCGGAAACATGCAGGGACAACGTCTGACATTCCTATCTTACCTTCGATTTGGCACCTCTGACGTAACTCCTGCGATTCATCTCAGCGCGTCCTAACGGAAGCTATCACACTTAAAATAGCCTGTGAGGTTCTACCATAAAACTACAGTTAACCAATTCACAGAAAGATCTCTTATCTGGAAAACCCCAGGTCCCAAGCATTCCAGATAATTGGTCCTATACCTATATTTGGACTAAAAAAGTATCATTGTATTCAGTCACTAAATAGCAATCATTGCATGTTGCAAGTGATTTACCAATAAGATGAAACTAGTGTCCCCTTTGGTGAATTGCCTGCAAGTTTCAGAGCTCATTTTTATAATTGTTTCTGATTGTTGTTACTTATGGAATTAGCCTTCAATTCACTGGATGTAAGTCATTTGCAGCAGAGCTTAGCCAAGCTGGCCGGGCAGTCTAAGCAACTCGGCTGCCACCTCATCACCTCCCTCGTGCAGGTTGAACAGTACATTGGTACCTTTGTGAGTTGCATAACAATAAATACATTAATGTATTGTTATTGCTATTTTTTATTACTAATCTTTCTAATCAGGCAATCTGTTATTCATATTCCAGTCTCTTATTCAAATCAATGTACGGTTGCTAAAAAATGTGCCCTAGCAACCAGATTGCTGAAAATTCAAACTGCTGCATAAAAATGCTAAATAACGCAAAAACCACAAAATATCACTCTCTATATCGAACTAAAAATTTCAACATTTCAGTTCATTATTCCAGCTTCCAATGGTAATATCTGGCAGATCTGGGACTATATATAATAATACTAGGGATGCACTGAATCCACTATTTTGGATTCGGCTGAATCCTTTACAAAAGATTCGGCCGAATACCGAACCGAATCAGAATCCTAATTTGCATATACAAATTAGGGTTGGGAAGGGGAAATCATTTTTTACTTCCTTGTTTTGTGACAAAAAGTCAAGCGATTTCCTTCCCGCCCCTACTTTGCATATGCAAATTAGGATTCGGTTCGGCCAGGCAGAAGGATTCAGCTGAATCCGAATCCTGCTGAAAAAGGCCGAATCCTGGCCAAATCCCGAACCGAATCCTGGATTCAGTGCATCCCTTAATCACACTCGGATTGGGTACAGAGGGTGGTTGTTAATGGGACATTCTCTACTTGGAGTAAGGTTCTTAGTGGGGTCCCTCAGGGTTCAGTATTGGGTCCACTTTTATTTAACTTGTTCATTAATGACTTAGGGGAGGGTGTTGTAAGTAATGTATCAGTGTTTGCAGATGACACAAAATTATCCAGCCCAATTAATTCCATCCAGGATGTGGCATCCTTGCAACATGATCTTGACAAACTGGCAATCTGGGCAGCTAAGTGGCAAATGAGATTCAATGTTGATAAATGTAAAGTCATGCACCTGGGATGTAAAAATATCCAAGCCACTTATACCCTTAATGGGACTGCACTAGGCAAATCCATTATGGAAAAGGACCTTGGAGTCCTTGTAGATGATAAACTTGGCTGTAGCAAGCAATGCCAGTCAGCAGCATCAAGGCCAAATAAGGTCTTGAGCTGTATTAAAAGGGGCATAGAGTCAAGGGAGGAGGGGGTCATTCTTCCACTGTATAGAGCACTTGTAAGGCCCCATCTAGAATATGCCGTACAGTTTTGGTCTCCATCACTCAAACAGGACATTATTGTATTAGAGAGGGTACAGAGAAGGGCAACTAAGCTGGTAAGAGGTATTGAAAATCTTGGCTATGAGGAAAGACTGGCCAAATTGGGGATGTTCATGCTGGAGAAGAGGCGCTTAAGGGGTGATATGATAACTATGTATAAATATATAAGGGGATCATATAATAATCTCTCTAATGCTTTATTTACCAGTAGGTCTTTCCAGCTGAAACGAGGTCACCCATTCCGATTAGAAGAAAAGAGGTTCCGCCTAAATATTCGGAAGGGGTTTTTTACAGTGAGAGCTGTGAAGATGTGGAATTCTTTCCCTGAATCAGTTGTACAGGCTGATATATTAGATAGCTTTAAGAAGGGGTTGGATGATGTTTAGCAAGTAATGGATTACAGGGTTATGGGAAATAGCTCATAGTCCAATTTGATCCAGGGACTAGTCTGATTGCCATTTTGGAGTCAGGAAGACATTTTTTCCCCTCTAAGGCAAATTGGAGAGGCTTCAGATGGGTTTTTTGCCTTCCTCTGGATCAACTGGCAGATAGGTAGTTAAAAAAAAAAAAAAGTTGAACTCGATACCAGATAGATAATGCTGTGTCTTATTCTAATGATACAACCACCCAGTTGTAAGTGACTAGTTTTAAGTGACATATAGATCCAAACATACAGAATACAGAACTGTACTTTTAATGTTCTCCTTAAGGGGTTATTAATATAATGTAGTTAAAGTCCCTATAATCCCTCAGCATGCGAGGTATGCGGGTGTAGATTGTAGCTAGTGGTACCTTGTCCATTATGCTGCATTCGTTTTTATACGGCACTGCAGTTTACCACCATTAAATCATGACCTTATAGAGTACAAGGGCAATGCATTCAGGAAACTTTGAATTGTATTGTCTATATTACAAAGATATAGGGGTTGCAAATATCCTATTACTCCTTTACAGTTATATTTTAATGGTATTGCATCTGCAGTTTACCATTTCAAATGAGTACTTAGAAATCTGTTATAATGTGATATTCAAATGATTGCAAATAATCATTGCTGTTACCATTCCTAGGCTGTCCTGCATTCTATTATCTTTACCAGTATACTAAAACTGTTACTGGTAAGGGAGTATCATTTATACCACATGCATGCAAAATATGGTGAGTATGAGGAGATTAAGATATTTCCAGGAAACTCACAGCTAAGGGTGCGATATCCCCTTAAGCAGGTATTTTGCAGCATTTGCCATTTGTGTGTCCGTTCCTGTAGCGGAAGCTGCTAGACTGTGATTAGGCTGCTAAAGGTACTATGTGTAGCAGATTTACTGGGGTCACATTTACAAAGTTAATATGTGTACTTATGCTCACTTTTCATATATTTTCGGTGTCTGGAGAAAGATCTTCCAGGAAAAAGCGAAAATCCAGATATAATATTTGTTCAGGATGTGATCAGCCATTGCCTGAAGATTATTCTCCGTCAAATTGTGAATCATGTATTTCAAGTGGCCAGTAAATAACACGGAACAGTTTGTTAGCTGGTTCAAGAAACTGTTGTCAAAATATGTTGATGAAGTCAGATCAAATATAAATACACGTATGTCACCTGCTGACATTCTAGAGATTTGTAATCTAGTTTAGAATCTTGATTCAGTTGCTGCTAGTGATTCTTCCTCATTAGTACAACACAAATCTAAGGAACGGTTTTATTTATTTTAGGTGGAAAACACACCCAAATTAATAAAAAGATTCTGATTGATGTTTCCTATAGATGCTAAGGAGGCACCCTGGGAGGAGCCACTTCAGGTGGATGTTTTGATCGCAAGACTTTCTAAAAGAACAACAATTCCTGTGGAAGAGTCACCATTTAAAGATCCTTGGATAGGAAAGCTTATATGGCAGGGAGGAAACCTCCAGCAGAGTTAAAAGCATATTCAAGGATAGTGTCCACTTCTTGGGCAGAAAGATCACAAGTGCATATTTGAGATATCTGCAGAGCAGCCTCTTGGAGTAATGTACATACTTTTGCAAAGTTCTACAAGCTTGACATAGCAGCCTTTAGCAGTACAGTTTGGGTATCGGTCTTGGCAGAGAAATAATGATCCCTCCCTGTGTTTAGCTTGCTAAATCCCAATTGTGATGTGCTGCCTGTAGGACGTAAGGCTAAGGCGACACTAGGCGATAGCGCCGCGAGTTGACTCGCGGCGACTTTTCGCCGCGACTTTTAAGCCGCAATCGCTGGGGAAACTTTTGCGCTGGCGTCTATGGGGAATCGCGAAAAATCGCCAGCGTAAAAACACACGCGGCGATCTTTTTTCTACTGTCGCTCGAAATTGCCTCGCTAGGCGATTTCGAGCGACAATAGAAATAAGATCGCCGCGTGTGTTTTTACGCTGGTGATTTTTCGCGATTCCCCATAGACGCCAGCGCAAAAGTTTCCCCAGCGATTGCGGCTTAAAAGTCGCGGCGAAAAGTCGCCGCGAGTCAAATCGCGGCGCTATCGCCTAGTGTGGCCTTAGCCTAAAGAAAATCAAAAATTTAGTCTTCCCTGAAATTTTCCTTTTCTTTAGTCCGAAAGGCAGCACAATAATCCCTCCCGATAAATTTAAAGTAGTGGTGTGTTTTTATTTAAGAAGCTAGAAAATGAACACTGATGCCTGGGGGGAGGAGGTGACTCTTGTAGGGGTTAATTAAGCTTGTTTATTATTCTGTCCTATCGGGGGAAATGGAATCTATTACCCAATTGTGATGTGCTGCCTTTCGGACTAAATAAAAAGAAAATTTCAGGTAAGACTAAATTTTTGATTTTGTAAATTACACTATTTCACAAAAATAGGGATTCATATGGACATACAAGTTTCAATATTTATTCTTTTGTGGCTCCACTTTCCTTTTTTTCAGCTGTACCCTCTTGAAGTTCTATTTGCTGGCTATCAGGTCAGGGTATTGATGTGACTTTCATCTTTATCTGAAGGTAGCATTCTCCTTATTGGCAAAGTAAAGTATCTTTTTACTTGGCTGCAAACTAAGTGTTGCTGAGTTTCTAAACTGTGCGTTCTGTCTTCTGTTTATTACATTTCTTCCTATTTTTAGGTTCACTTCAACTGGTGTATTTCAATTCCATGCAGCATTGGAATCAGACAAATGTTTTTAACATCTCTTTATATTGTACAGCAAAAATAGAGGGCTCAATTATTATACTGTATATTTTAGTGCGTGGTAACAAAGCTTACTAATAGGTAAAAAGATACCAATCCTTTCTGATTTAAAAGTCAAGTTAACCTAAAACTGAAACCCACACCATCTAAAAGATACTAAAATATCCATAACACACAAATTTTTCACTGCATCAGCTCTATATTTTATTTCTTTAGCAAATTTATTGCATTACATTGATGCTCTTTAGGGATGTAGCGAACGTCGGAGAAAAAGTTCGCGAACATATTCGCGAACTTGCGCAAAAATGCGAGCGGTTCGCGAACGGTTCGCGAACCCCATAGACTTCAATGGGAAGGCGAACTTTAACATCTAAAAAAGACATTTCTGGCCAGAAAAATGATTTTAAAGTTGTTTAAAGGGTGCAACGACCTGGACAGTGGCATGCCAGAGGGGGATCAAGGGCAAAAATGTATCTGAAAAATCTGCCTGTGTGTGCTTGGAAGAGATAGTGTAGGGGGAGAGCTGTTAGTGATTTCAGGGACAGATGATAGTAAGTTTGCTGGCTAGTAATCTGCTTGATACTGCTCTGTATTGGAACAAAAAAATAAATAAAAGCAGTCCTTACAAGGACTACTGTTATTGCAGCAGTCAGCAGATGAGATCAGAAGCAGGACAGCTGCCCACTGCAGCTACATACAGAGCACTGCAGTAGAAGGTAGATTACTAGCCAGCAAAGCTACCTAAGCTTAAATGTCCCTCAAACCCCTGCAGACTTCTGTCCCTCCAATAACAGAGCAGTATCAACACGATTACTAGCCAGCAAACTTTCAACTGTCCCTGAAATCACTAACAGGCAGCAGCTCTCTCCCTACACTATCTCTTCAGCACACACAGGCAGAGTGAAAAAACGCTGCAGGGCTTCGGTTTTTATAGGGAAGGGGAGTGGTCCAGGGGAGAGCTTCCTGATTGGCTGCCATGTACCTGCTGGTCTGGGGTGAGAGGGCAAAAAAAAGCGCCAACAATGGCGAACCCAAAATGGCGAACGTCGCGCGACGTTCGCAAACTTCCGGCGAGCGCGAACACCCGATGTTCGCGCGAACAAGTTCGCCGGCGAACAGTTTGCGCCATCTCTAATGCTCTTAACTGATTTCTTGTGCCCAACTTATGGTACCCTGGGAATTAAACATGAACAGTTCTCTGGACTGAAGTCTGTGACACTCCTCGGTAAGACAATTTTACTGGAGTGTTGGCACTGAACTTTAACACTTTATGTTTGAACACGTTCTGATGAATTAACACACTGATCTGCTTTATAAATGCCTTTGTTTCATTACATTGCATTACAATTACTATTTTTAACAATTTAAAGAGAACGCCCAGCATTAGACCTCTTGTCAATTGTGGCAATCCAAAATCCATGGGAGCATTTGCCTATTGCAATCCCATTTTATAGGACTTGTATTTTCTACCATGTCTTACAGGACAGGGTTCCCACAGCCTCTATTAGGGCAGGCAGGTCTGATCGATGTATATAAAAGTAAAAGGGCACAGGGTTTATATACCAAAAGCATCGCACTGGCAAGAATGAGGCATAGGCAGAGAAACACAGGTCAGGCAGAGGAAATGTGGGGACAGACAGACAGACAGCATGAGCCAGGAAACAAAAAACAAAGAGAAATACATACTACAGGGGCAAGGAGTAAGAATTGCCATAATTACTAGAGATGGCGCGAACTGTTCGCCGGCGAACTTGTTCGCGCGAACATCGGGTGTTCGCGCTCGCCGGAAGTTCGCGAACGTCGCGCGACGTTCGCCATTTTGGGTTCGCCATTGTTGGCGCTTTTTTTTGCCCTCTCACCCCAGACCAGCAGGTACATGGCAGCCAATCAGGAAGCTCTCCCCTGGACCACTCCCCTTCCCTATAAAAACCGAAGCCCTGCAGCGTTTTTTCACTCTGCCTGTGTGTGCTGAAGAGATAGTGTAGGGAGAGAGCTGCTGCCTGTTAGTGATTTCAGGGACAGTTGAAAGTTTGCTGGCTAGTAATCGTGTTGATACTGCTCTGTTATTGGAGGGACAGAAGTCTGCAGGGGTTTGAGGGACATTTAAGCTTAGGTAGCTTTGCTGGCTAGTAATCTACCTTCTACTGCAGTGCTCTGTATGTAGCTGCAGTGGGCAGCTGTCCTGCTTCTGATCTCATCTGCTGACTGCTGCAATAACAGTAGTCCTTGTAAGGACTGCTTTTATTTATTTTTTTGTTCCAATACAGAGCAGTATCAAGCAGATTACTAGCCAGCAAACTTACTATCATCTGTCCCTGAAATCACTAACAGCTCTCCCCCTACACTATCTCTTCCAAGCACACACAGGCAGATTTTTCAGATACATTTTTGCCCTTCATCCCCCTCTGGCATGCCACTGTCCAGGTCGTTGCACCCTTTAAACAACTTTAAAATCATTTTTCTGGCCAGAAATGTCTTTTTTAGATGTTAAAGTTCGCCTTCCCATTGAAGTCTATGGGGTTCGCGAACCGTTCGCGAACGGCTCGCATTTTTGCGCAAGTTCGCGAATATGTTCGCAAACTTTTTTTCCGACATTCGCTACATCCCTAATAATTACAGGGGCAAGAGCCAATAACAGGACCAGGACCATGAAATTGAGCTATGAAGTAGGACAAAGAACTAAAGAGCTATCACAAGGCAAGGAGCAGCAGGTTGTTCTGCTGTAGAAAGAAATTATCTGAGTAGGGTTACGACAGGAAGAAAAAATGGCAAAAATCACCTTGACGTTAAACATCAATGAGATAAAAGAGCCGTGTAGAACAGTATGAGTAATTAGAAATGTTACTCTATATTATCCACTGGAAGTGCTGATATCTATTGTTATGTTAAACTTTGTTTATTGTGTGGCTTGTGGCAAATCAGAAAATCTTAATTCCACCCACAAACAGTATTTTGGTAAAAATAGTAAGAAACTGAAAATGTTGTGATTGCCAGTTGCTGGACACCTGGAACATAAATTAAGAAGAACAGAAAGTCACAATCCACATACAAACCACATCACTTCAACATATCTCTCTGTGTCACTCACTGAGGCTTGGGAGGCTTTTATAATTATTATCCCACAGGTCCCAAGATGGCAAAGCAAAGTCTACATAGTTTATAGTTACTCAGAAACACAAATGTTTACATTTTATTATGCTCATAAACAGCAACCAAACAGCAGTGGATGCTTAAAGGGGAAGTAGAACAAAAAAATAAATTTAGGGGGCCCATTTATTAAACCTCCTTTTTTTCTGGTTGAGGTTTTTAGGGGGAACATTTTTCATGTTAAAAAACTTGAATTGTTCGAGATTTATCATACCCCAAAGCTGCTAAAAACCCAAATCTAAAAATACGCAATCTCAAACGTGTCAAGGTCATGTAGAAGTCAATGGCAGATGTCCCTGAAGTTGTTTCTTGATCTGCGCTGGATAATCCGAAAAAGTCTGGGTTTTCGTCTGATAATCCAAAAAAGTTGAGTTGTTACAGCACAAATTTGATAAAATCTAGTTGTCGGAGCGTCAATCGTTTGATATGAATTAACACTTGATTTTGTTACAGCATTTGTCGCTCTGATTTGTTCAAGAAAAATTATTTATAAATGAGTTCAATTTCTGGAAGGGAGTTTGGTCGACTTTGCTTTCATAAAAAAATAGCTTAATTTGAGTTTTATTAAATAAGCCCCTAAATGTAGTGGACTAAAACACACTTTATGTTTATAGACAGTCCCCTTGAGTTTATAGACGGCTAATATTACTAAAGGGTCCTATTCAAAATTTGGTTCACATTTAAGTTAACTTTTAGTATGTTATAGAATGACCAAGTCTAAGCAATTTTTCAATTGATGTTCATTATTTTATTTTGTATATATATATTTTTGTATATTTATAGTTTTTTTTAAATAATTTTCCTTCTTCTTGTGACTCTTTCCAGCTTTCAGGTGGGGGTCCCTGACACCATCTAAAAGACAAATGCTTTGTAAAGCTACACATTTATTGTTATTTCTACTTTTGATTACTCTTCTATTCATAATTCAGTTATTTGAATCAATGCATGGTTGCTAGGGTAATTTAGACCCTAGCAACCAGATTGCTGAGATTGAAAACTGGAGAAATGCTGAAGAGAAAGCTAAATAACTAAAAAAACTCAAATAATTTAAAATGAAAACCAAATGCAAATTGTCAGAATATCACTATCCCGACAAAGGGAGGGTTAATCCCCCCCGAAACGTTGATGCGCAGGTGGTCACAATAAAGAAAAGGGGAAGCTCCCCACCTGCATCATATTTGGTGTTGTGCGATTCTCTTCAAAAATTCTGCATTGTTATGACGTGTCTAGGAAAATCTGTACCACTAAGGCAGGAGTATCTAAGGGAAGGTGAGAGGTGCGGCTTCTTCCACATACAGAATATCACTATCTACATTATAATAAAAGTTAATTTTAAGGTGAAACATACAAAAGCAGGGACTTGCTAAAGCACAGCACTTCCAGTTACCTATAGGCTTACATGTAAGCTTACAACCCCATTAAGAAGGAACAGGTAGCGATAGCCCAGCTCATAATATAGTACATCCCAGTGGTGTAAGCCAGGGCTAGTGATTTATGTGCTACACCAAGTAGTGGGGTTAGTATTCCCTAATAGGGACTCCAATGTGGTAGGGTTCAGGGTACATTATTATCCCTTGGAGCCCCGCTGCATAATTCAATGCTGGGGCTGACTCCTGTGGTGAAATTAACAACAAAATTGACAGAAGGGACATTACACTACTCAGCCCCCCTAGACTTCCACCACACTCCCCAGTCTCTCCTGTGCTCCTTCACCCCTGTCACTGATGAGGAAGTCTCAAAGCTTTTGGCCTCTTCTCACATTACCACCTGCCCGCTTGATCCAATTCCCTCAAAACTTCTCTGCAATACCAATCCTTGTCTAATCAAAGCCTTAACTCACCTATTTAATCTCTCGCTCTCAACTGGACTGTTTCCTTCTCAAAAACCCTCTCTTGATCCCTCAAATCTTGACAACCTCCGACCTATCTCTCTGCTACCTTTCATCTCTAAACTACTTGAGCGCCTAGTCTACAACCAACTAACCTCATTCCTCTCTGACAATAACCTGCTGGACCCACGAAAATCTGGTTTTAAGCCACAACACTCCACTAAAACTGCCCTGACCCGACTAACTAATGACCTTTTAACTGCTAAAGCCAACAATCATTGATTTCTCAGCTGCATTTGACACTGTAGATCACCCTCTCCTCCTCCAGTCCCTCCATTCGCTTGGCCTTTGTGACACAGCCGTGTCCTGGTTCTCTTCTTATATCACCAATCGTTCCTTACAACGTAGTAGCATCTTCTCCCCTATCTATTTCTGTTGGGGTTCCTCAAGGCTCTGTCCTGGGACCATTACTATTATCCCTCTATACGTCCTCCCTCAGCAAATTAATCAACTCATATGTTTTCCACTACCACCTCTATGCTGATGATACTCAGATCTATCTCTCATCTCCTGATCTCAACCCAGAACTCCTAACTTGCGTCTCTTCCTCATATCCAGTCACTTATTAAATCATGTCACTTCCACCACCTAAGGAACATATCCAAAATACGATCATTTATCACCCAAGATGCTGCCAAAATTCTTATTCACTCTCTCGTCATATCACGTCTAGACTACTGTAACTCTTTTAATTGGCCTTCCCCTCCAGAGACCTCTCCAGTCCATAATGAACACTGCTGCAAGGATCATACACCTCAGCAACCGCTCCTCCTCTGCCTCGCCATTCTGTCAATCCCTGCACTGGCTTCCACTGCCTAATTAAATTCAAATTAATGACCCTGACATTCAAAGCACTTCATAACTCTGCCCCACCCTACATCTTTGAACTCATCGCTATATACTCACCCAAACGCTTATTACGCTCCTCTACTGGCCTGCTACTCAACTCTTCTCTCATTACCTCCTCACATGCTTGCATTCAAGACTTTGCAAGGGCTGCACCCCTCCTCTGGAACTCTCTCCCATGTATGTAACTCCATATGTTCTATGTATATAATTCATGTGATTTAGTTGTATAATCACATTTACTTTACAGTGCTACGCAATATGTTGGCGCTATATAAATACATGATTATAATAATAATAATAATTAATATGCTATATGGTATACTGCTGGATTTATTTTGGTTTCATTCATTATTATCCCAAGGTATATTAATAAACCTCAAGCTTAAGTCTAAGAACCTCTGATGACCAAAAGCCTGTATGTGCAGCTGAGAGGTATAGTTTAACAACACCGCTCCCTTACTCCACATATTAATGCAAGGGCCCAGCTGAAAAAGAGGGCCCAATATAATAGATTCATTTCACCAGTAAAGCGGAAATCTAGTTCTGCGCCAGAAAAAGGGTCACAGGTCTATATCATATTATATGATAAATTTATAGTGGTCTACTATTTCAATAAGTACCTTCTCAGATAAATGATTCTACTAAGCCTTGTAGGACAGTGGTTTGCATTCTGAGGGCATGTATTAAAAAGCAGAAAGGGAACAAAAATAAAATTGTGTACAATAAACTCCTCTTTGCAACTATAAAAAGTGACAGTAAATTTTTCTGAAGTCATTTAATTTCCATGACTGTTACTTTACACAATACTATGCATTATTTTCAGACAACAGTAAACACATTCTTTTTCTCATGATAGGATTCCTTTAACGCTTGGACTTCCATCCCATTCGCTTATCAGTTTTTGCATTATGAAGCCCATTTATAGCAGCGGAATGCCTATTTCCCTTATCAACATTTTTTAAAGGCTGGTTATTTACAGATAGTAAATAAAAGCCATCTCTGCAGCTGTCCTCCTAGAGCCCCCATTTTGCTAGGAATAAAACCCATAGTACATATCCGTCATTGCTGTGCATTTAACCCAAACTGATTAGAATTTAAAGAATTGCTGGGAAACAGTTCCCCATTATGTATCAATCACTGAGAGTGGAATAAATCAGATTAAGATTTATCTTCATGCTGCAGACTTTTCTGTGTCTATACAAATGGAGGAAAGAATAGGTATCGGTAGCAGGCTTTATAATAGCTATGAGCTACAATTGACTAAAGCTAGCTCAGGAGAAGTGGTACTTTTAAGTCAGAGCTGTTGAATATGGATGATTGCTTTTCAGAAGGGGGGGGGCTGCAGCGTATGCAATAAAGCAATGAAGAGTTTTGATGATATTTGGAAGCGACGTCACATACATATAAGCATTGCCGGAAATGACGTCATACACGAGCAAATGTCCTCCTCAAGCCTAGTCTGATCCTGGATAGGGTAATGGGAGAATGGGGGAAGTAGGGGCAAAAATCAGGTAATGTTAAAATGCCAAGCTATGTCCATATGAATTGTCATAATAATGACTGATTGATGCTCTTCACCCTGATCTATATCCTTATTCAATAGTGCGAGATGAATTGGTGTGTTATGATCCCAGTTACTCCTGAGAGCCGGTAACTGTTGGCTGGTAGGTCTGTCTATTTTGTTTTCAATAGGTGAAGGGAAATCTTGACGCACTCACGCTGACTTTCCCAAAAACAGACTGATCTCAACGTTGCTGCTCCAGAGATCCCACTATGTCCCACTGCTGACAAACAACTACTGTACATTTGTAGACAGTATTATCTTTCAAAGTGGAAAGAGCACAAGCCACCGCAGTACTTTGCTGCAAACATGACATATTTCAAGTAACCAAAGAAGGAAGCTCAACACAAAATTATTTAGAAAGGTGAATATTTAAAAGCCAAAAGAAAATGCTGTTGTTAGTGGAGTACCACAGGGCTCTGTACTAGGTCCCTTGCTTTTCAAATTGTTTATTAATGCCCTGGAGGTGGGCATAGAAAGTACTGTTTTTATTTTTGCTGATGATACTAAATTGTGCAGAACTATAGGTTCCATGCAGGATGCTGCCACTTTGCTGAGTGATTTTTCTAAGTTGGAAAACTGGGCAGCAAACTGGAAAATGAGGTTCAATGTTGATAAATGCAAGGTTATGCACTTTGGCAAAAATAATATAAATGCAAGTTATACACTAAATGGCAGTGTGTTGGGAGTTTCCTTAAATGAGAAGGATCTTGGGGTTTTTGTAGATATCAAGTTGTCTAATTCTGGGCAGTGTCATTCTGTGGCTACTAAAGCAAATAAAGTTCTGTCTTGCATAAAAAAGGCATTAACTCAAGGGATGAAAACATATTTATGCCTCTTTATAGGTCCCTGGTAAGGCCTCATCTGGAGTATGCAGTGCAGTTTTGGACTCCAGTCCTTAAGAGGGATATAAATGAGCTGGAGAGAGTGCAGAGACGTCCAACTAAACTAGTTAGAGGGATGGAAGACTTAGATTATGAGGGTAGACTGTCAAGGTTGTATTCCAATATTTAAAAAGGGATTATGATCTCAGCCTGGCAATTATAGGCCAGTAAATTTGACATCTGTGGTGGGCAAATTATTTGAAGGCTTGTTAAGGGATCACATTCAAAATTTTGTCCTAGTCAGTGGCATTATGAGCAGCAATCAGCATGGCTTTATGAAGGATAGGTCATGCCAGACAAATTTGATTGCTTTTTATGATGAGGTAAGTAAGATGCTGGACAGTGAGGGGGCTGTAGATGTGATCTATTTGGATTTTGCCAAAACGTTTGATACTGTGCCCCACAAACGACTGCTTTCTAAACTAAGGTCTGTTGGGCAGGGGCGTAACTATAGAAGAAGCAAACCCTGCGCCTGCAGGGGGGCCCAGGAGGTATAGGGGCCCCACGAGGCCCTAATTCATAATACAGTTTCAATAAATATTGGTAAAACAAGTCAACTGCTAAAAATTTTGGGGGCCTGAAAAATAATTTGCTGTGGGGCCCAGTAATATCTAGGTACGCCACTGCTGTTGGGCTTAATGAAGTCTTTTGCACATGGATAGGAAACTGACTACAGGATCAGGTACAGAGGGTGGTTGTTAATGGTACATTCTCTACTTGGAGTAAGGTTCTGAATTACGGAAAGGCTGTCTCCCATAGACTCCATTTTATCCAAATACTCCAATTTTTTTAAAAATGATTTCCTTTTGTTCTGTAGTAATAAAAAAGTATCTTGTACTTGATCCAAACTAACGTGTAATTAATCATTTTTGGACACAAAATCAGCCTATTGGGTTTATTTAATGTTTACATGATTTTCTTGTAGACTTAAGGTATGAAGATCCAAATTAAGGGAAGATTTGCTATACGGAAAACCACAGGTCCCGAGCATCCTGGATAACAGGTCCCATACCTGTACTACACTAATGGAGTCATTTGGCACAGTTGCCAGTTTTATGCACTTTGCACCCTACTTTTATCTATTGCAGAATAGCCAAAAGTCTCTGTGCACCAGTTTGTATGCATTATTGCCGTCATCAGTACAGGTATAGGATTCATTATCTGGAAACTGCTATCCAGAAAGTGCAGAATTAGTGATGAGCAAATTTTTTTGCTGAGAAATGACGCTGCAGAAATGACACCCATGGACTCCAATGGAAGAAAAAAAATGTTGCGCATCAAAAAAGAGTCAGCGCACAACAAAAAAAATAATTTCCTTTTTCTCTGTAATCATAAAACAGTACCTTGTACTTTAGCCCAACTAATATAGAATTAGTCCTTATTGGAGGCAAAATAATCCTATTTGTGTTAAATGATATTAGGAGACATGTATGGAGATCCAAATTACAGAAAGACTCCTTATCCGGAAAACACCAGTTCCCAAGCATCCCAGTTAACAGGTCCCATACCAGTTTCTTTTTAAAAATAAGTAATTATGTTGCCTTAAATTGGGGGACGGAGTTGTGGGTTTCTCAAGTGATACGTTGCTTGGATCCATAAGTTGTACCACTTGTACAACACAAATGTAAAAGCGAAACTTTTATCTGCAGAAACCTGCTTGTATTATTTTAGCAGGCACAACCTCACTAGAGCATTAGCTGATCATTCCTTCCCAGAACGTGGATGAAGTCGACAGCAGCCTGTGGTGAATTTATGATAAACTGGTATAACATTTTTTAGAAGAAAAGATATGAAAGCGCAAACACTGCTTGGATAATGCACGAGGCAGTCTTTAAGGGATTCGGCTTTGAATAATGTCTGATCCAAGTTAAATTTTCTAACGAGTATGTTGGGGCTTTCAGATATGCTGACATTCAAAATAATAATTCAGCTTATTCAAAAATGTCAGCACAGCCATTAGAGGCAAGATTTGGATAAACACTTTAAGAAAACACTTGCTGCTTTTGCAAACAGAAGAAACATTTGTTTAAGTTTTTAAATCTTTTTTCAGACTTGGAATAGGCTAGCTTTTATGACTTCTGAACATGCACTGCAGTGGCTGCCATCAAGCAATCCTTTAAGTACAAGCATGATATCTGTTATCCAGAAACCTTTTATCCAGAAAGCTTCAAATTATGGAAAGGCCGTCTCCCATAGACTCCATTTTATCCAAATAATCCACATTTTTAAAATGATTTTATTTTTCTATATAGTAATAAAACAGTACCTTGTACTTGATCCAAACTAAGATATAATTAATCCTTATTGGAAGCAAAACCAGCCTATTGAGTTTATTAAATGTTTGCATGAAGATACTAATTTATGGAAAAATCCATTATCTGGAAAACCCCATGTCCCAAACATTCTGGATAACGGGTCCCATACCTGTAATAAAAGTTGCAAAAATAAGAACAAAATAGTAATATTCTTCATTAGACAGTGACTGCATTGCAAATCTTAGTTGTGCATTGTGCACTTTTAGGGGGTTATTTACTAAACCTCGATATTTTCTGGTGGAGGTTTTTTGGGCAAAAACTCAAAATTTTAGAGGAAAAAACTTTTTGAGATTTATTATAACCCAAAGCTGTAAAAAGTTAGAATTCAGAAACATGCCATTTCAAACCTGCAGCGGTCATGTAGAAGTCAATGGCAGATGTCCTTTTACAATTTAGTGCTGTGCTGGATTTGGTCCAATAAAAATTGGGGTTTTCGGGCAATAACCAGAAATAATCGAATGATTCGGGCATACAATTTAGGTTTTCACTTCATTTTATCATGTTTTTCCAACCTGACTTTTTTGAGTTATTTTATCGATAAATAAGATAAAATCTTTAATGGTTGAACTTGGTTTAATAAAAATATGAGAGAAAAATTGAGTTTTATAAATAACCCCCCATATTTACTGTATGCTTGAAGGTGACTTACTCTTTTCGATCAAAAATCATTTTTTCAATAAGACATTTTATTACATACATTGCGCACTGGTCCAAACTATGAAATTTGTGGTCTTTCTTCCACTGGCAGATGTACCTTTCTCCCACCAGAATTCTGGAGTCAATGTGGATACAAATGGGCAATTCTCAATTGTGCTATAACTACTGCAACTGCGTCTGATTCACCAAACTGGACACAACTGCATCATGCATGTGGCGTCTGTGTCAACAGCTCAGCTGTGTAGGGTCAGAATGGAAGGCAGGAATGGAAGGCTTCACAGAGCACATCTAAATGCATGTACAAGGAGCATATTTTGACGCAAGTAAGTGATTTCAGGCACAACTTACTATAGGAAAAAGCGCAAATTTCTCCTTGGTGGAGCTGATGATATGATTGCTAGCTGGACTTTCTTGCTTATATCTGTTAGGGCTGATTTAATTAGAATTTTCACCACAATTGAAAGTCAAATGATGGTTTAAAAGCTCTAATGTTTGATATCTATGAAGTGCAGAAAACTCTAATGTAAAACTTCGGCATCTAAAAGCTTGCAAGTCAACGGAAGCTGTCATAGGCAAATATTGAGCAATCGTTTCGAATTTTTCCATTCCCATTTTCTACCCATTGAGTTGAAAGCAAATTCGATGCATTGAAACGGCTTAATTTAATCAAGCTTTTTGTTTTCACATTTCTTAATAAACAAGGAAATATTCAAGTATGGTAAAATTTCGCATTTATTCAAATTGAAAAATAACCCTCTAAAATTCACAAATTTCAATTTTACTATTCACTTTCTATGAATCATTCATTGGTTCTCAGTTTCCTGTCTTATTTAAAGCTTTGGTTACCTTAGCTGTACTGGACTCTTTTACCTCTACCACTGGCAGGTCCACTTTCTTCTATAATGGAGTCCAGAAATGTGCTCTCTCCCCTTATACAGGGGCAGGATTCACTAGATCCCTGGGCCAGAAGAGGGAAGCCTCCCATCCACAGGGCAAATGTGACATACCTGGACTTCCTGAACTAGTCATAGCTCATACACAACCGCATTTGCCATATTTGTACCAAAAAATTCAGTCAGTTGCACACCTCCCCCCATTGATTAAAGGAACTGGGCTTGCGGGGCAGACCCAGGTCTGCTTCCAATTGTTGGCATTAATTGTGGCACTCCCCCCCCCAGCGAGTGAGGTACATACTGTATTGCATAGTGGAAGGGTGTTGAGCTTGCAAATGGGCTGGAGAGCCCCGAGCGAGAGTCCCGGTGGGCACAGGCACCCTAGTTAAACACTGTGGGGTAGGTTTATCAAAGGTCGAGGTGAATTTTCAAATGAGAAAAATTTGAATTTCAAGCTATTTTTTGTGTACTTCGACTAGGGAATAGTCCAAATTCGATTAAAATTTGAAAAAAATTCAAAAACCAGAATATCGAAATTCATCATATACTGTCTCTTTAAAAATTCGACTTCAACCATTCACAATCTAAAACCTGCCAAATTGCTGTTTTAGCCTATGGGGGACCTCCTAGAACAGGAGTGCCCATACATTACTAATGTGAGGTCTACTTTTAGCGATATCCCCATCCCATTATGATTTACATACATAAAAGCTTTTTCATTACGTGAAATATATTAAATATTGATTTATAAGAAAATGTTTGTTATATTTAAACATCAATTTCTAATGTAACTGTAACGTAGTATATACCTGAATTAAAAGCATGAAATAGGAGGATGTTTCAGACAAGCTGTTTGTTGACAGTGTCTTGAGATCTACTGATCACCAGCTAAAGGTCTACTGGTAGATCCCGATCTACCTTTTGGACACCCCTGTCCTAGAACCTATTTGGAGTCAATTGGTGGACTTAGAAAAATCAAAGTATTTTTTAGGAAAAACATAGAATCTAATTTGATCAAATGCGCTATTCCTTTGATTCGTATGATTCGAATTTGGCCAAATACGGACATATTCGATCAAAAACGGACCTATTCGACCAAAAAAAAAAAAATTTGACTTAATTTCGGTTGGTGTTTTTGAATTCGAATTTCTAAAGTTTTTTTCAATTCGAAATTCAACCCTTGATAAATATGCCCCTGTGTGTCAGTATGCATTCTTTGAACTTCTGTATAGTTGCACTCAGCACCAATGCCTTCCCTTTGCCTCCTGTTCCAAATCGAGGGTTCCCTATCAATGAAGGGAACCCTGGAACTACAAGAGTGTCCACTTTGTACACTACATCTAGGGATGTAGCAAACTGCCGTTTTGGTGTTCGCGAACGCCGGCAAAAATGCGAACAGTTCGCGAACAGTTTGCGAACTTCGAACACCCGCAAAATCGTTCGATTCGAACGATCGAAGGATTTTAATCGTTCGAAGGATTTTCGTTCGAATCGAACGATCAAAGGATTTTCGTTCGAATCGAACGATCGAAGCCATTCGATCGAATACTTTTCATTCGATCGAATGCTTACAATCATTCGAACGAATGGAAATCGTTCGATTTTAGCGGTCGAAGGAATCGAATGGTCGAACGATTTTTATTCGAATCGAACGCGAACTCAAATTGGCGAACGTCGCGCGACGTTCGCGAACAGTCGAAGTTCGCGCAAACTAGTTCGCTACATCCCTAACTACATCTGTGGTAAGTAACTCACTTGAGTCCCATAAATTAATATAACTATGCCACAGAGTTCCTATTATGAACTGATAGTATTACTTTCAAATCAACATCCTTTCAATTCTCTGAAACTGAAAATGAACCGCACTCCCACAGCGTAAGTAACATATACTGTAATGGATATCAGGTATTTCAGTGAAACACACATAACTAGAACTGAAAATGAATCAGACAGTTTCAAACTGCAGAAACAAAAATAAAGATACTCTCTTAGTTCTCCCTGAAAAGAATTTTGGCATCATACAGTAAGCAGTAAGGCATCTAAAGATCATCTAGATCTTTATGGTAATAAAGTTGCTATCACCCTATTAGGCAGAATCACATTTGTTTGCAACCATGTCAGGTAATAATAATTCCAGTTAATAACCATGCCAGTTAATAATCTAAAAACTGTTTTGTTAATGGCAATGGATAGAAGAGTCTGACGCTAAGCAGAATAACATATAGAATGGATAGGATTAAACGAGTTCATTTGGATGTGCAAACTCCAGAAGGAAAGTTGCGATTGCATTTGTAATTGTGGCAGCATCTTCCCTGAAACACATTTAGGGGCAGCCAGCCATTCTTATCTGTGCCCAACTCAAGCATTATAAACTTGATGTCCAGTCAGTGAAAATGATTTTATTGCAGTAAATACAGTATGTAAGTCCTACAAGGTTTGGAATTTTCACAATAATTCATTTTCTTTTTTTCTTCATGACTGAGGGTTGCGACTTGACTCACCTTTGGCACTGGTTCAGCCATATCAGGAAATTGTCAGCCCAAGGATTACTTGATCTCAGCTGGTTTGCAACAACACTAGAATTGTTTTTAAATCAAGGTATTCTTACAAGACTTTGAAGTTATAAGCTATTCCCACTCACTACTTGGTGGGCAAACACTGCCCATGCTCATTCTACTTGGGCGCTGGCTGTAGTTCTATAAAGTTGTTTCTCCAGTAGATCCTTCTCTCATTAAGCACGCTTGTACCTGTGGCTTGTTTCCTTTTGTATGGTCCTAAACTACACCCTCCTATAAACCCTAAGACAGTACCCATGCCCTAGCTACTTCTAGTGGTCTAACAGTATAATTACTATTAATATATTTCTACCCTAACTCTGTACAACCACCTAATGACAGAAAATGGCAAATACCCTAAATAACTTTTGTCAAGCCCCTTTTAGCCTTTTACACACTGTTTAAAAGTATTGGTAGTGTATAAATACCAGGAAATAAATAGGTTTTAAATAAAACTTGTGACCAATTATGCAGTAAGTTTATAGAGAAGGGTTACTAGAAGAAGATGTTGGAACAGGCTAACGAAAAGGTAAATTATGCTAGTAGGGAAAAACTTTTACATACAAAATACGTTATATGTTTATCGTTAAAGGGATCCTGTTGTGGGAAAACATGTTTTTTTCAAAACACATCAGTTAATAGTGCTACTCCAACAGAAGTGTGCACTGAAATCCATTTCTCAAAAGTGATTTTTTTTATATTCAATTTGAAATCTGACATGGGGCTAGACATTTTGTCAATTTCCCAGCTGTTTTAGGTGGCAGTTTTTATTGTTTGAGTAAATAGTTTGATTGTAAATTTTAAAAAAAGTGCCATAAACCTCAGCAAAATCACAACTTCAAAATCTTTGGGTTGGGAGTCTATGTTAATCATGCTATTATAGTGAAGCAATTACACTAGTTCTGCATTGAATTTGAAGTGTTATAAATCCTAAATTTTAGGTACCAAAAAGCCACCTCTGGGTGCAAAGTTACAGAGACACACCAGCCCTGTGGTCTATGAATGTCGTTTCTAGGGCTTGTTGTTGCATTGCATCTCTACCAGACACTACAGCTTTATTTGCTATATAACATAGAGGTCTGGGAAGGTAATAATTAATAGGCAAGTACTAGTAAACAGGGCCATACTAAGCAAGCAAAATACATTTTATCTGAATATTGGTACACAAACTCTTCTTCCTCCTAGTAGACAGTGTGAAGCAAAGCAATAACTGTACAGTATGTGCATAAAGCTATCGGTATTGAAGATGGCATGATAAGCAAAACAGCAACATCCTGCATGGGGGCAGAAATACTAAAGGGCGAAGTGGCTAATGCTAGCATCAATTTGCTAGCGTTACCACCGGCCACCTTAATAACGGACACAGGTGACCATTCGCTAGCCAAAGAGACAGGAGCAATCGGTCATAGGCACTCTATCGGCAGGCGACAATTCACTCTGACGAATGCTGAAGTAACACTAAAAGTCGCCAGTGTTCAGCGCTGATGACGAAGTGTTGCACTGGGTGCAAAAGTGGATGCTGGCGATTGTGGATACAAGCAATGTTATAAGCTAATATGTAAATGAAAGTCAAGTGAAGTTCTATGCACAATTTTGCCTTTTAAGAGCTTAAAAATGTGAAAAACAAAAAGCATATATAGGTATGGAACCTGTAATCTAGAATGCTCGGGACCTGGGGATTTCCATAATTTGGATCTTCATATCATGTCAAATACAAAATCATGATTATCAAATTAAATTACCCAATAGGCTGGTTTTGCTTCCAATAAGTATTGGTTATGTATTAGTTTGTATCAAGAACAATGTACTGTATATTATTACATTAAAAAAAAAAAAATTAAAAAATTGGATAATTTGGATAAAATGGAATCTATGAGAGACAGCTTTTCCCTATTTCTAAGCTTTCTAGTTAACAGATTTCTGGATAACGGATCCCATACCTGTATTTCATTTAGACTTTATAGAAATTGTCCGTTATTTATATCTGTCCCTGCCATCATATACTCTCTCCACAGAAATGGGTTTTAGTGTAAGTAATAAAAAAAAGACTTGCATATGGCCAAAAACTTTATACAGCTGCCGTGGGTATATTTACAGAATATTTAGTTGTAATATCACATCTTCATTTTCTTTGTTACATGTCTGTATAATAAACATTAAAAGCTAAACAAACAAAATAAAAAAAAAAAAACTAATTAACAATTCCCTTATGGAGCGGGCTCTGCAGTAATATAAAGGAACTTTTAAAATATGTCTCGTTTTTTCTAAAGCTAATAAACAATCATATCATGTATTTCCCCCAAGGCTTATAAATATGAAATTCAATTGGCGATGTCATTCTTTCACTGATTACAAAACATAGTTCAGTTTCATTGGCTATTGTGGAAGAAAATATAATAAGCTCCACTAGGCTTGAGTACCAGTGCAAACTGCATTCCCTTCTTCTTGAGATATATATCCATTAACTGCATGTGGGATTCGACAAAGATGTTGCTGAGCACAGTGCACCTGCAGCTGTATTACACACTCTGATTTTTATTCAAATTAAAAAACTTTTACCAAACAAAACCAAAATCTTGCCATATCAGAATGATACTATATTACAATATTTACATTTATTATTTACAAAGATAAAGTAGAAGAATGAGTCCAAGAGAAAGTTCATCCAATATTTTTCATTCACACTTTGTTTCTGGATCTCATGAATCTTAATAAACATCATTTCCCTTAAGATTGTTTTATCATAAGGTCTGTTAAAATCATTCCCTCCCCCCCCCCAGAGTTTTCATGCATCACATAGCCAATCACTGACAAAATCATTTACACAGTCTCCTGGTTATAGAGATGCTTCCTGTGAATAATTCTGTAGGCTCTCTCAGCATAATTATTAGCACATATATTATAAATACGCAACACCTTAATAACCCCCATATATAAACTACTTGATACAGAACAACCCACCAAAAAGTGCTCTTAACTCCCACACCCCCAGGGACACTCTCTGTTTACAGAGATATTTCATGTTGCCCTGCATATACTGTACACTATACTTTGCCCTGCAATGACAGCCAAGCATTATCATATAGCTTTGCAGGGAGTCTCGCACAGTTTTTTTTAGACACACTGATGGGTTGGACAAAGATGCATAGCAACTTTTTTTATATATAGAGTAAATATTGAATGAAAATTGGTGACATTTAAAAGATATAAAGATGATTGTGCAATGTTTCCTGCAGTTACTTTGTGCTTTGTCTGGCCAAAAGTCACTTGCCATATTAAACACTAGGGGGCAAATTTACTTATGGTCGAATATCGAGGGTTAATTAACCCTCGATATTCGACTGCCGAATGGAAATCCTTCGACTTTGAATATCGAAGTCGAAGGATTTACCGCAATTCGTTCGTTCGAACGATTGAACAAAAAATCGTTTGATCGAACGATTAAATCCTTTCGAATCGTTCGATTCAAAGGATTTTATTCCATCGATTGAACAATTTTTCTTCGACCAAAAATACTTAGAAAGCCTATGGGGACCTTCCCCATAGGCTAACATTGAATTAGGTGTTGAACTAGGGGGTCAAAGTTTCTTTTTAAAGAGACAGTACTTCCACTATCGAATGGTCGAATAGTCGAATGATTTTTAGTTCGAATCATTCGATTCAAAGTCGAAGTCGTAGTCGAAGGTCGAAGTAGCCCATTTGATGGTCGAAGTAGCCAAAAAAATCATTCGAAATTCAAAGTATTTTTTATTCTATTCCCCCTAGGCCCCTAGGACTAGTAGCAATAGACTTAATTTGAGCACAAAAACTTATCTGGTGCTTTATATCATGAAAGTTTCACTGCAGTTTGTCAGAAAATATGGGAATGAGTTGTGCTATATATGTTTTACTCCTCAATTTAAAATCTGGCTCTATGCCTCTCTAAAGGCAGTAATATAAGCAGACATAATGGGGCAGTTTGGACAGTTTCATCCCCATTACCTGACATTTGTTGCACGTATTAAATTCGTAGAATGTGGATTCAACAGACTGATGTCATTTCATCAGATAACAATTGGTCTGTCTGGGCGTATTGTTCTATCTGAATAATCTAATTCGTCCTGTATGGCCAAAATCAGGTAGCATTCCATAAAAATGCCTTAATGCCAAACAATTAATCCACTGCAGCAGTCCTAACTTTAAGAAGGGGTTTGATGGCTTTTTAGCAAGTGAGGGAATACAGGGTTATGGAAGATAGCTCATAGTACAAGTTGATCCAGGGACTGGTCCGATCTTGGAGTCAGCAAGGCGTTTTTTCCCAGTCTGAGGCAAACTGGAGAGGCTTCAGATGGGGTTTTTTTTGCCTTTCTCTAGATCAACTAGCAGTTAGGCAGGTTACAGTATATAACAGTAATGCCCTTGCACCAATAAAGGCTTTTTTATTCAGAAATATATTGTGTGCTGTTCTCTACAGGTTACAGTATATACGCATAGAAGGTTGAACTTGATGGGTGTGTGCGTTTTTTCACCCTAACTTAATATGTAATTAGATTAAGGGGCAGATTTATCAAAATCGTAGTTCATAAAAAAATAACATGCAGAAAAAAAAGTTGAAAAAACCCATAGTCTCAAATTGAGAAAAACAATGCCAACTTGATTATTGATAAACTATTTCCGAAGGCTTTCATTTCAAAACTATGTTTTCCAAATGAAAATGGAAAACTTTACTGTGAACAAAAAATGGTAACTATTTCTTTAACTACTATTTTTATTTGCCTTCAGAGCTTTTTTAGATCCTAGGTAGAAATACAAACCTTCACATTTCTAAACAACTCCTTACAACATACTTATCTGATAAACACTTAAAGGTTTATTTGTCATAAGCACAGACTCCTTTAAATTGGACTCCTTAAAGCCCATAAAGAAAGCATGGCTAGCACTGAAGTGGTTAAGGAAAGTGCCTAGGACTGGGGTGGTGGTGATTTAACAGGGAAAGAAAATGTTGACTGTGGGTATGGCCATTAGGGATTGGAGGAACATTGGAGGCAAGGGATTCATTTTGAAGGATAGCACCTTAATATTTTGGGGAGTGCCTTACCCTATCTCATTCTGTACTGCCCTGGCACCTGGAGCACTGGAATGGTCTTCTACCTCTACACTCCCCCTTCATTTGTTGTTAACCCATTCAGTCATTAATTGATTGCATAGTTTATTCTGCAATGCCGTCCCCCCTCGCATACCTTTTCCTGTGCCGGAGGGGGCCCGGGGGGGGGGCACACCGTTAGTGCAGAGAGCCCAATTGCACTCTCCTCCACTAGAAAAGCTTAATTTCAGTTTAAAAAAAAATGGAAATTTGGCTCTTAAAGGTACCAGGATTGGCTTTTCTGGTAACCTCCTCAACTTACCTCATTGGTGCAGCAGCACTAATGAATAGTGGTTTTTATTGTAATGTGATCCATGATGGGTTATTAAATAAATGCTTTACATTCTGTACTTATGTTCTATAAATTCATATACATATTCACACACATATTAAATGTGCAAATTTCACAGCCACTTTCTGAAATCACGACAAACCTTATATTTGAATTTTAGTAAATAAGCCCATAGTATCTTGATGCCCATCTACAAAATATTAGACAAGATCACAGTGACAGCTCATCATTAGGGATGAGCCAAAAATTGGTGCGTCAAAAAATAATTTCCTTACACAACTATTTTTCTCGCTCCAGATGCATTATAGGCAATGGCCATTTTTTCCAATGGCGACTTTTTTTGTCTCTCCAATAGTTTTGTCTTGGCGATCACAGATGGCGAAATGTAGAAATTTTGCCACAAATCCATGGCTGGCGAAAAAATGTGCTCATCGCTACTCATATTGTATACGAAGTGGAAAAGAGTGAAGTGTTGATCTCTAAGAATGGGTAACATTTAGGCTGTGATATGTAGAAAATTAAAGCTAAAGTAAAGGTTATGTGTTCACACAGGCAAAACAATTACTTCAGGTTCTTTACTATTTTGAGGTAAAAAATTATCATAGACAGTGGGTGGCATTTTACAAAAGCAGAATAACCCATCTGAGCTGGACTGTTTACTCAATGTAAATTTATCAGCTGAATATAGCAGACTAATTGACTAATTCAACTCAGACCAGTGAAGATCAACTCAATATATATATATATATATATATATATATATATATATATATATATATACATACTCAATATATATAATTTGGAGAATAATGCACATAGGTGGATAAGTGAGCTAGAGAATTAGTGAATCCATCAAATGAGCATGATATTTAATTTATTACAGCATCTTTTTATTTTATGTTCTATTTTTTAACCCTGTCTTGAAACAATCTATTACATGTGGCAAGATGGTTTGATTCCATAACCTTTTATGCTCTTATGTTACTCATCTTAAAAGGAAATCTTTTTCATCTAATGAAACAAAATGATTGATTTTTTGTGTTCTGTAAAACCTTTCAAATTGGCCTGGGCTCTGGATATATCCATAAGCTGCCTTCATTACCTTCAGGCTTTTCATCTTTGCTTGTAAACAAACCTCCAATATATTTTCCAAACAAGCACCATCTCATTATTAATATCATTACCTCACTTTGGACTATTTCAAGTATTTGTATTATTTTTTTGGGTATATTTAACCTGTCTAATAACTACTGTAATAATTCAATGCATATAGGTAGTATACCCCATAAAAGACAACACATACATAATCCTTACACATACACCTGAAGGGATACAGGTTAAATTATAGATAATGTTGTAATTGGACCTGTGGACCTAAAACAAGCTGTACTTTCGTCTGAATAAACATTTCCATTATTTGTGACCCTTATGAGGGGTCATTCATTTACTTTAACACAGCTACACTTGGCTACACAAAGTTCTATAGGTACTTGTATCAACATGTGCTCCTTGCACTTCTGTATATTTGTGCCCAGCACTCCTGCCTCCTGTTCCAAACTGAGTGCAGTTGTGTCTATTGATGTTGTGGGAACCCTGGAGCTACCAGCACTTCTAAAAAAGGCGGCAGCTCCAGATTTTTCTCAATGCACATGTCGCTATCATGGCAATCGCCTAAAATGCTGCCAATTAGACTTTCAGATCAATTACATCCAAGCCAAACTCCAAACACAATTATGATGCATCAGATGCAACTTCCTCTGGAAACAACAGTGACGCTGGAATTATGGGATAAAACACAGACTTTGTGATTGTGTGTGAAATTACACGTTGCACACTGTGATGCCATAAGTAAATGTTCCAAAACCCACCAACACACCCTGGCTTCTCAAGTACAAGCTGGCAGTGGCGGAACTACCGGGGTAGCAGAAGGTGCAGCGGCACCAGGGCCCGTGCCCATACTCCCCCGATGGGGCCCGTGACCGTGTCCCTTTGGAGAAGCAGGAGCTACAATGGGCACCACAAGAAGGAGATGGGGGTCGGGTCCTTAACTAGGGAAGCTTGTGTAATGGCGGCTATGGTTCCTTATAGGCAGTGGCTGTAGCTAGGGAGGTGGGGGACGCACTGCACTAGGTATTAAAAAGCTACCTGGGAGGGGAGGGTGCGGCAGTCAGAGCTCAATGCATGCGGGCAAAGCCCTGCGTACGCTGCAATAAACACACAGGGCTTTGCCCGCATGCTTTGAGCTCTGAGTGCCGGTTTTCTTCTTGCCATAAGTAAATGGTCCTTATGGTTTCAGCAGAATATATGTTTCAGACTACTGAGCCCTAAAACACTGAGTGTGCTAGAAGTAACAGGTGGATTTTGTGAATTTATTACCCAAGCCTGAGTTGAGTTCTTACTATCTACCTGATTGCATAATAAATGTACCCTTGGGATCTATGCTGGAATAGGTGTCATAGCAGTGCAACTTAAACCCAGAAAAAGGCATCTATTTCATATCCTGATGAAACACAATTACAGGTATGGGATCTGTTATCTGGAAACCCTTTATCCAGAAAGCTCCAACTGTTGTCTCCCATAGACTCCATTTTATTCAAATAATCCAATTTTTTAAAAATGATTTCCTTTTTCTCTGTAATTATAAAACAGAATCTGGTACTTGATCCAAACTAAGATATAATTCATTCATATTGGAAGCAAACCCCATCTATTGGGTTTATTTAATGTTTACATGATTTTCCAGTAGACTTAAGAAGATCCAAATGACAGAAAGATCCCTTATCCGGAATACCCCAGGTCCTGAGCATTCTGGATGACAGATCTCAAACCAGTACCACAATTCAGCACTGTTTGATAATCAACTCTACTGCAAACTGTTATGAAAAAATGTCTCCATGTTGATTTTTGCCCCCTAATTACATATTTTTAGTTTCATGACTATTTAAATGCACAAGGCCGAAGGCCAATTGTTTTTATACAGGTCATGGAACTCCGAGGAGACTTCTTATATCTTCCTATTTTGCATCAGAGGGAACTTTATTATAATGCACAAGTTTCAGTGAGTCATGTGACAAAAATGACAGTACTATGCTCCGATTATAACTGATGACATCACTAAGCACTGTTTATAAAAATATCATTTACAGGATATTCATGGTGCCTATGAACTCCGATGCCCTGAATCTGCACGGAGTAGTAAGTAAAGAGTAATGGGCATTTACCAAATGTACTACCTAGGCTGGGGGGGGGGCATGGTGGGGGAGTCTATGTAGGGTAGGGGGTATGGATTTTTGTATTAGCAAGGGTTTGCTTCTCCTTTAAGCTACTGCAGAAGGTCAATTCTAGAGCAAGTGTAAAACGCCTGAATTCAGTAAATAGCCACTTTCCCCCAGTACTGAATGCAACTTAAATGTTCTATAACTTTAATCTTGCTCAACAAAACCTGTAATTCCATTTAACAAGAAAACATTTCTGCTAGTGAGAATATTCAGGGTCTGCAAAGATAGGAATAAATCTTTAGTAAGTGTGTTAATTTCTGCTGCAACAGAAAATGGTCTATAACCAAGCCATGCATGGAAATATTTTAGCCTTAATAATTGTGCCTTAATCAAATGATTTATTTTTCTACCAACTGAAATAGACAAGTTCCTTAAGCAGCTGACCTTCATCCTGACCTGCTAATGTACCATATAAGCATGTGATATTTTTTCCTTAATTATTAAGTGAATGTGACTGATGCCAAATGAAGCAAAGCTGTAGACACATTTACTTATACCTCTTCTTTATTCGAAACACCACTGATATGACTAGAACTCAATGAAGGGACATCATTTCCTGCTCTTTATTTCTTACTTTCAATTATGTTATCTTACTGAGAGTGAGAACTTTTTTGTTGTATGCATATTGCTATTCGTTGTATCAGTTGTGTATATTTAGGGTTTAGAGTTTGTGTTTTTTTCACAATTCAATAAAAAATTCGTGAACCTCAAATAGTCATTATTTATTTAATAATGTGGGGCCAATTTATTAAACCTGGGTTTGTTCTTGTCGAATTTGTAAAAGGGAAAACTAAAAATTTTGGAGAAAAAAAACCTTGAATTTTCAGATTTATTACACCCCCAAAGCAGCTAGAAATCTGAATCTGAAAATACTCAATCTCAAACCTGTCGAGGTCATGTAGAAGTCAATGACCGATGCCGCTGAAGTTGTTTCTAGACATCACGATCTGCACTGGTTTTTGTCTGATAATGTGATAAAGTTGAGTTTTTGAGGAGATGATTCAGTAAAGTTGAGTTTTTGAAGCGTCAATTCAAAAAAGTGGTATGAATTGAAAAGTTGCTTAGAATTAGTCATTCTCTAACATATCAAAATTAATTTAAAGGTGAATCAGCCCTTTCAGATCAGCTGTAAATCTTGAATAACTTTAAACTTCTAACCACAATTTCTCAAGACCTAGAAAGGTGGATTTCTACTTTTACACTGTGAAATCTGTGGGGTATAAAAACAACAACATAGAATGTGGAAACTATACCCTTTGTTTTCTCCTTTGTCTATCCCTAATCCTGCTACTAGTCATCTCAGCCTTATAAATCGCAGAAATTTGTTAGTGTAACAAGATCAAGGAGGCTCCATTTTACCATGTCTTTTGAGTGAATAGATTCTCATTGTCTTATGCACATGCATCTTCTTCATGTATAAGACATGAAGATCTTCTACATAAAGACCTGTGAGAAGTGTAGTTCGAAAAAAAACTCCCATTGATGTCAATGTATTTGTTGAATTATTTACTGTTTCTAAAATTTGCGGTGAAGCAAAACGGGTCACAGTCACCCATCACTACTGAAGCACAACAATCAATAACATAATAGCTGAGAATAACCTTCCCTGATTGTTTTATACTGACACACAAATGGAGTATATGTAGTGATGGGCGAATTTGCTGAAAAATTTGCAAATTTACAAAGAAATTCGGGAAACGGCAGAGAAATTTGCGAAACACATTGAAGTCAATTGGTCGTCAAAATAATTTTGATGCGCGTACATTTTGATGCCCGCTACAATTTTTATACGCATGCCTATTTTGTACAAATGCCTTAAAGTCAATGGACGTCCGAATAATTTTGACGCACAAATTTTTTATGCGCATAACTATTCTGATGCGCTCCCAATTTTTTGCGTCTGTATAGCCTTGAAAACATAAAACACCAACTAAAAGATATTACAGGTTCCCCATGATTTTTTACTATTAATATTTCAGACCTGCACCCTGTGTGTCTTCTTCCTGCTGTGACCTCCCTTCTTCAGGATGCACAAGGTGCAGCGGAGTGGGCAAAGGGGGGCCTGAGACAGCAGCCCTGGTGTTTCCCAGCCCCCCGTCCAACCCTGTCTAGAATCCAGGTACTTGTTTGACCTTATACCTTAGGCACACCCAATCCCAAATGTGTTCCCTCTTTACTCACCATCTATTTTACTGCTCCATGTGGTAGCTATTGAATTATTGGCAGGTAAACTCAAACACACAAAATATAATCTTTTTAATATGTGACCTACAATCTCCCATTCTTCCTCCTCATCAATCATTTGTCCTGTGACTTGTGATCGCCTTTCTGATGTACACTTGGTGATGCTTTGTTTCTTTTGTGAAATATGTATAAAATAGTTTATTAAGAAACAATATTTATATGCATGTTGCAGCTGATTGGGTCAAATAGGTGGTTTGTGGAAGATAAACCCTCAACCTTACTATTTATTTCCTTGGAGGGACCCATTCTGGACTTAAATCACATGACTTTTCATATAGTTTCAAATAGTGAGGCCTGCATAGACTTTCTCTTCAGTGGTGAGAAATAGAGATGGCGCGAACTGTTCGCCGGCGAACTTGTTCGCGCGAACATCGGGTGTTCGCGCTCGCCGGAAGTTCGCGAACGTCGCGCGACGTTCGCCATTTTGGGTTCGCCATTGTTGGCGCTTTTTTTTGCCCTCTCACCCCAGACCAGCAGGTACATGGCAGCCAATCAGGAAGCTCTCCCCTGGACCACTCCCCTTCCCTATAAAAACCGAAGCCCTGCAGCTTTTTTTCACTCTGCCTGTGTGTGCTGAAGAGATAGTGTAGGGAGAGAGCTGCTGCCTGTTAGTGATTTCAGGGACAGTTGAAAGTTTGCTGGCTAGTAATCGTTTTGATACTGCTCTGTTATTGGAGGGACAGAAGTCTGCAGGGGTTTGAGGGACATTTAAGCTTAGGTAGCTTTGCTGGCTAGTAATCTACCTTCTACTGCAGTGCTCTGTATGTAGCTGCAGTGGGCAGCTGTCCTGCTTCTGATCTCATCTGCTGACTGCTGCAATAACAGTAGTCCTTGTAAGGACTGCTTTTATTTATTTTTTTGTTGTTTTACTACTACTACTACTACTACTACTACTACTATAAGAGCCCAGTGCTATTAGTCTAGCAGTGTTGGGGAGTGGGACTGGTGTGCTAATCTGCTGCTCCTAGTAGTTCAGCAGCACCAACTTTAATTTTTTTTTTTTTAATATTCATTCTTTTTTTATTTAACTTTTTTTTATTTTACTACCGCTGTAGTAGTGTATAAGTTGACCTTTTAGGCATTATTTGCCCTGTAGGCATTTTTTGCCCAGTGTGTTATTCAACCAACTGCCATCTAGCATCACTAACAGCTCTCCCCCTACACTATCTCTTCCAAGCACACACAGGCAGATTTTTCAGATACATTTTTGCCCTTGATCCCCCTCTGGCATGCCACTGTCCAGGTCGTTGCACCCTTTAAACAACTTTAAAATCATTTTTCTGGCCAGAAATGTCTTTTTTAGATGTTAAAGTTCGCCTTCCCATTGAAGTCTATGGGGTTCGCGAACCGTTCGCGAACCGCTCGCATTTTTGCGCAAGTTCGCGAATATGTTCGCAAACTTTTTTTCCGACGTTCGCTACATCCCTAGTGAGAAATGGGTCAAAGGGTAGAACAAGGAGCTGAGAGAATCTACCCATTTTGCCTTTCCTAAAAATTCACAAAACTGCTGAAAAATATGCAAAACACATTGCTATAGGTGACTTTTTTGTAGCTAATTACAGTAGAGTCTATGGGCAACTTTTTTCTTACTAGAATTGCATTAAAGTCAATGGGTGTTTTTTTCTCACTCTAAATGCATTGTGAGTACAATTTTTTTTTTCACTGCAAATTTTTGTTACAGCTTCGAGAATATATCTGCCACTAATCCAAGTGTGGGGAAAAATTCACTTATCACTAATACACACTCAGTTGCTTAAAAGCTCCAAAAAAACTTCATGCAGGCTATTAACATCTTCAAATGGTTCAAGGGACCTCTGCCATTGACTCCTATATGAACTTGACAGGTTTTAGTTGTACTAGCTATTCAAGCTATTTCCAGGGTCGGGGTATAATAAATCTAGAAAAATTCGAGTTTTTTTTTTTAAAAAAATTTTTCATCTGAAAATGTGAATTTTGACCAAAAAAAATCAACTTGAAAACTTGAATTTTCATGGAAAACACAACTTGATCCTTAATAAACTTAATAAACTTTACATATTTTGGCCAAAGTGTGGTACTAACACCAAATTTTTAAATAAGTTTTAAAGCCACTGGTAATCTTTCTCATTCTTTTTGTGTACAAATAATTTTATTGTTTCTAGCAGTTGGTCAATGCCACAGTGTGGGTTAGTTAGACCTTTAATACACAGTATTATTGGGAGACATAGGCAGGTTCTATAATACTTCTATAATACCATATTTCTAAATAGCATTTTTAGCATAAATAATGAATTGTGTTCTTATTTAGACCATACGATTTAAATCTTTTGCTTTTAATGTATGTAAAATCATACAAATATCATTCAGATAGACATATGCTGCAATTCTATTGGGTTTATTTAATGTTTACATTTTTTTAAAGGTATGGAGATCCAAAATATTGATCCTTTATCTGGAAAACCTCAGGTCCCAATTATTTGGGTAACATATTCTTTACCTGTGTCATAGCACCTTGCAAATGCCTCTAGAGAAAACAATCCTGTACCATTGCTTGTTCTTGATATCCTTTCTTCCTTCTGTTCCTTTTCCTGTTGACCTATATTTTTTTTTTATGACGCTTCACCCATAATTATAAAGCAGAAAAATATTATACATTAGAGTACTAAATATTACAGATATCTGCACATACTGAGTTCTGTTACAGTGCCACCACTGTAAAGCATACAAAGAAGGTGCCCGTGATTGATTCTTATGGACAGTTTGGTGCTCTGCTAAAAATTGTACCAGATTGCTCGACTATTAAATTCATACCAATCCATGGCTTATGTACTGTGTAGAAGATATCGGCACACAAGGCATTACCATTGCAGGGAGCACCTGCTTGTTTATTGTGCGGAAATGCAATGTTTCGGGGACACACCCCTTTGTTAAGCATGTGGAAACCATAGTGCAGGGCATCCAGCATACTGATATCTGATATGCTCTTCATATATAAAGTTTGGAGGGGACTGCTCTTTAAAAGGCATGATATGTAACTGCCTTACTAAAAAAGCATGCTGTGCAATATACAGTATAGTAAGTTCTAGCTCCTACAGTCTTCAAAATAATCCCTCTCTAGCTGAATACAGAATGGTATAGAAGCAACTGATGCATTGCTACCCCTTTATAGCTATTACATTCCCAAATGAAAAATATTGAAAAATATATTGGGGAAAAAGCAGAGTATTTCTAAATGAGATGTACTGCTCACCTAACGCATAAAATCAGTGTTACAGGCCACTTATTTTATATGGCTGTGCATAAATGCCCTATAACGTAAAGGGGTTAATGCTGTTTCATCAAAGCGCTAACTACTTTACATTAGGATGTCATAAATAAATGAGAAACTGCTTGCACCTCTTTTGCAAGATGTACAAGATCTAACCTTCCGTGACACTTAAGTTAGCATATAAAAATATATTCCTCTTTGAAAAATACAGAGTCAGCATGAGAGAGAGTGCAGAATCAGCACAATCCCTTTCAGTCCAGCACCGTCAAATAAAGTTGTCAGTCCAACTTGGCATGAATAGTTTTTAATGAAACCACTCAACAACATTGCCTTTTATTCTGTTACAAACTTTTAGATTTAGAATAAAATAGTCCATTGGGAGAGACAGAGTGGTCTACCTAGTAAAAAAAATTAGCTTTTTGGTCAATTTGAAATGAACCAGAGTTTAGTTAGAAACCTAAAACTTTCCAGTATCTGTGATATTTGGCATTTTCATAATAATATTTCATTATCATCTGTAAATGGAAATGCCTCTTGATACAAACTTTTCTTCACTGTTAACTTTCAGAAGCATGAGCATAGGGGCCCATTTATTTAGTTCGAGTGAAGGAATAGAGTAAAAAAAGTTCGAATTTCGAATGGTCGACCTTCGACTACGACCTTCGACTTTGAATTGAACGATTCAAACTAAAAATCGTTTGACTATTCGACCATTCGATAGTCGAAGTACTGTCTCTTTAAAAAATTCTTCGACCCCCTAGTTCGCCACCTAAAACCTACCGAGGCCAATGTTAGCCAATGGGGTAGGTCTCCATAGGCTTCCTAACAATCTCCTGATTGAAGGAATATCCTTCGATCAATAGATTAAAATCTTTCGAATCGTTCGATTCCAAGGATTTAATTGTTCGATCGAACGATTATTCCTTCGATCGTTCAATCGTAGGAATAGCGGTAAATCCTTCGACTTCAATATTCGAAGTCGAAGGATTTTACTTCGACCCTAGGTAAATGTGCCCCTTAGTGTAGCATCGCCACGATTGGAAATAGTACAAATGTTGATCTAACAATATTTTTGCACTTACAACAAATTTTGAGTTACAGTTGCACTATGTAACTATGTAACCCTGCCTTCACATAGTTGCAGGGCTCAACTAGGCCATGGATATCCAACTGCAGACCAGTGGGCCACATTTGGCATCCAGAATATCATTATGCCCCCTGGCATGCTTAAGATCTCTAGTCACACAGCAAAAGGGCAGCACTCCGTACTTTAGTAAAATTGCCTTTATTTCCACATGCAGGGCAACATATGCAGCAACGTTTCGAGCCTCGCACGGCTCTTTGCTTAAGATCTCCACACACTTCTTTGTATGACATCCTATAATATTCTGACTTCCAATCAGCAAATTCCTGTCTGACCACATAGAAAATCTCGGACAGCACAACAAACGTTAAAAGCATTCATGCATCTCTTGTAATGTCTGATAGGGCTGCAGATGTTTTTATCTTGGCCTCACTACAGCATTTATTTGCACACAAATTCACATCTGACAGTTATAGTCAGGTATTAAAAGAAGCAGCATTTAATTTGCAATTTTCCTTCATGAATCATAAGTATGAATAACAGATGAGTTGTTTCGCACAGTATTTTATACATTTCAATGTCACACAACCTGAAAAGCCCACGGCACTGCCAGCTCCATCTGCTAACTCCGCTAGAGGAAAGGAAGACTGAGTGCAGAAGTCTTGACATAACACCTGCGTTTAATATGAAATGAATGTATTAGTCTCATCATCATCGTTGACACCATGTAAATGAATAATGAAAGGACATTTAAAATGGAAATAGCTGCAGCTTGCTTTTTGCATTCAGTACACTGGAGCTGTACAAATAATTTCATGACATTTTTTGAAAATATTATAGTTATGATAACTGTTAGAAATTATAATATAGCCAAGAAAGTGCAGACTGGGTCTAATGAGAATATCGAGTTTGACGGTAGAAATTCCTTGCAAGTCTTGTAAAATACTACGACTCATTTATGTCTGTCATTTAAGTCATTTAAGTGCTGTGAGCAAAGTTCTATTTCGAGAGTTTGCCAGTGTTTTTTTCCCAAAACATTGACGTCATAATGGTTACAAGTGGGACACAATTGCGCTGCACCTTGTGGAATTGCCTCCAATTTGCCAACATTTTGTCATAAATGCCCAGAAGCCAACTTTGCCTAATTTCTTATGTTCAGTGTGCAATTGACATCTGCCCTGGATTGTTTAGGTGCAAGTGTGCAGCATTTATTAGTGCTCCTTGCAAAGAGAACTTTGATACTATTGGGTGGTCAGGAGCTGACAGGAGCTCTAGGGTTCCATTGCATCCATATGTGCAGCAGAAAGAAGACCAGGAAGGATTAAATGGGAACTAAAGTCTAAAATAGAATAATGCTAGAATTGCTGTATTTTGCATACTATACATAAACATGAACTCACTGCATCAGAAGCCTAATAAAACAAATGATTTATGCTTTCAAAGTTGGCCACAGGGGGTCATCATCTTGTAACAATGTTAAACTTCTTTGCAAGACCAAGACAATGCACATGCTCAGTGTGGTCTGGGCTTCTGTTGGGAGGCTAAGCTTAGGGATCGTCATAAATTAATAAAACAACACAAGTCAAATAATATCTGCCATAGAAGCCGAAACATAAAGACTGATTAATAAACAGAATATGCAGCCTGCACTGGGTCTGAGCATACAAATCTCTACATAGTTGCCGGCTGTTCTACAGGTAAACAAACAGAGCTGCAGGAGTTATGGGAAGCAAGGTTGGGGGAATTTCACTGCCTACAGTCAGGTTTCTTATAAAAATGGTAGACATTTTTTAATTAAAGTATATTGGAGATTTATTTTTCATTAAAGAAAGTAAAAATTTAATTTTTGCATTTACATTCCCTTTAATTGGTTCTGGGCACAACAATACAAGGACTGCGTTTGTACCTTTAATGAAATTGGTTTTACATTCAACTGAAATAGTATATTTTAGGTGTTAGATACTAGAAAAGATATGATTGCTTCCAGTACTGAACATGGATGTGAACAAAGAGGTGCTAAACATACAGGGAGCAGGGAGAATTCCCCAATATTTTAAGTTGTACACTGACATTATGTCTAGGCCCTAGTCAGTAGACATATTTAAAGTCTGTTCCATGTGAGACCGCACCAGCCTGACCTCCTAAGCCTCTGAATCAGCAAGGAAGTTTTGGTGTGAACTGAAAATCATTTGTTATAAGCAAAAAAGGGAGTCAACCCTCTGGAAATTGGATCCTGTGAGATTGTATAAGAGTTATTATCCCTTTAATTGGGCTAGTGATCCTGGATGGTTATTCGAGATATTTCAAAAGAAACTATAAAGCCGCAAAACAAGTTGCTGCCAAATTCTATTCTATTCTATTCTAGACACCTTTGCAATACGCAGTAATTTCTTTTTTTCTAGTTTCAAAATATTGTTATTTGATCAACTTGGCCAGAGAGAAAAGATATCTTGTGATGTTGCTTTATTTAGGAAATGAAGTTAGTGAGCAGAGAAGAGCAATCTGATGTTTTATGGTCAGTTTTAACAGAACAACAACAACACAAGAAGTTCCTTTCCCAGTGAAATTCATTTACTGCTAACTGAAGGCAGTCAGCAGCGGCACTGTTCCTTACAAATCATTATAATAAGAGTTTTAAAAGCTAGAAACAAAATGTAAATTGCAAAAATGCTTAGACATATGGTTCTGAAACACAAATATTAGGATGACCTGTGCCAAATTAAATCCTGCATTTTATATCTGATTTTAACTGTCAGCAATGAATTTGTGAGCAAATAAAGCTCTGCTATAGCCAAGAAAATCTGTGTCCAATCAATTATTATGAGAGAAACAGCAGCACTTGTAATGTTCATTGCATTAAATACAGTGAATCCTCAATTTTACATACCCTGATTTTAAAGGGATTCTGTCACGGGAAAAAAGCTTTTTTTTCAAAATGCATTTAATAGTGTTGCTCTAGCAGACTTCTGCACTGAAAAAGAGCAAACAGATTTTTTTATATTTAATTTGGAAATCTGACATGGGGAAAGAGATGTTGTCAGTTTCCCAGATGCCCTCAGTCATATGATGTCCTCTGATAAACTTCAGTCACTCTTTACTGCAGCACTGCACGTTGAAGTGATATCACCCCCTCCCTTCCCCACCAGGAGTCAATCAACAGAACAAGGGGAATATAACAAGATAACAGCTCCCTGACACAAGATAACATCTCCCTGGTAGATATAAGAACAGCACTCAATAGTAAAAATTCAAGTCCCACTGTGACTCATTGAGGTGGAGAAACAATAGCCTGTCTGAAAGCAGTTCCATCATGAAGCGCTGGCTCTTTCTGAAAGCACAAAACTACCAGAGATGGCTGACTACACCCCAATATTACAACTAAAACAAATACACTTGTTGGTTCAGGAATAAAGTTGTATATGGTAGAGTGAATTACTTGCAGTGTAAACAATGTCATTTAGAAATAAAAACTACACCATAAAAAAATCATTGCAGAATCCCTCTAAATGTTCCTGCATTTTATACTTTCTCTGTGGTCCCACCAAAATATAATGCATAATACATTTCCCTGATTTTACATTTTCCCACATGGTACACCATTCATTTCTGGTTCCCTGAAAAATATTGTGCTTACCGTACTCATTAGCAGAGATAAAAACCTTCTCTGACTGCCTTGAAAATCCCAATTGGTGAACAAAAACAAAGTTCCACAATTAAGACACCCTGTGTACCGAGCGAGTTTATGGTTGATTTTGTGTAAAAAATATCACACAATTTATTTCTCACTCCAGTTTATAATAACAATCCTTGATAGCTGTAACTACGTCTAGAGAAATATTGGCCTTTAAATCAAATCCCAGTTTCATATAAACTAAAATATTAGATCCAATATGATAAATGATTTTGTTTCTGAAACACTTGCTGTGTTTTTTTTTCCTAGATAAATGAAAGGTCAGAGAAGGGACTCATCAGAGGCAAAATTTGTCACAATTACACCAGTCTAATTTAGATGTGACAAACTACAATTATGTGTGGTGTTATAAAGCAGAGATATCACAAGTAGCCAATTGATTGTCTGCTTCAAAATGTCTTTTCTTTGAAGAGGATCTATGCAGCCCCTAATCCATCACAAGTGGTTTGGTCATGTTTGTTGCCCTGGTGATTCATTGTGTCAACAAGGTAGTGTGCTAATTCAATGTGCTATTCAGCACTTGATTCATGATGGTAAAGTCAAAGGCAGTGGAATGAAGATATATTAGGCATTTTGTATTAGCACTGTTCCACGATGAAACCTATTAAATACAATGTAATCTAATGCTGTTGTCTTGATGTATTTGCAAAGATATTTTTATATGTTTAAAGCTTTCAAACCATTATCAATTCCTTTAAAAAAAACAGATATGGAGGTGCATGTAAAACTCTTATTAAAGCACAAAAAAATCTCCAGCATAGCATGAGCAACAGTTATAAATACATCTCCTGGTACATGTGTCCTGTGTAGGCTAACTGTGTATGTCAAGTCTAATATCCACCAGCATCCTTTCAGACTGTTGGATTATTGACCCTCTTAAATCACGTGACATCACGGGCCCAAATTGGCATATGTAAAAAGGATGCCAGAAGTCAGGGCATTACAATGCTTAGGTGCTTCAGCTTGAATAGTGAGGAGGGTTCATATAGGTGAATATTTACATGAGACTCCAGTGCTTCATCAGCCATGCACATTAATCCTGCCAATATCAAATGATGTTGAAGAAGAACATTATGTAGGAAAATAAAGAATGTTATATAATTCTTTGCCAACCAATTTATAGGAGGAGTTATTGTACCAGCTTCATGCAGTTATACCCTTAGGGAACTCACAAGGCTGACTTTCCAATTTAGTAATTTCCCTTGAGTTTGACACCAGTGGCACATTGTACCTTATTATCAAGAAGATGGTGACTTATAAAGAAGAAAAAGCTTTTAGAATTTGTTTTGAAAATACAGATATTGAAAATGACCATTTTATGTGCAGTCTAGGATTTTATATGACATACTATAGTGTGAAGAAAATAGAACTTTACTTGAGAGGAATCAACGCCACTGATATCTAGTTAAATCTGGAATCATGATACCAGACACACAGATTTAAAGAAAAAAATACATAACAGTTCCCTGTTTTAATGTACAGCAGGACCGGAACTAGGGGTAGGCAGAGTAGGCACGTGCCTAGGGCGCAAATGTCCGGTCCCCTCTCTCCGGTTTCCCCATCTATTAGCGTCATTTCACGCATGTGCACGGGATCGTCATCTTGACAAGGTTGCCTGGGGCGCAGCATCTGGTTTTTCAGCACCTGGTTTTTCAACACCTAGGGGGTTATTTATCAAAGGTCGAGTTTTTTTTACCTTCAATGAACTTGAATTAATTCAAAAATAGAATTGTATCTTATTTATGAAAAGCATTGAATGGCAAAAACCTCTGCAAGTTCGAACTTGAAACGCTCAAAACATTTGAGTTTTCAGGCAAAACCCTCCGGAAAAAGATCAAACATAAAGCAGGCTGTTAACATCTTCAAATGGTTAAAGGGACCTCTGCCATTAATGACCTTTTTTTTTTTTTTAAACCCAAAAAACCCAATGGGAAAACATTATTTTTTATAAGTCTGCCCCCTGATGTGTTTTTAGACTTGCTTGAAGCATATTAATTTTCAAGGAGTTTTTATCTGGATTTCCTAATTTGGAAATCTGGACCAGCAGTTTTCACCCAGACAGCCCTTCCAAAATTCAGGCTGTCCGGGTGAAAACCAGACAGATGGCAACCCTAAACTTTAGATCAAATATTGTAGAAGGTCTTAAGAAATAGTTGATCGATTTACAGATGTTTTGTTTTTAAACCTAAACCTCTTTGCAATTTCTTCCTGTTGCAGGTGATGAAACGTTTTCAACAATACTCAGAAAGTCTAATTACATTATCTCCACTAGATAATTGTTTGGGTTTTTTTCTACTTATATGGACAATCTTGCACATATCATCAGACATCATTTTTGACATTGACACATCCTACATGTTTGTTTATATAATGCATATTGGTCTTATATATACAGATTCTCCCGCACCCCTTCACTATAGAGCATTCTTTTCACAAAAATCTTTACTGTTGGAAATGTATTGTCACTGCTTATGGGGTAATCCATGCCCGAGTAATTATTTGCATTTCCTTTTTGGTAAACAGCAGAAGCCCTATCTAGCTTTACAGCAGGGAGTTCTAGATATACACTCAAATCAGACCCAATGTCCCACTAGAAAGAAGGATCAATAACCCTTTTTGTATCTGAAGGTTCATTAACATGTACGACAACACTCCTTAGAATGATTTAGGATTACCTTCGGCAGTTGTGTATAACAATGAGTGAAATAAAGGAGCTACACTAAGGCAAAGTATTGGTCAGGTATATGACAGAAAATAGCACATTTTGCTTTTTTCACATTCCATTATACAGGGTGCATTCTTGCTGGAGATCATCAAAACTTGAAAACCTTTCACTGACTTAATGATAGAGTCTAAGAAATGTAGGACTTTTAAGCACATTGACGCCACCTAGTGGGCACTAAGGAATGCACCTTAGGGGATCCCACAAGGAAATAAAATACAAAAAGATTTGCAATAAAGAAAAATGCTCTGGGTGTCTACTACCGTAGGAAAAACCTGTGGGTAGGTGGGGATCTGCCTGACTATTGAAAAACAGGCTGACAGACTAACTAACACAGTCTTTATAAGTCAGCACACTGAAGTTCACAGACAGATCTGCAGCATTTACACTGTCTACAGAGGCATTTGTCACCTTTTAGACATACTGCAGCTTGGCAGGTGAGAGGATAGGGTATTTCTTTCTAACAGCAACCTCCTTGCATTCCTGGACAGCCTCTCACACTGAGATGGGGGTAAGGGGTCTTTTATAGCCTCTGGTGCCCTTCTTTCTGGTTTGGGTCCAAAACAAGGCTTCTTCTGGGTCATCCTCTTCTCCTAGGCATCCCCTGGGGCTCCCAGTATCACTCAGGTAGTTGTCCCACTTCCCAGCAAATCACATTGCTCTCCCATCAATCACCAAGCTCAGTGATGCGGGCAGAAGACAGTGGGAAATGGGGCTAAGGATTCACTGGCCTTTTGGGTGAATATGTACAATTGCACAAAATTAAGAACATTTACTTGTGTTTTAGTATCCATTGGAAAGATCAAAAGACTTAGATGAAATATAGTATCCCTGAACAGTCCACCCTTCCCCCTCCTGGAAAGTAAACACTTTACAGCTGAGGTCCCTGCCCTAGAAGAGCCAACATTTTGATTTAAAATTTTTGCTCATAAAGTTACCAGGAGTGTTTTTTTTTTGTCATCCCTGGTAACCTATGGAATGCTGCTGCCATTCTCATCTTGCCTTATGGTAGCACCACCCCTGGCTGTGCATTGTTATACATTTCATCTAAATGTATCTCTTTTAAAATATGGATGTGAAAATCAGAACTCTCTAGCTGTTAGTACCTTCATCTCCCAGCTTCTCCAACAGTACTCTGTTAGCTTTCATACATATTAGCAGGAGCCTGCGAGACTGGTAGGGACTATTTCAGACTTGAAAATCTTGGGCAAGTGGTATAATTTCAATATATATATATTGTGGGGGAATGGCTCTTTAGTTAGTAGCAGCAGCAACTCCTTTCACACAGACAGTAGACAGTACACAGGTTTCCAGCTGATCTCACGTGTGTATTTATTTAACACAGCAGCTTAAGCACCAACATAACAGTTCATACCCTTTGGGAAGGCAGTAAACAAAAATAGTCCAGCTGTACTGATAAATGAAACTGTCCTTTTCCCAAAGGTCCCACAGTCTCCCACTTGGGCACTATAAGTCCAGCAAACAAAATTAACTGTTAACTCACAGTCCTTTGGAGATTCCTTGTGCTTTTCTCCTGGAAGCAGCCACTCCCCAAACACTTAAGGCAGTAGCTGGTAGCCAGTCCTTGCTACCAGATAACTTGTCTCTTTCTGGAAACTTGTGCCCAGCAATAAAAGTCCTTATGCTTTAAAGACAGGTAACATGCAGTTACTAAGCAAACTTTTAACACAGCACTCCAGTAGCTCTCCTTTCTCTCTCTCCAGGGCAGAGAGCAGCCTTAATTGAGCCCCCACCTTTTTACTCCAGGTGAGGCTAATCACCTCCATGCTACTCAGAGCCTCATTTTCACATCCCTCTGCACTGCTTCATAGAGGATTCTGGGAGGGATATACTTTCCATCCATGATTTTCCCAACCATGCTACATATCCTCCCCCTCTGCTCAAACCTGTTGGGTTGAGCACACTTGGCCACCAGACAGTGTACCCTAGAGAGAGCATCAGCATTTCCCTGTTGACTCCCTGGTTTGTGTTCTACTACAAACTTGAAATTTTGTAGTGCCAGAAACCATCTGGTTACCCTGGCGTTTTTCTCTTTGTCTTGTGCCATCCACGTTAAAGGAGCGTGATCAGTCACTAACCTGAACTGGCGCCCTAAGAGATAGTACTTTAGGGCTTCTAGAGCCCACTTAATGGCCAGGCACTCCTTTTCCACAATGGCATAATTTCTTTCCCCTGATGTTAGCTTCCTGCTAAGGTAGGCCACTGGGTGTTCTTCACCCCTGATCACCTGGGACAAAACAGCGCCTAGTCCCACATCTGAGGCATCTGTTTGAATTATGAATTCACATTTGAAATCAGGGGTAATCAAAACTGGGCACTTACAGAGAACAGTTTTTAGATTTTGGAATGCTGTCTCTGCTTCTGGGTTCCATGTAACCATGGCAGATTTTCTATCTCTAGTTAACTCTGTTAGTGGGGCTGCGATAGTGCCAAAATCTCCTGTAGTAGCCCACCATTCCTAAAAAAAGCTCTTACTTGTTTTTTTGACAGTGGCTGGGGCCAGTTTTGTATAGCCTCAATTTTGTGTATCTGGGGCTTAACTACCCCCCTTCCAATTACATTTCCCAGGTAACGGGCCTCTTCTAACCCAAGGGCACATTTTTTTGGGTTGGCTGTTAAACCAGCCGCTCTGATTGAATCCAGAACAGCCTGGACTCTAGGTAAGTGACTTTGCCAATCTGTGCTGAAGATGACCACGTCATCAAGATAGGCTGAGGCATATTTCTGATGGGGCTTAACAACACGGCCCATCAGCCTTTGAAATGTAGCTGGGGCCCCATGTAAACCAAAAGGCAGTACTTTGTACTGGAATAACCCTTCAGGTGTAGAAAAAGCAGTTTTCTCTTTGGCCCTGTCAGTTAAGGGAACTTGCCAGTAACCCTTTGTAAGGTCAAGGGTGGTTATATACCTTGCTGGGCCAAACCTCTCAATCAGCTCATCTACTCTGGGTATGCATCAAATTTAGAGACTTCATTTAATTTTCTGAAATCATTACAAAAACTGAGACTGCCATCTGGCTTAGGAATTAAGACAATGAGGTTAGACCACTCACTGCATGACTCTTCTATTACCCCAAGCTCTAACATCTTTTTAACTTCATCTGAGATTGCCTGCCTGCGAGCTTCAGGCACCCTATAGGGTTTCAAGTTTACTTTTACCCCAGGTTTTGTCATAATGTCATGGTTAATCACCATGGTTCGCCCTGGCAACTCTGAAAACACATCCTTATTTCTTTGTAAGAACTCTTTTACCTCTTGTGTTTGACTTGGCGACAGGGTCTCAGATATTTTTACCTCTGGAACCGAGCTACCTGCTGTTTCCCTAGGGAAGGTTACAGCCGCAAGGGTCTCTCTGTCCTTCCAGGGCTTAATCAAATTTACATGATACACTTGGTAGGGTTTCCTTTTCCCAGGTTGATGAACCTTGTAATAAACTTCTCCTACCTTCTCTACAATCTCATAAAGGACCTTGCCATTTTGCTAAGAATTTACTTTCTACTGTGGGAACAAGAACCAGTACTCTATCCCCCGGATTAAAGGTTCTCACCCTAGCCGAGCGATTATACACCCTCGACTGGGCCTGCTGAGCCTGTTGCAAATGCTCCCGTACGATAGGCATAACCTTTTCGATTCTATCTTGCATTTGACTAATATGTTCGATTACACTATTAAAGGGAGTGGCTTCCTGTTCCCAGGTCTCCTTAGTAATATCCAGGAGACCCCTTGGGTGTCTACCATACACCAGTTCAAAAGGAGAAAACCCAGTGGAAGCTTGGGTCACCTCCCGTATGGCAAACATGAGGTAAGCTAAAAGGCCATCCCAGTCCTTACCATCCGAAGCTACCACCCTCTTTAACATGCCTTTTAGCATTTTGTTAAACCTCTCTACCAGCCCATCTGTTTGGGGGTGGTACATTGAGGTACACAGTTGGGTGATTTTCAGTAACTTACACAATTCTTTTGTTACCTTTGACATAAAGGATGTCCCTTGGTCAGTGAGGATCTCCTTTGGGACCCCTGTACGTGTAAACATCAGAACCAGCTCTTTGGCAATGCTTTTTGCTGAGGCGTTCCTTAGTGGAATTGCCTCGGGATACCGCGTGGCATAATCAAGTACAACAAGGATATATTGGTGTCCCCTAGCAGATCTGACTAGAGGGCCTACCAGATCCATGGCAATCCTGTCAAAAAGTACCTCAATTATAGGTAAGGGTATAAGGGGACTTTTAAAATGTGGCATTGGGGCCGTTAACCGACAAATGGGACAGGAATCACAATATTGTTTTACCTCTCGGTGTACCCCAATCCAGTAAAACCTTTGTAACATCCGGTCTTTCATTTTCTCATAGCCCAAATGTCCCCCTAACATATGGGCGTGTGCCAGATCCAGCACTGTACATCTATGGGCTTGGGGAACTATCAGTTGCTCTATCCTCTCACCCCGTACTTCATTTACTCTATACAGTAAATCATTTTCCATTGCAAAATGAGGAAATATTTTATCAGCACCTGGTTCCTGGGGCACCCCATTTACAAACTTTATTTGTTCCCGAGCTTTACTTAAGGTGGGGTCCCTTAGTTGGGCAGTGCCGAAATTATCCCGAGAAATGGGTAGATCAGGCAGATCAAGTTCAGGCTCCGCATCCTCTCCTACCAAGACCTCTAAAGAGAAATTGCAATTTTTATCTGGGGCCACTCCTACAGTCTCACCTGGGGAAAAACACTCTAAAGGCTCAGGACATATGGGAAGATTAGACTCTAAAGATTCAGGACATATTGGGGAAATAGACATTGGAGGCACACTTCCCTCCTCGCACCCTTTTACTTTACCCCATAAGTCCCAAAACACAGGAAAATCACGTCCCAAAATAACATCATGCATTAAATTTGTTACCACTCTCACTTCATGAATGCAAATTCCACCAGCCGTTTCAAAGGAGAGGGAAGCTGTGGGATAGTTTTTAACATCCCCATGTTTGCAAATAACTCCCATCTGGTATGACTGTAGCTTCTGCTTGTCCACCAGACTGGCATGAACCAAAGTTACCAGACTTCCAGAGTCTAGAAGGCACTCGGTATTCTCATCACATTCGGCGCTGATCCAGGACACGGTATGCAGGCAACAGCATCGGTGTAAAAGGTTAGGCTTTATTTCAACACACACATGAATGAGGATTACAGCGGTGGGTATACAGGGCTGACTGACTTACTCGTTTCTTGCCGGATCTCCCGGCACTTCCTCAGAGTCTCCGGCAAGAAACGTGTACGAGAGTCTTACATTGAATACCGGCGGGAAGTGGCTGGCGTCTCACACAGGCTGCGACCAGGAGGACACAGCAACACTGGGTGAGCTCCGAAGTGAATCGCATCATTTTCTGTATAGTTACTTCCAGAGTCTAAAAGGCCAGAAACTTTCTGCCCGTCTACTTTGACGGTACACATTTGTGGCTCCACTTCTGCACCAGGTTGGGCAATACAAACAGACTTAGCAAATAAGGACAAATGTGGTTGTGCAGTGCGACAATCCATGGGTCTCAGGGTAAGTGGGCAACTGGCTGCCATATGCCCTGGCTCATGACCGCGCCAACAAATTACTTGTCCTCTATCCCTAACTTGCAGGTCTGGTTTAGGGCTTTGCCCTCTCAATGGCTTGGTCATGGAATCATTTCCACCTTTTGGGGCCTCTTTCCACCCTTTAGTGGTTGGTATGTCTTTACCTATACCCGGTGCCATTTGACTCTTAGGGCCAGCACTTTTAGCTGTTGAACTTTGAAGAAAATCCTCTGTGGTAAGAAACCGCTCCACCAGGGCCACCATCTGGTTAGCATCAGTTGCATCAGCTTGGCCTGCAAAACGTTGCAGCCGAATGGGTAAAGCATGGAGAAAACGATCCAGGACCACTCTTTCCACTATTAGTGCAGGAGTAAATTCCTCTGGTTGTAGCCACTTTTGGACACGATGTATTAGGTTATACATCTGAGACCTTACCGGTTTGACCACATCAAATGTCCAGGCATGTACCCGCTGGGCCCTCATAGCCAGGGTTACTCCCAACCGGGCCACTATTTCCGCTTTTAACTTTTGGTACTGATGGGCATCCTCAGGATTCAAATCAAAATAAGCCTTTTGCGACTCTCTGGATAAAAACGGAGCAAGCACCCTCGCCCACTGGTCAGGTGAAAGTTTTTCCCGCTCTGCCACTCTTTCAAATATGGTGAGATAAGCCTCCAAATCATCCTCTGATGTTATCTTTTGTAAAGAGGTTTGCACTCTTTTATACACAGAGACGGGCTCTCTTGATCGACTTTGGGACTTTTCCATAGTCTCGATCCGTTTTAGAAGCTGACTGTTGATAGCCTGCTGTTCCTTTAAAGCTGTTTGAGCAGACTCTGCAAGTATTTGATTAGTCCGCTGCTGCTGAGCATTGGCTTGCTGCTGCTGAGCATTGGCTTGCAGCAGATGCTCATTGGTGTGCTGCTGCTGCTGCTGCTGCTGAGCATGGGCATATTGCTGCTGAGCATTGGACTTTACAAGTTCTTTTAGAATCTCCTCCATATTGGCAGTGTTCTGTGAAAGTCACCCTACTGTGGTTGATATAACAATCCTTTAATATGACTGTCTTTTTAAGGAGCTGCCCGCATCCGAGCACCAATTGTGGGGGAATGGCTCTTTAGTTAGTAGCAGCAGCAACTCCTTTCACACAGACAGTAGACAGTACACAGGTTTCCAGCTGATCTCACGTGTGTATTTATTTAACACAGCAGCTTAAACACCAACATAACAGTTCATACCCTTTGGGAAGGCAGTAAACAAAAATAGTCCAGCTGTACTGATAAATGAAAATGTCCTTTTCCCAAAGGTCCCACAGTCTCCCACTTGGGCACTATAAGTCCAGCAAACAAAATTAACTGTTAACTCACAGTCCTTTGGAGATTCCTTCTGCTTTTCTCCTGGAAGCAGCCACTCCCCAAACACTTAAGGCAGTCGCTGGTAGCCAGTCCTTACTACCGGATAACTTGTCTCTTTCTGGAAACTTATGCCCAGCAATAAAAGTCCTTATGCTTTAAACATAGGTAACAAAGCAAACTTTTAACACAGCACTCCAGTAGCTCTCCTTTCTCTCTCTCCAGGGCAGAGAGCAGCCTTAATTGAGCCCCCACCTTTATACTCCAGGTGAGGCTAATCACCTCCATGCTACTCAGAGCCTCATTTTCACATCCCTCTGCACTGCTTCATAGAGGATTCTGGGAGGGATATACTTTCCATCCATGATTTTCCCAACCATGCTACTGTAGGGAAGTGTTATTTGCCCTTTCCCTAACTGAATAAATCTGGATCCACCAAAAGCATGGCTGCTGCTTGCACTGCAGTGAGACAGTTTTCAGCCACAGCCACAGCCTAGCCAATCATGTGCCGTGATGTCACAAGCTGTGTGGCGTGCGCATCTCCATCTAATCCCACCCTGTAAGGAGGGGGCAGGATTCAGAGACTTGTGCGTGCTGGGACTCAGTCTGGGCTGGGAGCTGAGGTGGGGGGAAAGGCGATAACCGCTATACAAAGGAGCCTGGCTTTCCCGGAGCTTTCATTTTGGATCCCTTAGCTGGAAGACTGCTATAGCCGCAGCACACACTGTCACTCACGACGCTCACTTGTTTCGGCTCTACTGCGGCGTTGCGCCTGCGGCCAAACCGATGGAGGAGGAGTCTGGCGGTGTCCAAGCTCTGCTGCTAAAATGTGTCGTGTCGGGACTTGAGAGCTGCATAAATGCCCGCGGAACTACAGGTGTGTGTAATGGAAGGGCACAGTGTGTTTTACAGCTGCTCACTATTAACAGGGGCACCTGTCAACCAAGGGGAAGGGGTGTGTTTTTGTAAAATGGGTGTGCGCCAACTTTTTCTGTCCCTCTTTCCTGTTCTCAAATGTTGGGAGGTATGCACACCCCGGGGTGCATCAATCTAGTGTTGCAACACATACCTCTTCTATTACTACTTTGGTATATACCCTCAGACCTCTAGTGTGCACACTCACCATTCTTAAAGTGACAGTGGACATTTTCATACCAAGGGTGATACTTATTATATTGTCTTATATTCATCGTATTATTGTTATTTCACTGTTTTGCATATATTGAATTTCAAATATTACATATTACTGCATATCTGCCTATTGTGTGGTTTATTGTCTGCTACAATTGGTACTGAAATCACTGCTATTGCAGTTCCCAGGGAGTTGTATGCCACCAATATCTGGTTTTAGCCCTGGGTGGAGGCACTTAACTTATCCAAACCCCGCAAATCTCCCACTTAGCGGAGGCTTGGGATCTATACTGTTAGCGCCACAGTGTGGCCCTGGATATTCCTGCCAAGAAAGAGTTACACTACAATATATATATATATATATATATATAGATAATGGAAATGAGTTATGATTGCATCACCCGGGATTACACACAATCAGAGAGAACTATGCAAGAATTGTGGTAGTAAATGCATCATTTGTTTATTGGAGACATTCTCTCGTTTAGTAATTTAAATGTAATGCTTTTGGTGCAGAGAGGAAGAGATAGGGAAGATGGTGCATGAAAGAATACCACTTTCCTTGATCATACAAATTACATCTCTATGCTTCTCCATATGTACATCCTGCTGCTGACAGTAATGTGAGTTCCGTAATGTTGTACTCTACAGATATCTTAACCATTATATGATTACACAAAACATTGTTTGGACTAAATAAAATGTCTAAAAACAGCAAAGGAGGCGGCCACAATATAATACAATCTGTGCTAATGTGGAGTTGTAAAATGGCAGATACTCTTCATTACATTATGGTCAGTATTTGTACAACAGTTTATTTACAGCATATTCTATGGCAGTGCTGTCCAAATTCTGTGGTACCGAGAGACAGAATTTTTTTGTGACCTACGGGTTGCAGGGCTGATAATGGAAACCAGTGTTGACCACTCCTCATTTTTAAACCACACCCCCTTTAAACCACACCCATGTTATCACAAGAACTTTTAAGACCATGTCCACATTAATGGTGGTAGCACACCAAAAAGCAAAAAAATTGGTGCTCACTGCAGGGATATCACTCATCACTCATACAGTACAGGTATAAGATCTGGTATGCAAAAGGCTGCCGCATTACGAAAAGGCCATCTCTCATAGATTCCATTATAATGAAATAATTCAGATTTTTAAAAATGATTCCCTTTTTCTCTGTAATAATAAAATGGTACCTTGTACTAGATAATAAGCAAGATATAATTAATACTTATTTGAGTCAAAACAATCCTACTGGGTTTATATAATGTTTAAGTGATTTTTAAGCAGACTCATAGTAAGGAGATCCCAATTATGGAAAGACCCCTTATCCGGAAAATCCCAGGTCCTGAGCATACCTGTACTGTACATGAAACAAGTTTATTATGCCATATTAAGACATGCCCTTAAATCCATATGCCTCATCCTCCCCTGTGGATTACATAGCAACTCCCAGCACATGATTAAACACCCCTCACAAGTATTTCCAAATGCTAACAAACTCCCACCAGGTTCACCCTCCCACAGAGTATAACACAGGCAGCATAGGGCAGACAGAGTATGACACACACAGGGAGCATAGGGCAGACAGAGTATAATACACAGGGTAGAGTCCTATGCGGGTCCATTTTTTGTAACCCATACCGACCCATACCCGCAATCCACAACCCGGACCGGCAACCTGCATTCTTACCCGCTTGGACCCGCTACCCGACCCCCTAGTACCTTATCTGCAACCTGGACCTGCAACCCGCAGACCATCAAGAATCAGGAAGTGACATCATCAGAAGTAGGCTTTATCAGAAAAAAGGAGTAAAAATCGCTATTGAGAAGACCCGCGGCCCGACCTGCAAACCCGCAGAACTGCCGACCCACATCTATACCCGCAGCCCAAACTTCTACCCGCAACCCGCAGGGTACCGCAGGTTTTTGCGGGTAACACACAGGTACCCGCGGGTACTCAACCCGCTGCAGGACTCTAACACAGGGAGCATTGGGCAGGCAGAATAGAGCAGAAGACAGAGAAATCTATCAGGACCACTCTAAGATGAACAGTTCAGGCCAGTTTATCTCAGTTCTGATGCCTTTTAAAGCTTACACAAAGGTAAGCAATCACAGCAGGCAGACTTTCACGTGGGGGGCCACACAAGGGGTGGCTGCATCCAGCCTATGGGCAGCCAGTTGGAAATCACTGTTAGACAGCCTATCATTCTGACCCACTCAGCTCTGTTTTATTACCGCTCCCCCCCCCCCTCCACTTCCCAATTACAGCTAGCTCAGTTGTCCTGGTAAATGTGCAATAAACTACACTGTTCCCCCAGTAGACTGGCAGCTTTAAAACACAGGCCTAAGTTGGCTTTATAAAAAATGTATATAAAATGTTATAACTGAATTGATATTGTTTACTGCACATTTGTCAGGAAAAATCACCTGAAATTGAGCCAGGATGGTGTGATACACGGCTATATGACAACACTTTATATCAATTCACTTAATTGTATACCTCGCTTTACCCAATCATGTTGCCTAAATACTGTGCTATTGGATTTATTGTTTGTTGCTTCTATAAAGCAGAGTCTTGCAGTAATATTCAGCTACATAGACCCAGTTGCTCCTGGTTCAGTAATACACTGCTAGACAAAATAAGCTCTTTAGGAATTCTGGGCAGTTTAGTCTAAGAGCAACCACCGGTGAAATTAATATTTTCTGAGTTCTGCTAGCATTTGATTGATATGAATTTCCCTTTCTAGAGCTTTAACTTCTCCCCCATACACTCCAACCTGTGGGATAGCCCAAAAGAACTGCATTAGAAAGTAAACAGCTTATATCCAATAGCACTATAGTGTGATTCTGGCTGCTACAGTTATTGAGTGGTATTTAGGCCTTTCTGTAATGAAAGACAAAAAACACGCTTCCACTTGGTCCTCCCCTTGCCTCAGATTGGTATCCCATTACTGGTTGAAATGTTGATCAATCAAGAGTCCAAAAACAATGCATTAGGAGTCAATGAACCACTCATTCTAGAACTACACAAATGCTGGAAGTATTTAAAGGACAAGGAAAGTCTAAAATAGAATAAGGCTAGAAATGCTGTAATTTGTATACTAAACATAAGCATGAATTCACTGCACCACAAGCCTAATCAAACAAATGATTTATGCTTTCAAAGTTGGCCACAGGGGGCTGTCATCTTGTAACTTTGTTATACATCTTTGCCTGATAGAGATGGCGCGAACTGTTCGCCGGCGAACTTGTTCGCGCGAACATCGGGTGTTCGCGCTCGCCGGAAGTTCGCGAACGTCGCGCGACGTTCGCCATTTTGGGTTCGCCATTGTTGGCGCTTTTTTTTGCCCTCTCACCCCAGACCAGCAGGTACATGGCAGCCAATCAGGAAGCTCTCCCCTGGACCACTCCCCTTCCCTATAAAAACCGAAGCCCTGCAGCGTTTTTTCACTCTGCCTGTGTGTGCTGAAGAGATAGTGTAGGGAGAGAGCTGCTGCCTGTTAGTGATTTCAGGGACAGTTGAAAGTTTGCTGGCTAGTAATCGTTTTGATACTGCTCTGTTATTGGAGGGACAGCAGGGGTTTGAGGGACATTTAAGCTTAGGTAGCTTTGCTGGCTAGTAATCTACCTTCTACTGCAGTGCTCTGTATGTAGCTGCAGTGGGCAGCTGTCCTGCTTCTGATCTCATCTGCTGACTGCTGCAATAACAGTAGTCCTTGTAAGGACTGCTTTTATTTATTTTTTTGTTCCAATACAGAGCAGTATCAAGCAGATTACTAGCCAGCAAACTTACTATCATCTGTCCCTGAAATCACTAACAGCTCTCCCCCTACACTATCTCTTCCAAGCACACACAGGCAGATTTTTCAGATACATTTTTGCCCTTGATCCCCCTCTGGCATGCCACTGTCCAGGTCGTTGCACCCTTTAAACAACTTTAAAATCATTTTTCTGGCCAGAAATGTCTTTTTTAGATGTTAAAGTTCGCCTTCCCATTGAAGTCTATGGGGTTCGCGAACCGTTCGCGAACCGCTCGCATTTTTGCGCAAGTTCGCGAATATGTTCGCGAACTTTTTTTCCGACGTTCGCTACATCCCTATTGCCTGACCCTGACCCTGCACATGCTCAGTGTGGTCTGGGCTGCTTAGGGATTGTCATAAACAAAGCCGCTTGAATTCTGCATGGCTGGTAAGTAAGGCGGGGGCTCCCCCTGCTGTTCATAAGTATGATTGTTTCCCTGCTCAGCAGTTAGGGACCATCTGACAATTCCTATCCACAGCAGTAAATGAAGGGAGAATTTCACTGCATACAGTCAGGTTTCTTATAAAAACGGTACACATTTTTTAATTAAAGTATATTGGAGATAGGTTTCTTTTTCATTAAAGAAAGTAAAAATGGGATTTTATTTGTTTGCCTTTCCTTGTCCTTTAATATATAGTAAACAGAAATGCAAATGTTATTATAAACCCTACTTAAATATAGGAATATAATTTTGGGTATATTTTGTATTTATATATTTAAAGGGGTTGCTCACCTTAAAATTAACTTTTAGTATGATGTAGAACAGTGCTGTCCAACTTCTGTGGTACAGAGGGCCAGACTTTTTCGGACCTTCATGGTGGAGAGCTGATAAAAGAAGCCAGTGTTGACCACTCCCTGTTTTTAAACCACACCCACTTTAAACCACATCCAAGTTACCACAAGACCATATACACATTAATGGTGGTAGCACACCAAAAGACAAAATGATTGGAGCTCACTGCAGGGATATCACTCATATGTGAAAAAAGTTGTCATATTAAAGGACAGTTCAGTATAAAAATAAAAACTGGGTAAATAGATAGGCTGTACAAAAAAAATATTTCTAATATAGTTAGCTAGCTAAAAATGTAATGTATAAAGGCTGGAGTGACTGGATGTCTAAAAGAACAGAACACTACTTCCTGCTTTTCAGCTCTCTTGGTTTCCACTCAGATCTGAAAAGCAGGAAGTAGTATATTAGTGTAACTGTATTATATTTTTTTTTTTATTTTGCACAACCTATCCATTTACCCAGTTTTTATTTTTACACTAAACTGTTCCTTTAATATGACTTATGACTTAACTTTTTTCACATATGAGAGATAAATGATATGCCTGCAGTGAGCACCAATCATTTGGTCTTTTGGTTCTTATTTTTACATTGAACTGTTCTTTTAAGACCTACTCTTAAATCATTATGCCTCCTCCCCTGTGGATAACACAGCAACCCCCAGCACATGATTAAACACCTTAGGGACCCCAAACAATAATTTCAAATGATCAAATGCTAACAAACCCCCAGAGCAAATACCAGGCTTATGTTCCACAGACAGAGCAGGGCACACATACAGGGAGCATAGGGCAGGCATAATATGGCACACACAGGCAGAGTAGGACAGGCAAAGATGATGGCACACACAGGGAGCATAGGAAAGGCAGAACAGAGCAGGAAACAGTTTCCATTGATCAGGACCAGGCTAAAATGTACTACATACAGTGACACAGTGCTGGTGCCCCATTAGCATTTTGAATAAGGTGTGAATAGGTGAACAATGTGGGCGGTTTCAGTCTGAGTCTCAGGTGTGAACAGTACAGGGCTTTATGGTGTGAACAATAGAGGTGTCACAAGTGTGAACAATGCAGGGGGATAACGTGTGAACAATACAGGGGATTAGAGTCTGAATTTGATTAAACAATGGGGCCAGTTAATCTCTATAGTGATACCTTTTAAAGATTAAACATGGTAAATAGTCACAGCAGGCAGACTTTCATGTGGAGGGCCACACAAGGGGGGGCCCGAGGGCCTCCAGTTGGACAGCCCTGATGTAGAACTTGATATTATGATACAATTTGCAATTGGTCTACAATTTTTATTTCCTGGGTTATTTAGCTTTTCGCTTAGCAGTTCACCAGTATCTGGTTGCTATGATCCAAATTACAGTAGCAACCAGGCAGTGGTTTGAAAGAGAGCTTGAAGATGAAAAGGACAGGGGCAGAATATAAACCTAAATAATATAAAGTAACAATAAAACTGTAGCCTCATGGAGCGATAGCTTCTGGCAGCTGGTGTCATTGACCCCCATTTGACTGTTAATATATAGCAATAGAAAATTTTAATAAAAACTATAATAAATAAAAAATAATGAAGACCAATTGAAAAAGTCAGTCATTCTATTACATACTAAAAGTTAACTTAAAGGCGAACCACCCCTTTAGGGTTGGGGTGCTATCAAATGAATTTGTAACTAGGGATGCACCGAATTCACTTTTTTGGATTCAGCCGAACCCCCCAATCCTTGGCAAAAGATTCGGCCGAATATCGACTGAGTCCAAATCCTAATTTGCATATGCAAATTAGGGGTGGGAAGGGGAAACCATTTTTTACTTCCTTGTTTTGTGACAAAAAGTCGTGCGATTTCCCCCGCCCCTAATTTGCTTATGCAAATTAGGATTCGGATTCGGTTCGGCCTGGCAGAAGGATTTAGCCGAATCCGAATCCTGCTGAAAAAGGCCGAATCCTGCTGAAAAAGGCTGAATCCTGGACGAAACCCGAACCGAATCCTGGATTCGGTGCATCCCTATTTGTAACATTGCTGCCTCAGTCACTTAAAGAATCCACCTGCTTCATTAATTATTATTACATAGCATCCATTATTATAGCATCTTTTTAATTACCAACACTTAAAAAAAAAATCTAAAAAGTTTGCTGTGTTATGTATAAACTAATAAAGCCATGCATTATATACATTTCCTAAACATATGTAAAAAAAGGTTTACTTTGTTTTAAATTCCAATAAAGTTGCTGTACCGTGTTAGCCAGTAAAAATGTTATAGGGCAACCCTATTGAAAAATAACAAAAGTGGTATAATGGTGATACCTTTATTGGCTAACTAATATAATCATAGCAAGCTTTCAGAACATTTTAGTTCCTTTTTCAAGCTGATTACACTGAAGCTGTGGTGTTCTCTATGTGTAAGGTGTCAAAGTCATTTACGAGGGGATCTGCAAGAGACACGTAGATAAGGTACAAGATAATGTGGGTCAAAGACGCTGAGTATAAATTAGGGCTGAATTATTGGAGTGTATATCTAGTATAGGTCAATCTAAAAACAACTGGACTTGCTGAGTAATCAATGAAGACGTTTCACTACTCATCCGAGCAGCTTCTTCAGTTCAACTGACTGGTGTGGGAAGTTCTCGGCATATAAACTCTTCCACTAATCCATTTACAATGGCACGTTGTAACTCTTCAAAGAGGTGACAACTGAAGAAACTCACAGAGGTGTTGATTCTGTGTAGTTGTGATAGGATTATCCAATGTGTCATGCAACTCCTAGATACAGGTGTTACTTGTGAGAGTTGCATGAATGGATGTGTGAAGTGTTCTGAATCCGCCGGGGTACAGAAGTTAGAACAGCATTGTATGTAGCAGACAGGTGGTGTCGAAGGCCCCCACCTCTGTTCAGAGATGGTCTCTCCACCTTGACATGAATCGCCTCTTTCACGCCTCGTTCAAACCAACGGTCTTCTTTATCCAAGATTTGGACCTTGCTATCTTCAAAGGAGTGTCCCTTGTCTTTTAAGTGTAGAAAGACAGCTGAGTTTTGCCCTGTAGAGTTCTCCCTCCTGTGCTGAGCCATTCGTTTGGAGAGCAGTTGTTTTGTCTTCCCGATGTATAGATCTGTGCACTCCTCGCTACACTGGACTCCGTATACCACATTGCTTTGTTTTTCTTTTGGTGTTTGATCCTTTGGGTGTACCAGTTTTTGTCTCAGTGTGTTGCTAGATTTGAAAAACACAGGGACATGGTGTTTGTTGAAAATCCTCCTGAGTTTCTCTGACACTCCATCTACATATGGGCTGACTATGTTTCGCCTACTATGTGTCGGATGAGTAGTGAAACGTCTTCATTGATTACTCAGCAAGTCCAGTTGTTTTTAGATTGACCTATACTAGATATACTATGACCTGGATGAATGAAAATCTTCATAGTCATATTGGAGTGTAGAATCAAAGTAATTCCATATGATCTCTTAGTCCATATCCAGACATGTTGGTATTTCTGACCTGGTGCAGTCCTATCATAGTCCACATAATTAGCTGTAAATCCAAGGCCCGGGTTTAGTCCAATCTTCAGAGAATTGAAAGTTTCCATTAATTTGTATTCCCACACTTTTCTTTCATTATCTGTTTTAAAATTGCCCTTAAGAACCAAAATTCTTAAATCCTTTGTAGAGTGATAAGGGCCATTGAAATGATTTCCTATTGGTGTGTCCAGTTTTTTATTGGTTATAGTGAATCGTTGGTGTGTATTTCTCTTTCTCAGACTTTGCCCTGTCTCTCCTATATATAGTCCCCCTGTTATGCATTTAGTGCATTGTATTAAGTACACCACATCACCTTTATACCACTTTTGTTATTTTTTGTATTTTAAAAGGGTTGCCCTGTAACATTGTTTTAAATAAATACACACTGATAACTACAGGGAAAGTGATTGCAACCCACATCTAAGTTCATTGCTGACTAACCATCTATTTTATATGAATCTGTTAATCCAGTACACACACACACATGCTAACATTCCCCTCTTTAATTGGTTAGGTATAACTTAACTGGTATATAAGTATACAACAGTACTCTTTTGTAATTTTGCTGATTTTACTGACCTCTAACCTCTATCGCCAGACTTGCCTTCGCCACCTCAGACCAGGCATATGCAATGGAGTAGATAGGACTTACTTGAAATTTTGTTGAAAATTCCCAAAAAACGCTGGCGTCTTTTCCTTTTTACAGAGTGATAGGCTAAAAAAAATATTGTATGCAAATTAGCCAACGCTAGCGTAACTTCGAACTGCTGCTCGTTTTTTCGATAGCGCAACTTTGTAAGTGTTCGGTACCCTGTGCGCAACTTCGGATCTTCGTGAATTTGCGTGGTCCAGGCGAATTTACATCTGGTGAAGTGTTGCAATGTGCGCAAAGCCATCGCTGGCTAATTTTCGCAGGTAAGTAAATTTGGCCCTTAGAGTTGTCAACTTCATAAAGTTTTCTATGTTTGTGATGTCATGTTATGTCATGTACACGCATGAAGCCGCCAAAACGGTACTGCGCATGTGCACTTCGCTCCACTGTCATCACTGAAATATTGTGCACATGTGTACACCAGATTTTTGGCTGCAAATCGTAATTGTCAGAGATCGTCAGAAATCGAGGAAATGCACCAGAGTGATGGGAGGGGAGTTGACTGCTCTGTAAATTACATCTCACACACTGCAGATTTCAGGATATTAGGACGCCAGAGATTCTTAACCATCAATTTAACACATAGAGATGTCACATAGTACAATGTGGTAAGAAAAGTAGATTGGATGCAGTAATAGTCATTAACAGAGCAGAGTACCCTGGCACCACTATGGAGATGGATTTGTTTTGGTTTTAAGTTCTAGTCCCTCCAGTGGAAACCTCAGGGAGGAGTGACATTCCAAACTGTGATCCCTTGGTCCCTTCACTTTCATGCAGAGCATCATCTGGGAGAGATCCACGCCATGGTAAACATAACATTCAAACTGTGTGCCTTACGGTAAAATAAGCTGTCAAAATTGGATTAAAGCTGTAGCAGCATCTAAAAGTGGTGGCAGACAAGGCTACTGGGGGAGACTAATTTCCCCTAAATGCCTTCCTGTTGACTAGAATGTAAATCGCTTCAACTTTCCGAAGTTGCCCAAAGTTTTCTCATGAGGCAACTTTGGGCGATGTCTAAAAACTAAGCGTTCCGAGTGCCATCATGTCATCTGCCACCATCCTAACAGCACTGGTACCAGTGACCTTTAGTAGGTGGAGTAAGGGAGGGTGTTGTTCAGCAGAACAGCAAGGGGAGGCAGGAACATCAACATTTGTTATTTGTTTGATGATGTCCAGTATGGTTTCAAAGCAGAAAAGAAAATATGCACAAGGGTGACTGCACTTGTTTTGCACCTCCAGCATAAAGGCGATACAGAGCTATGCATTTTGGCTATTTTGTTAGGGTATCTGTACCATTTTGTGTATAGTTTGTATTTGAATTTTTTAATTTTCGCTTATGGGGATGGTGTAAACTTATTGGATGATTTTGTTCCATTGGTCGGGGTATATGGTGGTATTGAGATCAGTCTCCCATTTTGGGAGGGGTATGGTATTAGTTGTGAAATACATCTATAAAAAAGAAAGATTGCTTTAGAAAGGGCTTTATCCAAGGGCTATATATGTGTTTGTGGGTAAAATATTGAAAAAAGGAAATGTTTAATTTGCCCGTAAGTCTGAAATAGCGCAGTTAGTGATTATTTCCTCTATTAATTTTAGTTGTTTAGTGGCGTATAAAAAAATAACTCCTGAATTTAGCTGCCTGCCTTTATAGCAGGGGTCCCCAACCTCTTAAACCACTGAGCCACATTCAAATGTAAGTAAAATTTACGAGTTGGTTTAGCAACACTAGCATAAAAAAAGTCCCTAGGAATGCCAAATGAGGACTGGGATTGGCTATTTGGTAGCCCCTATGTGTCTGGCAGCTTACAGGAGGCTCTATTTGGCAGTAAATCTAGTTGTTATGCAATTTAAACTTGTCCCCAAACCTGGAATTCAAAAATAAGCATTTGATTTAAAGCCACGGGGAGCAACATCCAAGGGGTTGGGGAGCAACATGTTCCTTGTGAGCCACTGGTTGAGAATCACTGCTTTATGGTTATCTAAATCCAGCCCAGGAGTAAATGCAGGTTTGCCAAAAACTAGAGTGTGGAGGGCAGGAGCATTTATCCATTTGCTAGTTTTAATTGAGCGAGTCCCAAATGTTTAGCGTGAATTTCAGTTTACTATCAATATATCTCTAAATATCCTGTTTGTGGCTGGTAGTCAGAGGTTAGCCCAGATGAAGTCACTAAGGATACTTAGTTCAATTGTAATCCATAATTTTGACTGCCTATGGAAAGAACAATTAAGGCATCTGGTAAATATGGCAGCTTTATGATAGTTAATGATAGCTTGAGGCTCCTCCGAGGATTGTGAGTGGGATTAAGATTCCGGGTACTAATTGCCCAGAAGTAGCGACTAAGGGGCCGATTCACTAAATTCGGGTGAAGGGTTAGAATAAAAAAAACTTCGAATTTCGAAGTTTTTTTTGGGTACTTCGACCATCGAATTGGTTAAATTCGATCGAAGTCGAACGAAATCGAACGATTCGAAGTAAAAATCGTTCGACTATTCGACCATTCGATAGTCGAAGTACTTACCCTTTAAAAAAAACTTCGACCCCCTACTTCGGCAGATAAAACCTACCGAAGTCAATGTTAGCCTATGGGGAAGGTCCCCATAGGCTTGCTCAGCTTTTTTTGATCGAAGGATTTTCCTTCGATCGTTTGATTAAAATCCTTCGAATCGTTCGATTCGAAGGATTTAATCGTTCGATCGAACGAAAAATCCTTCGATCGTTCGATCGAATGTTTAGCGCTAAATCCTTCGACTTCGATATTCGAAGTCGAAGGATTTCAATTCGAGGGTCGAATTTCGAAGTATTTTTAACTTCGAAATTCGACCCTTAGTGAATCTGCCCCTAAGTGTACAGACCTAGGAATGATAGTTTCTCCTTCAGGTTCCACTTAGGGAAAAGGCTGAAAGCTGGATGTACCTCCTCAAGGCTGCATAAATTGTTCTCGTTCATGAGGGAACTCATATTGACCAAAGGTGCTGTGAGTATTGCCTATCCAATGTTGATGTATGATCCTGCATGTTATTGTTTTATGTAAGCTCCACTGAGGATTGTATGTGCTCAATAAATCTGTTCAATGGTTAAGTTATAAGAACCACTGGTGCCCAATTATTTGCACCCTAAATACAGTTACAGTTGCACTACACCCTGTCTCCACACCGCTGCGAGGGCTTATTCCCTAAGATTTTAAGGTCTCATCCGGAGCACAATATTAGGAGTAAAGCTTATAGTCAGAGAAAGGAGCACTCAATTTACTATAGCGCTACTACAGCGCTAAATCTGTAAATTTTGTTGTTAACTTTAGAATTACTGTGTTTATTGAAAATCTGCTGACCCAACAATCCATTTGGAAGAGAAGTTCTAGGGTTTTTCACAAAAAATAATAATAATAAATCATCCGCATATGCACTGTTTTTTGGAGTGTTGGATTATGCTAAACAGTCTGGTAAAGTTGTCTAGAAACAATTTTGGGAGAAAGAAAAGCACTTTGCTTTTTAATAATGTGTCATATTGTGAACTTTGCAAAGATAAGATGATCAAACAAATCTGTTTCTTGGACTTTACTGTTCCTTCTTTGTTTGCTTTACATACAAATAACAGCTGGCACTGTTGATGGCTTTGGAAGAAAGCACTAGACTTGCAGCTTTATTTTCTCAGCAGAAGAATTTTATGGTTCGGAAAAGTGACAACAAGCAGTTACTTGGCTTGGTGGTATGTCATTGCAGACAGATGAAAGTACACTTATATCACAGTAGGTGTATTTAGTATAGTTTCGAACTGTATATTCCTCAATAGGGATGTAGCGAACTGCCGCCGATGTGTTCGCGAACGCCGTTCGCGAACACCGGCAAAATTTGCGAACAGTTCGCGAACTGTTCGCGAACTTCGAACATCCGAAAATCGTTCGATTCGAACGATCGAAGGATTGAAATCGTTCGATCGAAGGATTTTCGTTCGAATCGAACGATCGAAGCCATTCGATCGAATGATTTCATTCGATCGAATGCTTCGATCGTTCGATTCGAACGAAAATCCTTCGATTTTAGCGGTCGAATGGTCGAACGATCGAACGATTTTGACGCGAACGCCTATTGGCGAACGTCGCGCGACGTTCGCGAACTTGCGGCGGACGCGAACAGTCGAAGTTCGCGCGAAATAGTTCGCCGGCGAACAGTTCGCTACATCCCTATTCCTCAATAGCCCTATACATTTTTAAATAACAGAACTACAAAATGTAACTGACTGTAAGAACATAACTGATCTACAATAACAACAGTTGCTATAACTGCATTCTGTAACATTTCTATTGGGGAATATCACTTTTTAGGAGGTTATACTATATTGTCCCCTGGTAGTGTGAGTCCTTGCAGAACTGTAAAGGCACGTTTCTTAGATGGCTTTAGTAGCTTTCTAAGCTCTCTATACTATACTGCATCCATATATCCATTTGCACTGCTGAGAAATTACATTAGAGAAATGAAATTATATTTACAGAAAGACCTTTACTGAAAGATTGGAACTGTGTGATATCATTATTCCTTATAGAAATTGTCCCATATAACTGCATCTGTGCTCATTTGTTGATAATCCTGGTTTACTTTTTTCCCAATATCTTTTACTTTGCTTCAGTTTCAAACTACCTCAATGTACATAACTGGTATGAGATCTGTTTTCTGGAAACCCATTATCCAGAAATATCCAAATTACAGGAAGGCCATCTTCCCTAGACACCATTTTATCCAAATAAACCAAATGCTTAAAAAGTATTTCCTTTTTCCTTGTGATAATAAAACAGTAACTTGTACTTGATGCTTATAATTATTTAATGAATGAATGAATTAATTAATTAATTCTTATTGGAAGCAAAACCAGCCTATTGGGTTTATTTTAATGCTTGTACTGTGCCAATGAGCCACATGTACCTTTGCAACTCCCTGCAACTTAAATTTGTAGTTTAAGGGGAGGGGTTACAACTTGGTTCCCACCTCCCAATTTGGGACTCAATTCTCAGTAATCCCGAAGAGATACATTGTGTTGAAAATCACTGTAGTAAAACCTTATAGTAAAAAACATTATCGTAGCATAACATTATAATAATCATTCAGCAATGAAAGCACCAGAGACAGGGTAAGGAAATTAATAATAACTACTGTTCTGTTTTGTAAGGTTCTATTACCATAATAAAGCCATTAAGCAAACTTTTTCAGGGGATGAATCGAAAAAATTGAGTGATTTGGGTTTTTTGCTCAAAGTTTTTCCGCGATCCGATCCATTCGAGTAATTTTATTAATAAATAAATTCAAATTGAGCATGGGAGTTTGGTCGTGTTTTTTTTTTTTACTAAATCAGATAAATTCAGATTTTTTTGGAAATACCCCCAAATTCTGTTGAACAGATTTAGATTTGCCTGGTTAGAAAAGAATTTGCCATTTACAGCATGGGGCAGATTTTATGGATCATTTGCTTGGATGTCAGTGCAGTTTGGTCACACACATGATTATAGAACCACGTGGATCTAATAGATTATAACCCCATGCCTAATCATGGGCCTTTACAGTTCTTGGGGGGGGGGCTACTGATAAGGAGTGGAAAGGTTGTTAGGATGGCTTGGTTTTCATTTAAATCAGTCACACCAGAGTTCAGGCAAAATCAAGAATATTCAAGGTTTGTTGATTTTCATAATTGTGCTTGTGTATGGATAATATGCAAGGGTTTTATACTATATTTATGTACACCCTGTGAGAATTTCGGGAGTTGTCCTTGATAATGACATAACTAGAGTGTTCCATTCACCCCTTTCAATGTCATTGGAGCGACACCACTGCTAGTTCTTTATTACGGAACTCTAACACAATAAGAGGGTATGGGGGGCTGTAAACTTTCTAATTAATAGATCCAAAAAATCCAGAGAAAACAGAGAAAAAGGAAGATGCATTCATCACAATATTTTCATTAGAAAAACTACAAAACAATTTAAAAAGTGAAAATATAGCAAGCCTTTCATGTCAAAATCTGCTTAGCAAAAACAGATGACCATTCCCCAAGCAAGCAATGCACATGCCCACTATCATGCAGAATACTTTTGTTTCTCTAAATTCCATCCAGGGAGTCCACCATATGTTTTAATGCAAGTTCCATCTGTCACATTAGCAGCACAGAAGAAACCCTTCTGATTATGTGTTTTTCAGACTGGTAAATTCCTCTACCCGCTGCAATTTCCATGCAGGCAAAGTCTATAACAGTGAATTTTCTGTGTGCATGTGTTAATTGCTAGTGCTCTGCTGCTGAAGCACACCATTAAATTAAGGGCAATTACATTTCCCACTTCAGTGGTTAATGCTGGTGCTGACTTTGTGTGTTATCATTCGTACATACGAGAAACATGAACAACAGCACGTTAATGATTGTTATGCCCTGTGTTATCAGTCAGTATAATGGCAAAATATTCAATGAGTGGCCATAATGCAAAATCTGCTAATGCTGTGGAAGTATAACAGACATCCCAGGACAAGCTGATGGTGAGCTTTTGGGCCAAAAATACTCCATTATGTTTAAGGTTTTGTCTACCCAGTGATCGATACATTGACAAACTTCACCTTTCTCTCAGCTGTAGTAGATATAAAGGTTTCTGGTAAATAAAGTATTAAAATCTAGGAAGTGAAAATAAAATAACTCATGCAATGACAATTCAATGTTTTAATACTATCTGTTTCTACAGGAATTATTAATGATGTAACTGCAACTGAATATTAGAAATGAAGCACTGACAAGTCACAATAAAATATATATTCTTAAAAAGTAGAATATAAATTGACAGGGCCAGTAAATATTGCTGTTTTGAGTACTCTGCTTTACACGCTAAAGTAATTATTGAGGAGTTTGAATGGTTTATGTATTTCAGCAAACACCTTCTGTTAAATAAGAGCTGGAAAAGTATATTTAATAGCAGTTATGCAGCTGCACATTTATTGCATTTTTAAACAGCCAAAGCCATAGTATAGAAAGTGTTGGAAGCTAAAGTGAGACATTTTTCTAATTATTAATCTCCAACAAAAGCGTTAATAATTGCAAAAATTACTAGAACCTGAAATCTCAATCAATTTGCATGCATTGAAGTAAACTACAACTGACCTCTGTCATCCCTAAACTAATTGTGCAAATATTAGATATATCACACTTGACAGCAAGGAAAAAACTATGGGTTCCCTATCAAACTTTTGTAAATCCACAATTTACTTTCCTTTTCAACTACTTGTCTGATACTGTATGTACAGAAGAAGCTACATAGTTAGTTAAATCTGGTTGAAAAAAGACAAAGTCCATTAAGTTGAACCCCTCCAAATGAAAACCCAGCATCCATATACACACCCCTCTCTACTTTCACATAAATTCTATATACCCATATCTATACTAACTATAGAGCTTAGTATCACAATAGCCTTTGATATTATGTTTGTCGAAAAATCATCCAAGACACTATTAAAGGCATTAACTGAATTGGCCATCACAACATCACCCGGCAGTGCATTCCACAACCTCACTGACCACACTGTGAAGAACCACCCACGTTGCTTCAAATTCAATTTATTTTCTTCTAGTCTGAAGGGGTGGCCTCTGGTACGGTGATCCACTTTATGGGTAAAAAGATCCCCTGCTATTTGTCTATAATGTCCTCTATTGTACTTGTAAAGTGTAATCATGTCCCCTCGCAAGCACCTTTTTCCAGAGAAAACAACCCCAACCTTGACAGTCTACCCTCATAATTTAAGTCTTCCATCCCTCTAACCAGTTTAGTTGCACGTCTCTGCACTCTCTCCAGCTCATTTATATTCCTCTTAAGGACTGGAGTCCAAAACTGCACTGCATACTCCAGATGAGGCCTTACCAGGGACCTATAAAGAGGCATAATTATGTTTTCATCCCTTGAGTTAATGTCCTTTTTTATGCAAGACAGAACTTTATTTGCTTTAGTAGCCACAAAATGACACTGCCCAGAATTAGACAACGTGTTATCTACAAAAATCCCTAGATCCTTCTCATTTAAGGAAACTCCCAACACACTGCCATATAGGGGCCGATTCACGAAGGGTCGAATATCGAGGGTTAATTAACCCTCGATATTCGACTAGGAACTAAAATCGTTCGACTTCGAATATCGAAGTCGGACGATTTTGCGCAAATCCTGCGATCGATCAAAGGATTTTTCATTCGATCGAACGATTAAATCCTTCGAATCGAACGATTCGAAGGATTTTAATCCAACGATCGAAGGAAAATCCTTCGATCAAAAAATCCCAGGCAAGCCTATGGGGACCTTCCCCATAGGCTAACATTGACTTCGGTAGCTTTTAGCTGCCGAAGTAGGGGGTCGAAGTTTTTCTTAAAGGGACAGTACTTCGACTATCGAATGGTCGAATAGTCGAATGATTTTTAGTTCGAATCGTTCGATTTTCGTAGTCGAAGGTCGAAGTAGCCCATTCGATGGTTGAAGTAACCCAAAAAAACTTCGAAATTCGAATTTTTTTTAATTCGAACCCTTCACTCGAATTTAGTGAATCGGCCCCTAAGTGTATAACTTGCATTTATATTATTGTTGACAAAGTGATTAAGCCAAAGTGCATACCCATTCTCTAGTCATCAGAGAACTGGTAGCTAGAACATGAGACCTGTGACAATAATTCACAGGAAATGGTCAGTGCTCCTTCTTCCATCACAATTCAAAAAAATACTTTTTTTTTCAGCCACAGCCATAGATTAAAAAAACATTTTTTTAAGCTTTTATATGTAATTTGTGCTTGACAATGGTCCTTTAATGACATTTTGTTTTGTGGTCTATTCCATGGATTAAATATGCCCATTTGCTTTGAGTTATGTTTTGGCACTAGCATCCTGTTATATTGAGTCTGAAAGATGCAGCTAAAAGTCCATTTACAAAAAAAACATTTTAGGTGATCAGTCACCTGGGTGATCAGGTCTGACATTTTATGACACATTTCGGACCTTAGGGTTCTCAGGTCAGGTAATGTCAGACCCTTAAACAATATACTGGACTACATATTTAGGAGGTAAGGCTATGTTTAAGAAGATACATTTGCACTGATGGGTTACACCAATACACCTTCTTTAATGTTACCACCTGGAAGCAGAATTGATGGAGCATTGATTGAGCATCATGGTTCAGTCCTACACAGTTCCAATTGGAAAGACCTTTGCCAAAACCGAACCTGCTAACCCCTAACCGACCCGCCACCCAATACATCCCCCTACCCAGAGTCGCTACCCAACCCGGGCCCTCATTTGCGGGTACCTGCGGGTACCGGACCCATTCCAGGACTCTACATCATTGCTGGAGCCATCTTTTCTTTATCACGTCCTGTTATCTTATACTGCTGCTTACTATCATTAGTAATCCTGTATGCCAAGTAATGTGAAACCATTGTTTGACAATAAAGAGCAAATATGACTCTTCAAGGCCATAGGAGGCAGAGAATATACCACCTGGTTAGAAATTGACCTGATGAGCTGGAACAAGCCTCTAAATTGAAAACAACAAGGAAGGAAATTAAACCGAGTTAGATACTGTAAATCACTGTGATCACTGTAAAAAGCAGCCACATAGTTGGCTAGCTGAAGGCACCCAATGTTTTCAAGTCAGCCCTTAACAGATTTCCCAAAGAGAAATTTGAAACTAACTTACAGCATGTACAATAAAGGAGTATAGGGCTGATTTGTCAGCATTCAAATTCAATTTTTAACAGCAATTCAAGTTCTTTCAAGCTAAAACTCACAAGTTCATATTGCAGTTTCAAAAACTCGAATTCAAAAAAACTGTAAAAACCCAAATTTAAAAATGTGGCATTTAAGAGCTGCCAAGTTCATGTAGATACAATTTCAAAACAATAGTATAGCTCAAAAAAAAAAAGTCAAAACAATAGAATAGCTGTCAGGGCCAGGCTGCACATTTAGCTGTAGGCTTTGCCCTATTAATTCATTACATCTGAATGTTTATGGTATTCCCTTTAAAAGGGCCAATTTACCATCCATCTTATTTTCCATTTGTATCTGTCTGTATCTCTTCTATTTAGCTTAGTTTTATAGTTTTGTTAGTCCTTTTACCAACAATTTATAAAAGTGATACTGACAACTTTCAGGCTCAGACATTTTTCTATACGGAGTCCCATGATATATTTAGGCGTTTCATTCCCTAAGGTGAAGCTGTGATTTCAGCAGACTAAGTACAATGTAGTAGAGGTACTACAATAGTGTCATATAACTATAAAGCTAATAATGTATTCTTGAATGATTATGTAGCGCTATTTTGGGCTCTATTAGACCAGAATCCAGTTATACAGTAGAACAAGGGTTTCACTTGACTCTAACACTTAAGGCACAGCCTTTGCTAGGTGGAAGTTATAAATGAAAGGTGTAGTAGAACTACAACTCACATGGGCTACTGTGCTTTACAATAAAGGACACCAGGAGGTTCTTGCAGCAACAAAACAGAACAAAATCTGTTTGTCCAATGCAAATGATCTACGGGGTTATACTCACAGATAGAAGATACAAGGTATTGCAGATGTTGAATGTGCCAGGACAGTGTAGCAAAGGCAGTGCACTGTGACGCCATGTGGATGCAGTTAGGGAAGTTTAAGGTACACCTCTAGGTTGGAATGCCCTGCCATAGTCTGGATCCCATACAGAGGAATGATCAGGGAGAAATATTCTAAACCTGATTCCTCATCCAGCTACGATCCCTTCACTTTAGGCAGACTCAGATTCTAGGGGAGAGCTATTCCCTACTACAAAACTAGACGGTCCCTAACTGCTGAGCAGGGAAACAATCATACTTACGAACAGCAGGAGGAGCCCCTGCCTTACTTCCCAGCCATGCGGAACTCAAGCAGCTTTGTTTATGACAATCCCTAAGCAGCCCAGACCACACTGAGCATGTGCACAGTCTTAGTCTTGCAAAGATGTTTAACAAAGTTACAAGATGGTGACCCCCTGTAGCCAACTTTGAAAGCATTAATTATTTGTTTGATTAGGCTTGTAGTGCAGTAAGTTCATGTTTATATTTAGTATACAAAATACAGCATTTCTAGCCTTATTCTATTTTAGACTTTACATGTCCTTTAACCTCTCTATCTCACTCTCCTAGAGAGTTCTATGAAATATTTAACCTGTCTAGTGATGGGCAAAAAATTCTCAAAACTGTGCCGGCGTCTCGTTTTTGACGCCAACATCCATTTTTTTACGCCGGCGTATTTTCACAACAGTTTCACGAATCTCTTGAATTCGCCGCAAATTTGCACCTGCCAAATAACTTCGCCCATCAATAAACGTATCACTTGCTGGCCTCATTCCCTCCCCCCTGACTTATCACTAAAGGTACAGGTCCCTCTAGGGCAGAACAGCTTTACTGGCCCTTATTGATCTCAGGCTCCCTAAAGCACCTGCAGCTGATCAGCAACTGAGGGCCAAAGAGAAAGGACCACACTTAACCAGACAATGTGAAAGTGTGTCAGGAAGCGATCATAGGCCAGTAGGCCAATAGTACAAACGTGTAAATTTAGTAGCTAGATACACAGGCATCCACCCAACAACTAGGAAACTAGAAAGTCCATGGGGATGTGCAGGGGGAGTTTTGTCTCAGGGGAGTGTAATTGCTAGTGTCTGAAGAGACATCTGCAGACTCTTCCTTAACTGGCGTTAGAGCGCTAGAATACATATCTATTGAATTTTCGCTCAGTGCGAACATCGTTACTCTGCAAATTCACTAATGAGATAGGATTTTAAAGATTGGTTGCCAGAGTTTCCTTTTGCCACCTTAGACCTGGTGAACTAATAAGATGAAGATACATCCTCCTCAATCTTATGTCACTGACATCTTATCTTGTATGCCGAAGTGTCATAAAATGATAATTTGGAGTCTCCTGAATGTCAGACTCTTGAATCTTTGAGGGTAAACTTGACAAGGTATATCTGAGTTCTAATTGTATATACTGAGGTTAAAAAAAGAGCAGATTCTATTTAGCATGCTTTTTTGGTTCTAGTAAGTAATGAAAAATGGCATTTTTCAGCACAAATTTTACATAAACCGTTTTTCTGAAAATTCAGTGCTGTAAATAACCGTAAGTGAAAGGCTTTGAAATGAACTTTAAAATAAGAATCTTGCTCACTCTCCAAGCTCATCCAATAATTTATTTCCCTTACACGTAAGCATATCATTTGACAGGCAGCAGCACTGTCCTCATTTTGCTGGAAGATTTTTTTCCCTCTGCGGCGCAGTAGGTATAATGTTGAAAGGCTCTGCTGTGGTTTATTTATAGGATTTTTTCCCCCGCCTTATGTAACCTGCAGTCCTACTGAAGGTTAAAACTTTTCAACAAAGGAATAATAAAAATCGCTGTGTTTGATGTACTTTAAAGTCTGTGGTATGTCTAATAACAAAGCCAGTTTTTCTAGAGCAGAGGAACCTGCAGCATGTCGCTCTGTTCTGTTCTGCAGAGTCTTAATGGCAAATGGTTTTCATACAAAATACTTGGGATTGTCTCATCTTGAAAATAGCACAGCAAGAGGGAAAACTGTTAAAGGGGAAACTCGCCTTTAATTTAACATATAATATTTTATGGATGTGTCTATTTATAATAGGGTCATCTATAAACTATTAAACTTTAATTAAAGGTAAACTTCCCCTTAACCGGGTTTTACTCTTACTGTTCCATATTTGCAACTTTCATTAATTGTTTTGTATTACAGATATGGGATCTCTTATCTGGAATGCTTGGGACTTAGGATTTTCCAGATAAGGAATCATTCTGTTATTTGGTTCACCAAATGCATTGAAGTCAATGGGCATCAAAATTATTTTGATGCAAGCGACAATTTTTATATGTGCGACTATTTTGTCCAAATGCATTAAAGCCAATGGGTGTCCAAATAATTTTGACGTGCGACAATTTTATGTGCGCAGCAATTCTGACAGACGCACCAAATTTTATTTTTTGTTGTGGCGGATTTTTTGCTGGCAATTTTTTTCGCAAATTTAGTCACAGGTGGCGAAATGAATCCATGCCTGTCGAATTTATTTGCTCATTACTAATCATCCTACCTTGAGTCTGCTAACCTGTATAAAAACATGAAATAAACCCAATAGAATTGTTTTACCACCAATATGGATTCATGCAGCTTAGTTACCATCAAGTACAAGGTACTGTTTTATTACAGAGAAAAGGGATTCTAAAAAAATTCTATAGAATTTCTATTGTGAAATAATGTCCTAGCAACCAAACAGCTTTGATAACTAATTGCAAATTGTTTTACAGCATTGCTCTCCATGTAGTACAGGTATGGGACTTGTTATCCAGAATGCTCGGGAACCCGAGGTTTTTCAGGTAAGGGATCTTTCCGAAATTTGGATCTCCATACCTACAAAATAAGTTAAACATTAATTAAAAAACCCAATAGGATTGTTTTACCTTTAATAAGGATTAATTATATCTTAGTTTAGATCAAGTACACGGTACGGTTTTATTATTGCATAGAAAAACTATTTTAAAAAAATGTAAACGTTTCATATTAAAATGGAGTCTATGGGAGATGGCAGTCCCATAATTTGGAGCTTTCTGGATAACGGGTTTCCAGATAATGGATCCCATACCTGTACCAAGAGTTAATTTTAAGATAACTAACCCTTTCAAACAAGAAAAGTCCATCATAAACTCTATGCATCTAGTTACTCTTACTTATTATCATAGAGCACAAAGACCAATCTTATTCATCTTTTTGGAAACCAGTGGCAAACAACCCAGCAACATTCCATGAATGTGTATTAGAAGCACATAACCTGTACAATATCACAGAGGAATATCACATGAGAAAGAGGTTGATTGTCTGGTGGGCAGAAAACTATTCTTTCTAATGGCAAATTGCTGCCAACTACCAGATGCATTTTGATGACTGAAATTTAGCTTGAGAGGAGATCAGGTGTATGTACCCAGGGCTCACTGGCTACTCAACTCAAGGGCCCACCACCCAGTCACTGCCTTCCCCCACTTCCTACTTCACCTCCAGTGGCAAAAATTAAAGATGGCTGTACCTGACTGAAGAGCCCAACCCCCCAGCTAGTGCAGCTCCCCACTTCACTAAAAAAATGAAAGGTGCCTGTGCATTTTCAGTGCAAACAGGGCCATCTATTTTTTGTCTGAATATTTCAGAATCAAGCTACACTCCAGATAAAATAAGAGTCTTTGTTGGTCAAGGACCAACAAGGCCTGACGCGTTTCAGGAGGAACTTTAATTAAGAGAGTTCCTCCCGAAATGCGTCAGGTCTTGTTGGTCCTTGACCTGTTGCAATAAAGACTCTCTTATTTTATCTGGAGTGCCTCTTGATCCATGCTTGATCTATGCCATGAGTGGGGAGATTTCAGAGTTGGGACGCTGGTGGTTAGCACCCGGGATTTTTGTGGAGCTGCACAGAGTAATACACCGCGAGGGGGGAGTTAAGAGCGGTTGTATTCATTGACTGAATCTTCCCAAAGTTGTGTGCTGGTGGCTGGCTTGCAAGCACGTAGCAGGGTTGGCCCCCGCGGGAGTGAATAAGAAGGCAGGTGTCTTTTCAACTTTAATGTTAGCACTCTACGACTTTAAGGACTGTCTGGTAGCTCAGCATTTAAGAAGGCTATGAAGCAGATATAGATACATATTGTTTCAGTTAGTCTAGGAGTGATATAACGGGCACTGCCTTAATGGGGCATGTCAGCTTATGCATGTTTGTACAAAGGATTTAACCAAATATGTCCTTTTTTAAAATGTAGCTGTATCCCTGCCTGTACCGATTGCAGTATCTGGTATGTATTTATTGTTCTTATTTATTTATTAAAGATCAATATATTAAATAAAGAAGGCTTAACACAACAGTTGTGCCTGATATCAAAACTGCATCTTCTATTCAGTATTTGAAATTAGTGGCAGACTTGAGGGATGCTAGGTGGGGAGGAGTGGCAACTGGTAGGGTGTATTTTATGTAGACTGAATTATGGAAAATAAAGTGAGAATATAACATTTAGAAATACATATCATAATGGTGGTCACAGGGCCGGATTTGGCTCACGGCCGTGCGGTCCTAGCACCCGTTCGCATCGCAACCGCACGGTCCTAGCGCATGCCTTCCGTCCCTAATAATTTGCTACCCTAGGGCCAGGCCTTTGTGGCCTCAGTGGTTATGTGTGCTGAACCCACAAACAGGCACTTGTTTTATAGCTGCTATTCCATTAGCCTTGGAGCTACTCCATGCACTTTAGTTGCAAAATTAGTGCTACGGTTATTCTTATTTGCCCTGTGTGATTACTTTAACTCTTCTGTTGTGCTAATCAAAACTACCAAGTAGAGAAGAGGAAAGAATAACAAAGCCAGGGTATGTATATTTTTGGCTACACTTTAGACATTGTGTGTATCTAAATCTGCAGCCAGAGAATGATTGCAGCCTCTCTGTTTCTCTCCATTCTGTAACTGTCTGTGTTAAGTAGAAAACACAAATGGATGAAACAGAAACCATTTAATTTTGACATCCAACAAATTTCAACCGTTAAGTGTGAAAACAAACTGAATCTTTTGTTTGCTAATTAGAATCAGGTGCTTAAATAATTAGGTAACAAGTAAGCCACATTACAGAGTTAATATGCACGATCAAGGTTGGGAAACTTGGCAGATTATTACCCTTTATTTATACAGCACCAACATATTCTTCAGTGATTGACATTGATTGTCACATCTGTCCCTGCCCAGTGGAGGTTGCAATCTAAGGTCTGTAACATAAACACACATTAGTCCATTTAGTCAATGTTAATGTCATATCTCAAGGAACCAAATATTCCTAATTTATCTAAACTGTAAGGCTACTGTTAGGGTTAATTTGGTCAACACCTGGACAGTGACCCATCGCAACCAATCATTGATTATCTTGAAAAATGTGTGGGCGAGGGTTACTGATGACTATGGAATATTTATTATTTATGTGGTGTGCAAGTTACAGCTATGTTTGAGGGAATCCAGAATTGAAGCAGGTATTTATGGTTCTTGCCATGGTCTGGATCTGGGTTGGACTGGGGAGTGTGAGCAAATTCGATGAACAGACAGCACCACACGCCTGAAAAAGGCGATTGTGAGCCTGAAACGTTGCTGCTGTTTGTCTGTCCTGAAATAAGCCCTTTTGGAATAAAGGCCTTTTAAGAATATATCTCCCGTGTGGTGCTGTCTGTTCATCGAATTTGTTTACAGAACGGGTGGAAGTGGCCACCTCAGACTTGCACCTGCATCCAATAAACCCTAAGGGTGAGTGCTGACTTCTAATCTACATTTCTGGGGAGTGTGAGGCCCACCAGGCTACTACACCAGGGGCCCCCTGCAGCTGCCCCAGGGGCTCCCACACCCCTTAGGGGCCCTGCTGCCCGCTCACTCCCCATGCCAGCTCCTTACCTCTCGCCCCCCCACCAGCCTCTTACCCTCACTTAGACAGCAACGATCAGGGGAGGGAAGGCAGCGAGTGTAAGCGGCAGGTAGGGATCGGGTGTGAGCCAGCCCATGAAGGTTTTGCCCTGGTGCCCCGCCAGCCCAGTCTGATCCTGTCCCTCACACCCCCTCTGTGGCTGCTAGGGTTGCCACCTGGCCGGTATTTTACCGATCTGACTGGTAAAAATTATGGCTGATCCCAATGTTATTAATAGGGAAGAAAGATAAATATAATGGAAGGCCGGTATTTTTTTCCAGAAAAGGTGGCAACCCTAGTGGCTGCCCGCTCACTCACCCACTACCAGCCCCTCCCCCTATACACCCAATACTTACTTTTGACGTGATTGGTTGAGGGCAGCCGGGAGCGACGGTAGAGGGCAGTGGGAAGAGACTGCGGAGGACAGGCGGGAATCAGGTCTGGGTCGGCGGGGTGCATGGGGACCAGGGCTCACCGAGTTTTTTCCCGGTGTCTGGATTCCAGAATATGTTCTGACTTCAGAGCATAAAGAAGGATATTGTTTCTTTTATAATATTTATATATATTATTTAATTTTGAATGTATGATACATTTTATTTGGTTTCTTGTCAAACCTCTAGACCTCAAATGTAGAGAAACGTAGACAGTATGGAAGGAACAATTATATATCTTACTGTGACTGTCTGCGGGTGACTCACTTGAGGCTTAAACCCTAATTAACTTTCCCAACCTGTGGCTATTAGGTATATCAGCAGTGAAGAGTCTGCCAACCGAGATATTTTCAATACATCATTATTTGTGCACCATGAAGGCAACTGGAGACGTGTGTATTCTGTAATTGTTAGATTAGGGCATCCAGCAGTTTTTAACAATAAAGCTCCTTTTAGCACTAGTAAAGGCATTGGCGCTGCAGTCTATTAAACTCAGCAAGAAAAAGAAAAAGATAACTTGACATTTCAGAATGGATTTCTAGTAGCAGGTACTGTCACTGTTGACACAAACAGGTTTTAGTTATGTAGCTTCAAGGTGTTTACAAAAGCTTTATTATAGATATATATATATATTTAACATAGATTCGGTGGAAGATCAAAGAGAGCACTGCAGTAGACGTAAGGCAAAATGAAAAGAGAAAAATAAAAAGATTATTGGCAATTAAATGAAAAAGGCCTAATGTGTGCCTTGATCTTAAATTACAAATGCAGGAACAGTCACAGCTAACCGCATGGTCTAACACAGAAACAGAATATAGTGGGGGGAAAATAATGGACTGTCTTATTAAATCTAATTAGATTGTGACCCATATTTAATTTTGTTTGTTGTATTTTAATGCCCACAGGATTTATTATTTCAATGTTTTGGCTCCTCTAATCGGGCTGTCTTCAGGAAGTGCAAACTCCATAACAGTGGTGTGTTTTTAAAGGAGAAAAGTGGCGCCAAACAGGTAAGTATGGCATCATTAGTGGGTGTCAACATCTTTCACAAAATAATGATCATTATCCTTCATTTTCCATGTGTTATTAAATAAAAAAACCTCTGTTGCTTATAACCAAATGCCTATTGTTCATTGTGTCAATCGCATCTGTATTTAATGTGCCCGTTGGGAAATTAAAAGCCATGTCTTTCAATGGCGCTGACATTTCAATCGTATCTAAGGTGAGAATTAAAAGCACTTACCCCAAGGGGTCTGATAAGGCTGCGGATTCTCTTGTGGTCCTACTTGCAAGCAGCACATCACTGTGTAGAGTGCTGGTTTTCCCTTGCCACCCGAAGGTCTTACAGATCCCCGAGATACCAAGCTCACCGCGATCAGCTATGAGGAAGGCAAAACCCTCTCATAGGAAGCGTCTGGCTTACCATGGCAACATGGGGCGGAGCCAATGCTAGGCACTACCGGTAACCGACGAGCTTGGTGTCTTGGGGATCTGTAAGACCTTCAGGTGGCAAGGGAAAACAAGCACTCTACACCGTTATGCACTACTTTTTTAATAACACATAATGGAAAATGAAGGATAATGATCATTATTTTGTGAAGGATGTTGACACCCACTAATGATGTCACACTTACCTGTTTCATGCCACTTTTCCCCTTTAAAAACACACCACTGTTATGGAGTTTGCACTTCCTGAAGAAGGCTCGAATAGAGGAGCCGAAACGTTGAAATAAATATTTTGTAATATATATTTATTTTATTTTTTTTGCACATTTCTGATCTATAGGATGTATGTATGTATGTATATATGTATGGATCTATTTATTCTTATGGTTACAAAATGCTCTGAAGTTATAAGGAACACATTTTAAATAATGACATGCTTGACACCCTAGAGTCCTGCATTCCATGGGGAACCCATGGGTACAGGAAGAATACCCTGCAAAGTGGTCAAGTTGCAGGCAGGAAATCCTAGATTCAGCTGGTACTCTGCATGGATACCTGGCTAAAGTGCAGGTGTGTTTTCTCCCTCCCACTCCTGATGGTAGTACTATTTTCCTCTTACCTGGCTGATCCACCTCCAGTGTGATGTCACGGCCAGTACATGGTGATGGCACTTCCAGTTTCAGAGGACTGGAAGGTAAGTTAGCCCATTATGAGTGTGGGTAGCAGGTCAGAGTTAGGGAATGATCTGCCTGGCCGGACCTGTGCAGAACTTTTCTTGCTGCCTCCCATTTAGCAGTACCTGAGTGAAAAAAAACATATTTTTGCAAAACATGGATCCTTTTCGCCTTCTCTTTGGACTTCAAGAAGTCATCCAAGACCATCACCATTAGGAACAATCTACACAGCCTCATGTGATACTTCTGTCTCTCAAGTTTAAATTTGTTCTTTTCTATGTGAAAAAATACCTGTTTTCTAACCATTTCGTAAAGCGTAATTACAAGGTATGTCCCCTCACAAGTGCCTTTTCTTCATGCAGTTTTTATTGAGAAATTCTCAATTATGCCAGTGGCAAATATTTTCATGAATTCACTCTAGACTTTCACCATGCGTTTTGTTTCACCAGGGAAAAAAACTGGATCACTAGGTTTGATGATATATTTCTGATTATATATTTCATACTATCTACACGCTAAAAGGAAGATTATTTCATACTTACCGAGATCTTCCTTTCCTAGACGAACTCCATGTCAGAACGTTACGGGATAGCCCCTCCTCCCATTAGAAGGAACCTCCCCAAGCCTTTAAAAGGCCAACCACACCCACCTACCGGTGTCTTTGTAACAAGCTCTTAAATTACCGGAAAAAGGGCGGGTGTACTGACATGGAGTTCGTCTAGGAAAGGAAGATCTCGGTAAGTATGAAATCATCTTCCCTTTTCCCTAGACGAACTCCATGTCAGTACGTTACGGGACGTAGCAAGTTAACATTATCCCATGGGAGGGAATATACTTTAAGAAGAATCTGTAATAAGGAAAGGAGTATTGCTGACTAGATAGTCCACCACCATGCAAACTTTTTACTTTAATATAGAGAGTCCAGGTGAAAACCCCAGAATAAGTTCACCAGGCTAAGAATAGCGCTATTGTATAGCCTATACTATAGAGAGAGAGAGCGAGAGAGAGAGATGTTAGCCCACTGAGAGTGAGGAACAAGTTAGCTCACTAACCACCACTTCACCCTCCAGAAGAGAGAGAGAGAGAGAGAGAGAGAGAGAGAGAGAGAGAGAGGAAGACAGTCCTGTGCAAGGCGAATTCAGCAAGCTGAAATACTTACTCTCCTACTCACCAAAAAGCATTCATCACATGTATGCCTAATTTCAGTGCATATTGCAAGGTACCTGTAAGAAACACTTGGTAGGAGTAAGAACCCAAAACAGACCAAATATAGGAATGATCTGTTTAGGATATAACCATAAATGTAGGTTATACAATGTACCCTGAGGTACCCAAGGACAGTACCATAAATATCTTCATATCAGAATGCATGTTAGTCAGGACTGTTCTAACAGAAAACAGATCCTAAAGATCTGAGACAAGGGCACCTGAGAAAATAATTGGGATTAGAATTCCTTACACTGAGTAAGGTCCTGTGATGAGGCAGACTCAATTAACTGTGAAGAGCTGAGCAACTACAGAAATAGAGCCCCTGTTGGTTGACCCAACCTAGTACTCTGAGAGGTATAACTGAATACCCTTAAGGTTACAGATCCCAATAACCCCCGTGCAACTAAAGGACTAATCCCAAAATTTATGGAGGCAGATTATATGCTTGGATAAATGCTTAAAGTCACCCACAAACCTGTGTTCTTTCTACCCGTAAGGGAGCCATTTATATGTGCAATCAACGATACTACATAGTTCTGAGGCTGACCTTAGTTCCAGTAAGTGTCAGAAGGGCTTCTGATCCACTAGAGTCATGCTGGGTCATATGTATCAGGAGTGGCACAGGAATGTGAATCCGAGAACAAACCAGGATAATAGGAGTGTCGTATCTGGAAGTTACCTGTTCATTGAGCTCTGTGCGAATGTTTCAGAAACAATTTTCAGCAGGTGTAAATGTAAATCCCCTTAATATAGGGAACAATGTTAAAACATGGTCAAAACAGACAAAAAACACTTCCAAACCTCCCATTTGAAGCTAGACAAACCTGTAGGACAGATACATAAAATATCCTTAATTCATTCTCAATGAAATTAATAAGGCTGGAAGTTGTAAGAGATTACACTCTACTGTAATGACTGCAACCGTCCAATTTAAGGGAAGACTATGATCCTGCTCAGGAGAGCCAAATACATTCTCGCCCGAAGCAATAGGACAGGTAGCAACTGCAGTATGTAACTGTGAGGAGGAAAGATCCAAAACTGCTAGTGTTCCAAGAGGGCACAGACAGAGTGGGAAAAAAAAATTAACGCTCCTAGGATGCCTCCATCTGCTGTCCAATCAGTTACCTATCTGGTGTGGAAGAACAACCGGCCCTGTATTCTAAAAAAACACTAACTAGGGGATTGAGAAATTAAAGAAAAAATGGGCCCAAAATAAGTGCCTTCTGGACACTGTCTGGGCAGGTCGGGAGGGCACACGGATGGGGGGACAAGCACCTGCCACCCAATGCTCTTGATAGCAGTACAGGAAGGCAACTGAAATACAGGCAGACAAGGAGTAGCAAACATTGCACCTCAGTGCCTTACCTGATTCAGGAGCTGAAGTTCAGAAGACTCCAGGTCTGAGGTAGTGTGCTGGGGGGAAAAAAAGGGTCCCATGGACCAAAACCCCTGTCCCTAGGACGTCTTTTGGGCAGGCTTAATGCTTTCCTAGGCTTAAAAAGAGAAAAACAAAAATTTGCTTCTAATGATTGAGGCATTTGTTCAGAGAACAAAGCCAAGAGCATAAGAGAAGGAACAAAAAGACACCGGTAGGTGGGTGTGGTTGGCCTTTTAAAGGCTTGGGGAGGTTCCTTCTAATGGGAGCAGGGAGGAGGGGCTATCCCGTAATGTACTGACATGGAGTTCGTCTAGGGAAAGATATATCTGTACAAAAACGTAAAAACAGTCATGCTTGGAACTATATTTTATTATTATTTCCGGACATTTCAATTAGAAAGAAAGGTTAGAAAAACATAAACATCTGACAAACTATTTTTGTGTCCCTTAAAAAATAAATAAATCACAAAATATCTGCACAGCTAGAAATGTCTGTTTTAGCGTTAAATTGTACAGAACAAAATGAAAGATACAACTTAATAACAACAATAATTAAACTGCTTCCAGTCCAGTGCTATAATTTTTCTCTTTCATATTTTATTAAATATTTTGTCACATTTTAGAAAAATATACAATTTTCATTTCTCCTTTTCATGTTTAAAACTTCTTTGCCTGTTAATAAAATGTTTGGGGTATGTGTACTTATTTGATCGAGAAAAGCCAACATGAAATCACTATATAAAATAGGCTGTTTACAATTTATGGCTTTAGCTTGTGTATCTAGCAAATCTGCAGCTTTCTGTTGATTGCTCTGGCTGTAGCCAACCACTGATGAAGTGGAAATGAATCAATATCATAATTCAAAGGTTGGAAACTGCTTTGAAGATTCTTCTTGCCCCCAGAAATTTATGCTGAAAAAAAAAGCGTAAAAATCCATTGCACACTTCTCAAAACATTTTAATAAAGCTTTGGTTTTTCATGATACACCTAAGCTTTCAAAGCCTAGTGCTACTAATACGTTGTTCTGTACTCTGTGTAGTTTGTCCAGGTATGTAGATATTAGTATCATCTTTGTGTGAATGACTGTGCCACTGAAATCATATATGCCTTTATCCCACAAAGAATTTAGGTTTAAATGAATGTATTATTAGAGATAAAACAGGGCCTAACAGACAATCTCCCTGCACAATGAAAAATTGCATGCGACAAGATTTATGAAACAATGTACGTTCAACAATGCAAGGGGTCGTTGCCAAATCACAAGATATTAGTCAAAATTGTGTCCTCCTACAATTATAAATGATTTTCTGGAGACAATCACACAATCAATTTTGGTCATATTAAACTAGAAGTGAGACATTTTGGCAGCATGCTACTATTTCCAGATTTAAGATTGGGGGTTGAAAGTGCCGGAGCACTAAGGGATACTTAATTGCACACCTTTAGGTTTTCTTCATAGGCTTTTTGGAGCACTGCTAAAACCAAGCAACACTGCATATAATTGTGAAGTGAAGAGCTCTTACTCAAAGGGCCTTATTTATCAAAATCAAATCAATCAATCCACGATTGAAGCTTATTTAAAAAGCTTGATGTAATCAGACTGGGACACACTCTCTAAAATCAAGGGAAAACTCGAATCGTAGGAGTTTTTCCCGAAATGCTCTCTTTTTTCTGACTTTTTCCCAAAAAGCTCGCTTTTTTCAGAATTTTGCAGAAAAGTCCGAAATAGTTGGATTTTCGGGCTAATTTCAGCACAAACCACAGAAACTTTCAAATAGGATGGGGACCTCTCCCGTTGACTTATATAAAACCTCGGCAGGTCTGAGATGCTGGATTTTTATATATGGACTTTTTCCATCCTGGGGGTATAATAGATCTCGAAAAAACGTGAGTTTTTTTTCCACTAAAAATTCAAATTTTATAGAAAAAAACTCAAATATTTTGAGGTTTTGGCATTCGGACTTTAATAAATAACCCTCAAAGTTTTGCATCATATGGTTCAAGAAGCAAGGGAATTTACACTTGCACTCTACTATTCATGTTCTATTATAATTTCCAAACCGATTTTCTGATTATAAACCCCTTTGTGACCAGATAATTGTTTCAATACCAAGTCTGACAGCTGCAAAATCAAAATGAATTGCCATTGGCCTTACAATTATCCTGGTTAAGGAAACCAATCATATTAAAGAAGAAAGAATTCCAAAATAAGGGTTAATTGATATCATTTTGCCACTGCAATCTCTGGAGTTTTACATTAGATATTATCCATATCATTTTAGATCAAAGGGGCAGCTAGATATATTATAGACAGATTTTGTGAAAAAGCTGTAGTCATTGATAATAAAGGGTATTATTTTTATATCAAAATTGTTTCCATCAGAAAGCTGTAAATGTTAATTACTAGGATTTTGTTTATCAAACTTGTATAAATATTCTATGTCAAAGGGATAATTTCCTCCTGAATTACAGTATATTCTCAAAGCTTAGAATATTTTTTTAATGTTATATTCCATTGGTACATCTGCTAATAAATATGAATCCCCTGCTCTTTAAACTATTTCTGTATGTTTCTATTGTAGCTTAGTAGCCATGCAATAGAACTGTAATTGAAAACCAAGCAAATTCTATTCTTTCTGCAATCCTATTATGTCCTTGAGGCTTAGTAGCAAAGGCATTGCACATTACCTGACTCAATGGCTTTGCTATACATGAGAAATATCCCATTTTGTACATGAGAAATATCCCATTTAGTAAATGTGAATAGCATTTGTGTCTTTATCTACCATGAAAAAATGGAAAACCCACCCAGCAGATTACCATTACCACTATTATCAAAATGACTATACCATGACTTTTGTGCTTTGTTCTCGTAATAGTGAGGTGCTGGTATTAATATTTCTATGTAGTTTTTCCTTATCTCTGTTATTGCTTTTATATCAGTATCTGTGCCAGAGTGAACACGGCAGCTTTCCATTTCAGAATTGGCATATGAACAAAGATCAGTGTTCATATGGGAATCATGGAAATATATTGCACAGTATATTGCACAGCCATCTCATGTGATTTTGTCGGGTTGTGTGCTTTCAGAAAGAGTCAGTGCTTCACAATAGAACTACTTTCAGATAAGCAATTGTGTCTTCTACTCAATGTAACTGGAGGAGTTGCAATGGGACTTGGACTTTTACTATTGAGTGTTATTCTCATATCTACCACTAGGTGGGGAATGGGAGCATTTTTAGCAATGCAGGTGTCAGGGAGCTTTTACCTGGTTACCTTCCAATTGTTTTGCTGAAGGAAAACTGGGAAACTGACAATATCTTGAGCCCCATGTCAGATTTCAAAATTATATATATGACATGAAGGGTGAAGGACTGCCCACACACACTTAGGGGGTTATTTACTAAAATCCGAATTTATCTAATTGTCCTAATAAAAAACTCGACCAAGCTTGCATGCCCGATTTTGCTTTATTTATTAATAAATGAACTTGATTTAATGGGATCGTTTAAATCGAGTGAAAACTAGAATTGTACAATTTTTTTGGGCTCTTCTTCCGAAATCCCTGTTTTTCCAAGTTTTATCCTCAAAACCCTGAAAAAGTCGCATTTTTGTACTAAACCCACTAAAGACCATGATAACTTCAATTTGGGATGGGTGCTTCTCCCATTGACTTATAGAGGACCTCAACAAGGATCTTCGAATTCAGGCTTTTTGCAATATCAGGGTTTTTTTCCTGAGCTTTGCCCAAAAAAGCCAGACAAGAAAAATTCAAGGTTGAAAAAATAACACCCATTATGTACATATAAAATATTCTTAGTAAGTTTATTTTTGTATGTAAATCAGTGGGAGTCATTGATGTAAATCAGTGGGTGACATTGGGGTTTGGTTGTCCTGTGGTATGTCTGAAAAATTATTCTGTGTACAGCAGATACAAAGCTCATCTTTTACATTAAAGTGGCACATAACTGTTCTATCATCACTGATGTTGTACCTTGCAAACAAAAATGGAACTGTGTACCAATTCATGCCTGAAGAAGATATACACCCAGTTTCTGTTCTGGGTAAAGAATCTTATTTAAAAGGTACTGTGTCATGTATGGACCCCTCTAATCATCAACTTCATATGTTCCCCCAAATACTGTACACGAACTTGACTATTTGAGTGTATTCTTTTGTCTTAGATACATGGTACATTCACTAGTCTAGACCATGTCTAAAAGCAATGCTTGTTGGCAATGTTAAATTGTCTTTAGATATTATCTGCAATATATGCCAAGCTCTTTCATTTATACAAAAGGTACTATCCTATGCAGTGCTGCCCTTGTATAGTTCTAACATTCCAAACATTTTACTTGTGTCTACATTCCATACATGTTACCCAGTGGATTTTGAAACTATAATAGTTGAAATGTCCCTACCTCAGACAGACATTATCCCAAATTAAGCACAGAGAATGACTTAGTTAAAGTGACAAAGCTATGTTGCTCTTTTGTATAACATTTCCCCTTGAGTCCTTTCACAGATTTTAGCAGCTGTTTGCTTTCTATGCGCTTGATTATAATGAGTCCCTTCTTGTCTGTGATTACTATGTAACCACAAGCGAGAAACACACCTACAGTTAGTAAAGCCCGCTCAGGGAGATGCTTGGCAGCGCCGGCATTAATTGTCTGTAGAGAATTTGGCTTTAAGTTATTTACATCTTTACTATAGAAGGTTATGAGATTCTGGGGATTTTGATAACGACGTTTGTGGTTACTTTGGGATATGATTTATCCCAGTGCAAAGGACTTTTTATATATAGTAATTTGTGAAAGAATAATGTTCAGACAAAGCATTGTAAGTGGGGGGGGTAACAAAGAGTAATTTTCTTATAATACAATTATGGGAGCTGTTATTCAGAATGATTGGGATCTGGGGGTTTCCGGATAAGGGATCTTTCCATAATTTGGATCTCCATACCATGATTCTACTAATACGGCACATTTAAACATCAACTAACCCCAATAGGACTGTTTTGCCTCTAATAAGGATTAATTATATCTTAGCTGGGATCTTTACAGAGATAAAGGAATTAAGAAAAAAATGTATCTGAAATATTTGATTAAAACTGAGTCTGTGGAAGATGGCCTTCCGTAATTTGGATCTTTCTGGATAACAGGTTTCCATATAACGGAACCCTTACCTACAATTTTTTGTGCTCATACTGTGTTAATGGCTAAGCAGCGCGTCGCATGTTTCAGCTTGTATGGGGCAAACTATTTTGCAGTGCCTGCCGTTTTTCTCCTTTAGTTGGATACCTCCACCACGAGCTGTAGGTCTGGCGCATGAGCACCCAGACCCCAAATATTACTGGTGAGATAATAATAAAAAAGTCTTTGGTTTTTACATCGGGATTTTTTTTTAAGTTTGCAAACTATTTTGCAGACAAATAATTTATTGCTGAATGCTGATGTACAGTGATGCTGCTGCATAGGTGCATTCAGCACCACTGTACGGAAGTACTTTCTGCCTCTAGTTCTGAAACTTTTAGTGCATTTCATTCTGATATATGGTAATGTGTTAGATGCAACACTCCCTTGTGACAACACTGGAATTCTGAGAAAAACACTGGCGATAGCACTCAAAATTGCAATTTATCAACCTCACTTGTAGACATAAATGAGGAATATTATGTTCATCATCGTTGAAGAGATTTTCCACAATGCAGTCAACCCTACTCTAGGTTACAAAAAGATAAGCTCATGAAACTTTCTCAATATTAAGGGGCCAATTCATTAACTTTGAATTTTGAAGTGTTTTTTTGGCTACTTCGACCATCGAATGGGCTACTTCAACCTTCGACTACGACTTCAAATCGAATGATTCGAACTAAAAATCGTTCGACTATTCGACCATTCGATAGTCGAAGTACTGTCTCTTTAAGAAAAAACTTCGACCCCCTAGTTTGCCACCTAAAAGCTACTGAACCCAATGTTAGCCTATGGGGAAGTTCCCCATAGGCTTGGCTAAGTTTTTTTGGTCGAAGCATAATCCTTCGATCGTTGGATTAAAATCCTTTGAATCGTTCGATTCGAAGGATTTAATAGTTCGATCGAACGATTATTCCTTTGATCGTTCAATCGCAGTATTTGCGCAAAATCGTTCGACTTCGATATTCAAAGTCAAAGGATTTTCATTCCCAGTCAAATATCAAGGGTTAATTAACCCTCGATATTCGACCCTTGATGAATTTGCCCCTAAGTGTAGCTTTACAGCACATTTAGTAAATCTGCCCTTACCAGTAATAAGGAAATGTTGACATTATGGGGGTTATTTACTAAGCTCTGAATACCTGAAATTCCCCGAAATTCAAAAAATTTGTGATTTTTGTGTTATAAAAACACGGCATCTAAAACTTGTCTAGGTTGCATAAAAGTCAATGGGAAAAGTCCCATTGATTTTTGGTTGTGTCTGGGGTTTCGGTCAATTTTTTACGATGTTTTCGGAGCTTTCGGGTGAAATGAAATCTGAGCTTTTCCCGCAAAGGTGTTTTTCGGAAAATGTAATAATAAATAAGCGTTTAAAACCCGAGTGGCTTAGATCGGAGTTTGTAGCAGCCGATATTGAGATAAATTCGGACCTTGATAAATAACCCATGTGCATACTCCTTATAGTTTCTTTAAAGCCAGAAATGTAGAAGCATACTTGCAAAAAAAAAAGAATAAACTCATAGGAAAAAGGAAGGCAAATATCATTAAAAAATAAAGTTCCTAGACATACACTAGGCATCAATATTGTCCAGTACTGGCAAAGGCATACGTTTCCTATATTGGGCTAGGGAGTGCTGCAGACATTAGTCATTAGAGGAAGACTATCATAAATACCTTGCAGAAAGCTCCATGTAAGCAATGATCAATTTCCTGAACTGTAGCATAGTTTTATGCATAAAGTCATATATAGCCTTAAAAGGGATTCTGTCATGATTTTTATGGAATCGTTTTTATTACTAAACTACACAGTGTACATTGCACGTAATTCATTCATTTAAAATTTTATTCTTGAACCAATAAATTTATTTTTTAATTGTAATATTGGTGTATAGGCAGCCATCTCAGGTGATTTTGCTTGGTCATGTGCTTTCAGAAAGAGCCAGTACTTCACAATAGCACTACTTTCAGATAACCAATTGTTTCTCCTACTCAATGTAACTGGAGGAGTCACAGTGGGACTATTTACTATTGAGTGATAATCTCATATCTACCACTAGTGGAGCATTTTTAGCAATGCAGGGGTCAGGGAGCTGTTACCTGGTTGCCTTCCAATTGTTTTGCTGAAGGAAACTTGGGAAACTGACAACATTTCTAGCCCCTGTCAGATTTCACAATTAAATATAATATTCTCAGTAAGTTTATTTTCATATGTAAATCAGTGGGAGACATTGGGCTTTGGTTGTGCTGTGAAATGTCTGAAAACATATTCAGTGTTCAGCTTTTCTTTTACATTAAAGTAGCATGTAACTGTTCTATCATCACTGATAGTTGTACCTTGCAAACACAAATTCAACTGTGTACCAATTCATGTCTGAAGAAGATACACCCATGTGTTGTTTCCGTTCTGGGTAGAGAATCCTATTTCTGAACCCCCCTAATCTCCATGCCAACTTCATATGTTTCCTCCAGTCATTCATCCATAGTTCCAAGAAGATGGGGAATTGTTTCCCCAACTCTGACCTAAACTGACCATCAAGCTGATCTTTAAAATGTATCTATGAGAGAAAATCTGAATTGTCCCAAAATCTCTCTCTCTCACTTTCTTAGGCTCCCCTCAGCTACTGCTTTGTCCCCAGCCCTCTAGAGAGCAGGTCCAAGAATTTAGGAATCACTGCATTAAGGTATTTGTCCCTATAACTTGTTTTTGGAGAACACTATACCTTGGAGGGAGGCACAGCTAGATTTAATGGTTATATTGGTAGGCTTTTAATGGGTATGATTTTAACAGAACATGTTTGCAGAGAATTATCTATTTTTCTTTTCATCTAAAATATCAAAAGTAGCTGAAAATCAAATTGCTCTATCCCTAATAGATTTATAGATTTAAGGATATTCTCTCCGTCGATAAGAAACATAGAGCCATCATTTATGCACTTGAATACATTGTGCAAAAAATGTGAACAATCCATCACATTTTTTCCAGCTTGCACCCTGGTTTTCAGCCTAGAGGAGTTGCGCCCACCATACTGCCGGCATCCTGTCTGCTTGAGAACTTTGGGGCACACTGTTTAGGGGCAGATTTATCAAAATATGAGACACTTAGAACGAAAAACAGGAGCATTCACCGGACCTCGTCTCACGCCATGCTACAAAGTACAGCCAAGCCCCCAGAAGGCATCATCCAATCATAGCAACTTCCATTGCACGCAACACCAGTGGGGCCAATTTCATTAAAAACAATCTTTTATTGGTAACGTTTAAAACATGGAAATCTTATGAACACATCCCAGTAGCACACGCTTGGCATGTTTCCTGACTACCAATCACTTTTTCAAAAGCTATCATACAGAAGAGCTTAAAGGGATACTATCATGGGAAAAAAAATTTTTTTCAAAATGAATCCGTTAATAGTGCTGCCCCAGCAGAATTCTGCACTGAAATGCATTTCTCAAAAGAGCAAACAGATTTTTTTATATTCAATTTTGAAATCTGACATGGGGCTAGACATATTGTCAATTTCCCAGCTGCCCCAAGTCATGTGATAAACTTAAATCACTCTTTACTGCTGTACTGCAAGTTGGAGTGATATCAACCCCCTCCCTTTTTCCCCCAGCAGCCAAACAAAAGAACAATGGGAAGGTAACCAGATAGCTGCTCTCTAACACAAGATAACAGCTGCCTGGTAGATCTAAGAACAACACTCAATTGTAAAAACCCATGTCTCACTGAGACACATTCAGTTACATTGAGAAGGAAAAACAACAGCCTGCCAAAAAGCATTTCTCTCCTAAAGTGCAGGCACAAGTCACATGACTGGGGGCAGCTGGGAAATTGACACTATGTCTAGCCCCATGTCAGATTTCAAAATTGTATATAAAAAAATCTGTTTGCTCTTTTGAGAAATGGATTTCAGTGCAGAATTCTGCTGGAGCAGCACTATTAACTGATTCATTTTGAAAAAAATTTTTTTTTTCCCATGACAGTATCCCTTTAAACTGTTTTTGCCTGCCTATTTAGTTGAACATGTTTTAGCCTTTTGTGTTTTGCTTTGTAACATGTTTTGTCCAAGCCACTGAAACACAAAATACTCACTCACGTTCTATTAATTACTATGGGATTTTTTGAATAGGAACATGGGTGAATGAATTTTTAAAAATGAAGCTCTAAACTCACATTTGGATAAATCTGCCCCTTACTGTGCTTGCACTTCTTCTTTGGGGTCTTTGTAAATGATTACTTTTGACTCAACATGTCCATGAGAAAAACTCATTTCATGACTTATATCATGAAAACTTAATAAAAGTATAAGGGAAAAAAATGAAAATCAAATATGGGATTGAATCTGGCCCAATATTTTTACTTACACCCCTTCTCAATTAATAACTTGTCTTAGTATTCAGGCTGACTAACAGAACTGCCAAAATGTCTGGATGTGATATTGTATTTTGTGTTTTAGTGCTTTGGACAAAACATAGTACAAAGCAAAAAAAAAAAAAAAAAAAGGTTAATTGATCATTTATTTGCCATTTTTATCTAAGGCTAATAGCACACTTTTTCTTTTTAATCTCCGCCAACAATGTCCGATATTGTACATAGTTCCTGGAAATGACTTTAGTGGCATTTACCTGTCACTATGCACATGGGGTAAATTTTGGACCAAAAACAAGCATCTTAGGATCATAATATACTCCATGTGCACACTGCAACCAAGTTCACAGATGCCATTGAAGTTACTGCCAAGAGCTATGGGCAGTATTGGCGTTTTCTCCACACATATGCCCAATTGGATTAGCTTGCAAGGAGTTTTAATCAATTATTTCTAAATGCAAATATTAAATTTGGATTTTCCCCAGGATCAGTACACAGAGCATTTAAGTATTTAATATTATAAACAAGCTGCCAGTGGTCTCACAAGTAAATGCTGTTTAGGATGTTTGACATGACAATGTCAGATGTATTATATTATGTACACGAATGACTTGTTCTCAAGCATTTCAATTCCTTAAGTAAAGATTGTGATGGTTTTATAGATATTCTGGCAAATACATGACATCTCTGGAAACATCACAAGCTAAAGGTATACAAGATGTATAAAATGCAGGGTGAATTTTTTAGAAATAAAAATACTGTAATGCAATTATGAGAACAAAACTGTATTTTTATTTTTCTCCCACCCATCTGCTTGCCATTTCAGACATTGCTTCCAAGTGTTGTGTCTCTTTAAGGCAAATATTCCCTTAATGTTAGACATTAATGGGCCCATTTATTAAACCTTATTTTGTTTTGGTCAAGGTTTTTAGGGGGAAAATTCGAGTTTTTGTGAAAAAAATAAAAACTAGAATTTTTAGAGCTTTATCAAATCCCAAAGCTGCTAATAATCCAAATTTGAAAACCTGTCGAGGTCAAGTAGAAGTCAATGGCAGATGTCCCCGAAGTTGTTTCTTGACATCGTGATCTGCGCTGGATAATCCGAAAAATTCGGAGTTTTCGGGCAATAATCCGAAAAATCAAGTCGCTCTGATTTTTTTTGTTGCTCTGGTGTTTTCAAGAAAAATATTTGATAAATGAGTTAAAATCATAAAAGGGAGTTAGGTCAACTTTGTTTTAAGAAAAACATTAGATGAATTCAAGTTTTAGTAAATCAGACCCTAATTTCATGAGTTGGTGTGATTCAGAGTGTTGAATCCCTAAGGCGTTTATTTATCAAAGGTCGAGTTTATGACGTTTTTTTCTACCTCATTTAATCTCACAACTCGAATGTTTGCTTATTTATGGAAAAACTTAATTGTAAATAACGCGAATGAATGCAATTCGAATATTCAAATTGATTATCTGTGGAAAAAAACTCGAATAGCTCTAATTGATCGAGTTTTCGAGAGCAAACCACCGAAAAAAACCTGAAAATCATGAACATAAAACACAATGAAATAAAACATAGCAACTAACAATACTCTATACAAAGCAGCTTTGAATACAATATACACAAATCAAAAGTGATAGGCCACATGATTACATACATAACAATTCATGCCTTAGAGCTACAATAGGAAACCTTGACTATTGAAACTTTTGCATAATGATAATGCCCTCAATCTACATGTATGCTTAGATCCTACAGGATCCAACTGGCAGCATCATAGCCAGCTGACAGATGCCCAATGATCCCACAAGTTTAATATCCCCCACAACATTCACATCGCTGTCCTAGGCTTAAACTCAAAAACATGTAGCTCCAATAGTCACATTTGGTATACTTGGAGCACATTATCATCTCAATATATGATAAATAAAAAATAAATTAATGTCAAATTAAAATACTATACAAACTCGTATAGAATAACAATGATCTGTTAATGCCACAATTGCCAGGCCAAATAATGAATGCTGCTAACTGAAATCATAGCTAAATAATGTAAGCAGAATGCCATACAGAACAACAAATGATACTGCACGAAGTCGGTAAATCATGAAATAACAGAAATGTTACACTGAGCTGTTACTCTCTATATGTTGAGCTATTATGTTCTATATACAAACACATCCTTCCCTGTTTCCTGCTGATGCCCTGAATGCAAGCCATCTTCCTTCCCACTCAATTTCTATAAGATTTAGGACAGATTCAACTATAAATAATGAAATCCAATGTATCAATGAGATGTTTAACCTGTGCTATTAAACTGATGCCTTATAATGAACAGTAACATTTTCACTTTGGTTTTATCTTTTAGTTCAATGGTTTGGCATTCAATAGGCTTTTGTGATTGGGTGTGCTTTTCTTCTGCAGGCATTGTTGGAAAACTTAAGGAATTTGGTGCATGATGACTTTAGACCTCTGGCTGAGATGATGGAAAACACAGATGTATGTGTAATGGTACACAGGACCAAGTGCAGCCTCACCATTAACCTACATTGAAATTGCAATTGTGCCAATATAGTCAGTGGTTTGAATAATACGGGGGCCAGGGGTGTGACTGCACCCAGGCCAACCCCCATAGACCCCATCCCTGCATCATGTAACAAACACTGGAACAAAGAATTTTCAGGGTGATTTTCCTGTCCATCTGGGGTGATTTTAGGGGCACTGGAGCCAAGTTTTGAACTACTTAAAAATAAATAATTCAAATTACCCCATGAGCCATAACACTAAAGACTAAACATATCCCAAATTGCTATGTAAATAAAAAAGAAGAATCATGTTCCCAAACAGAATGACCTTGACTGGGAGATTGAGGAGAGTACCTTGCTCTGCTATGGTGCATCAGGATTTAAGGTATTGCTCACACTGCTTCTTTCAATAATAAAATGCACACTTATTTTATTTCAAATTGCCACTCACAGTATGTGTTTTCCCTTTAAACCCATTGACAGATCTTCATAGCCGTATTTTTTACATTTTCATTCTGCCTCTGAAGTGTCTACCTAGGCTCACACAAGCTCATTCAGCTCAGTGTGGTTTAATCATTTTTAGTGGAAATTTCAGGATTAAATAACATTTGGTATGGCAGCTGGTTTCCAAAGTGACATAAAGATGATAGGCCGCCAATGTTAGCCCCAAAATCCATTCCCCCAACCACTATCCGTTTCTGAATAATATTCTATTCAGCAATATTGCTCACATTCATTTGTTGGATTGTCTGTTGCTCGGTTGCAGAACATTTTCTTTTTTTAGTCTGTGGTGCAGGATCTAGTGCAGGATAGTGTGTCCATTGGGTTCTTACAGTTCTTACACTCTAGTACTTACAGTTCTGACTCCCATTATTTTCATAGCAAAGCTGGCAGGAAGGTGCCGGAATTTGTTGTTCTACAAAGCTTGGTTTGGCCCTCTTTGCCTTTTCCTCCTGTAATGCACCCTACAGTATATACAGTTCCATTTGTATAGGTATGGGATCTGTTATCCAGAATGCTTGGGACCTGGGGTTCTCCAGATAAGGGATCTTCCCGTAATTTGGATCTCCATACCAAATACCTCTCCTAAAAAATCATTTAAACATGAATTAAACCCAAAAGGATTGCTTTGCCTCTAATAAGGATTAATGATACATTTGTTTGATCAAGTACAAGGTACTGTTTTATTATTACAGAGAATTTTTTTTTTTAAAAAAAATTGGAATTTTTTTTATTAAAATGGATTCAGTGGAAGATGGCCTTCCCATAATTCAGAGCTTTCTGGATAACGGGGTTCTGGAACATGGATCCTATATCTGTACTTTCAAAAAAAATTGCCTAATTGCAGTTAAGTGCACGTTTTCTTCTTATATACGCTCTAGGAAAAAATGAAAATAAAAAAAACAGAAATTAGACCTTTAAAACAAGTTTTAACATGTTTTAACATATTCCTAACAGAATATTAAACACAAAACCTAGGGGCAGCACATACTGTATTGCTGGTTACAGCATTGTTTTACAATATCAGACATGAAAAATATCAACCCAGGACAGGAAACAATGGATTTTCCACGGAGAAACACACAGGCCTAGAAGTTGCATTGCTGGACAACAACCCCCTGTAGAAATGAGCAGCATCATTATTTCTTAAGCCCAGTAAGTTTGGGGGACTGTACCACCAAAAACAAATGAAATTCAGAATCTGGGATGATGTGGGCATTGCTCCACTTCCACCCAGTCACCACAACCCTTCATTATAAATATCAGGTCACACGTTAACTGTCGGTTAGGGGAATTTAAATGAGACTTGCACAATTTATCTTTGAAAAATCAAAGCCATACATATATAGGGAACAAATGTGAACAGAATGTATGGATTGCATTTACAGAAATTTAGAAATTTGATTTTTTTTCTAATGTGGCAACAAGTTCCAGCATTGATGCTAGCATTGTAATTGTGGAAATATTTATTCACTCCATGACTATATGTGAAAGTGACGTGACCCAGGGTTTTCACATGATGGTGCCCTGAGTTTAATACAAGGCAGAAAGGTAGCAGAAAGTATAATATCCCTAGAAACCATAGAACTCATATCTAGCATCTTGCACAGTCAGTATAATAATCCCAGCAAATGTCCCAATCTGCTCACATTTTTCCCCAAATAATGCACAAAAAGCCAACCACAGCTGTTCAAAACTGGATTGTAAGGTATTAGCAGCCGCTACAATTTATGTGCAAAATGATAGTTCTGTCCAAAAAAACAAAAAAAAAACCTGTGCCAAGTAAATGAGCCTCAATTTCTAGGTATGTTAGAAGATATTACATTGTTTGGATAAGTGTGGCCCTCCAGGTGTTGTTGCATTGCACTTTCCAATATTTATCCATAGCCAAAGTTTACTGGTACTGTAGTTCAACCCCGGCTTCCTACATTTTTTTTTTGTTTTTTGTTTCTTTAGATACCAAAATGAATGTAACTAAGAGAAACAAAGCTGTTTTTAATTTGAACTTTTTATGCATTAAGTAAAAAATATTTGTTGGGAAATTATACCTCAAATATATTTTTCCTAACAGCCATGTTTTAATGGCAAACTGCTTTTTTAAATATCATGCAGGTTCCCTGCACCAAGAGAAATATTGTAGAACTTCTAACACCACCCTGTATCTGGTGGTGTAAACTGCTGTAACCATTAACTGGTGATCAATGTTTCATGCACATAACCCATTAGCCGTTAATAGCAGCAGAAAAGTCAACAAAACCACCCACTGGGTGGAAGTAGCGGTCAACTGAGACATCAGATCCCAGGATAAATATGCAAACTGACCAGTAACATCATCTTGGATAATAGTCTTCTGGAACACCAGTAATGTTTTTGAGTTTCAAAGCTGCATGTACTGTCCTAATGTAATTGCTGATCATCTTCCTCATGTCCTCTGTGTAGGGATCATACTCCAATTTCCTCAGACCAGAGCGCTTGAAGTTCCCATCTTTTTGGCCTTCAACACACAGTAGTCGATCTGCTAGGATGGGTAAACCCAGAACGTTAATCATTCTCTTCAGCTGAATAAATAAGTCTTTTTTGAGGTCTTCAAAATGTACAACTAACACATTCTTTCCATATTTCAGCCAGTCCAGAGTGTGGGTCGCCCACCATGGTGCATAGTTATTTACAAATTCAGGCCATTCTGAAAGCAACAAAAAAACAATGATGTTGTAGGCATACACTGAAAACATAACATGTCCATAAAAATTGGCTAAGCATTCTCAACATGGGCTAAGTGCCTTTTAAACGTCCCACAAGTGAGTCAGTTTTTCAGTTTCTCCTTGCTTAAATGATCAGTATAAAGTAGTTTACCTTGGCAGGCTCTCACAGCACCCCAAACAAAGGGGGGGGGTAGCCCTTTCTCTTTCTTTTTGGCTAGTCAAATTTATTATTTTCACAGCTACACTCACATAGATGAAACTGATCCCAGACCTCTTTTGCTAGCTCACTATCTTGGCTCACTGGAGGCAGTTAAAACATTCCTAACAGGAAACTATCTGACTACGCTAGAAGCCCCTCCACTGTTACTATTCACTACAGAGCATGGAAATTAACCTATAAAATGCGGTGGTAAGCCACACTAATCCCATCCCCTTTTCTCCCATTATGGAGAGACTCTACTCTTCTGCACTTTTACGTCCTCCAAGATTTTAACTACTGGTTTAGTATAGGTTTGAAATATTTAGGTGATCTTATTGCGTAAAGACTAAGCTTGGTAGACAACTGCAGTTTTTTTGTTACCTCCAATTACATTGCACATTTCAAGCTCGGGTCTCATCTTTGGCATTTCCATAAGTGACATCCTCAGTGGAGATAGAGACCCGCAGAGAACAAAATTGGTTCCAAGATTATGCCAGGCCCTTCTCACTACCATCTTGTCGCCCTTTGCAAAGGTGGCAACAATTATGACTGTGGGGAGGCAGTCGCTTGTGAGCTAACATTTAAATAAACCACAAGACTCAGTTTTCCCTTGTCATGGGTGGAGGTCGGCCACAGCTTTTATGAAAACCATCTGCAGTTCTGGGGCCTTAAGGGCATGCACGCCGTACATCTACCCTTTTTATAGGCGCATGCACGCAGTTGTGTTGACGCCAGCGCACAATGGCATGAAATTCAAATGGATTTAAATGGACATTTTGTATTTTTTAGTTGCCCTGATACCTGTTACCTGTTGTGACCCCTGTCTGTTTTGTGACGATTCTGACTTCCAAAAATTCTGACCCTGCCTGGTAACCGACTCTTCTATCCATAACCCTCCTGATTGATCTCATGGTTTGACCCTTGCCTGTTTGACTCTGCTTGTACGCTGCCTGCCCCGACCCAGCCTGATTTGACTCCGCTTTCTGCCTACTGCTTGTACTGCAACCTTCTGCCCAAAAGACTTTGTTTTTCCGTCGTGCCCGTTTGCCAGTCCAGAACCCTTCGCTTGGCACCTCTCTTATTAAGACCTGGCGGCATCCGATTAGCCGAGGGCTCTTCCGAAGTGAAAGGTGGCTGTTAAAGGCAGAAGCAAGAGCCGAGAACAGGGTGCTTAGCATTGGTTCTGGATTTAGGGTGCCGACCATGACAACCATATTTGCCAAAAACCGATAACCCTGTCCTTGCCATTTTATACCAAGCCCAGGTTACCACAGATGCCAACCACCGCAGCCAAGGTGGGCAAGTAAAGGGAAAAACCTTCTGGTCATACCCAAATGGCAAAGACCAAAAACAATTACCTGCCAACAGCAGACAATAATAATATTAGTTATATAACACATTCTTAACAATATGGAAACCAATCCATTGCAACTTTATTTACAAATAAATGCAAAGATTTAAGTGTAACAGTGCAACGGGTGGGGGGTGGGTGGGATAATCCTCCACCATTAGGGGAGACCAGATAAGCTGCTAGCCTGCACAGTGCTCCAGGTGCCCATGACATCACAAGAGGAGGAGGGTAAGCAGATTCCCCTTTTTATAACGGCCCTCCCTTAGTGCCATCAACCAATCCTTCCACAAAATATAGCAAGTCCCAGGGTTCCCTCTTCTCCTAATACCTCCCCAGAGTCCCAGGCACCCTTCGTTACCCACTTTGGTGCCTTGCATACCTACCGACACTGACCTACCGACACTGAAACAATGGCTAATATTAGTCAATACAGCTCTTCCTTTTATCCGATTGACATATAAAGCATAGGGCTGCTCTGTGAAAAAATTTCGACTCCCTGGTTTCACGTCAACTTGGTTGACATGGGCGTTGATTTGTAATACAAATCTGGGCTTTCATCCTAGCCTTTAACTAGAGGATATTACAGGAGTCTAGGGTGCAGAGGCTAAGGCAGTAGCACAGGATATGACATTATTGTTATAGTTAAAAACTGAATGCTGATGTAATGTTATTGTACACCTTTATTTCCCTTTCTAGTTTTTCTTTCCTTCCCCTTACCTTATGTTAAACAAAAAAAGTCATTATAAATATAAAGTGGTCTAGTTTACATACCCAGACAGTATTCTGGTACTGGAATTTGAGGTGCTTATTTTTTTATAACAGTCTTGGAGGCACATTTTAATTGCATAAAAACCAGGTGTATTGTCAAGTAGAGGCAGCTGTTGGCTGCCAGTCCACATAGGATCTAGCAAATAGCCAATCACATCCCTTATATGGCATCCCCCAGATGAGAAGAGCACTTGAATAATGGGGTTACTCCACTAATCTATCACACAAATCAAACTTAAGGAATCTTATGGCTAGCCACATGATTTTAAAGTAGTATTTTTAAAAAATACAAGATTTTTCACAGTGCGATAAAAAAAGATTAGGGGCTGTAAAGAAGACTAAGGGGCATATTTATGAAAGAGTGACGTTAGAGATCGCCACAGTCCACTAGGGTGAAATCCCGCCACTCTCTATTAATTTCTATGGGATTTTTAAGAGAGTATTTATCAATGGGAGAAAGCGAAAGATCATCCTTTGATAAATATACCTTTCAAAATCTCATAGAAATGAATGGAGAGAGACGGAATTTCACCCTAGTGGACTGTGGCAATCTCTAACTTCGCTCTTTGATAAATTTGCCTTTTGTATAAAACTTACAATGTAAAGCACAGGTTTCAGTTCACAATTTGGGAAAGGGAAAGACTGAAGGGCATACACAGTCGAATGAGAGTTAAGGATGGCTTATTGGGTGAGCTGGATACGCATAAAACTATGGCAAGATTGTTTTCATTACAATGCTTTCACATATCTGTACCTGGTTTGAGGCTGAAATGTAATGAATGGATATATTTTCTGCAGAGACAGAATACCAATAAATCCAGCTGCAAAACCAACAATCAGAGCAAAAGTGATTTATATTTGTAAACCAGTTATTGCTGTAGTAACTAAAAGTGGGAGTAACATGGGATGATGTAAACGTGTAAATGTTGCTCACTACATACTTTCTTAATACCCCACACAAGCCAATCTTTTTTAGCACACTGCTCAATATATCACAAAGCAACCAATTGTTTTTATTAAGGACATATATGTTCTAGATTAGAAGGTAAGCTAAGAATTATCATATTATTAGGGCCAATCTCTGTGGTTTACACACATTGGAAAGCAGCAAATACATATTAAATGCAACACAAAAAAAACATTTTTAATGATGGTGCCCTTTTAGAGTCTTAAATATTAGGCTTTTCTTAGGGTTGAGTTGCAAAACACTGGCATATAGCAACTGTACTTGAAATGTAGAGGTATATTCCTTATAAGAAAATAGCAATTCTATTTTTTATTGTCAGTTACAAAACAGCCTGAAATTACAAACATCTTAGTACACTTGGAATGAATATATTTCAGTGTTCAGACACAAATAGGATGCATTCTAATACAACAGTGATTAAATGAATTTCAGCACTGCACTTAATTCTATTTAATTAAAAAAATAGAGATTTTTTTGTGTTGGTGTTTGAAAAGCCTTAGAGGACACCGGGAGCAGACAGTGTGAGTCAGCGTCTGTAATTTTTGAAATGCCTGATTAATGTTTCTGTTCTGTGCACTGAATAAGTCAATTGAGAGATGTAGCCATTTGGGAATCTGGTGCATGTTCATTCAAAAAGGGTGAAAACAACAAGTGGCAATGTTTCCATAGGGCCCGTAGCCAAGATGGAATGGATTTGTTCTATGAGCTGCAATAGTTTTTTTCAGCATTCATTTAAATAGAGAATTTATCTTCTGTGTCAAAGAAAAAAAAGAATTTCTATACAGAGTGGAATTGTTTCTATCCCTTAAGCTATATTATACTCCCTTTTCTGCATGAGGCATGTCTTTATCCTTCCTCCAGCTAAAAAAAAAGGAAAGTACTTATGACAATAGGTTCTATTGTGGGTCCCCACATACATATTGTGATACACTGATTGGTTAGCAGTGGGTTAAATGATTCTGCTGTGTTAGTTCAAGTGAAGCAGTTAGACAACCACATTAACTTCTGGCACATTTATTATAACATGGCAGGTAAGACTAGCCTGCTCCATACTTGCTCTCAACTTACAGGAACAGGAATATGAATCATAAGGCAATGGCTAATTAGCAGGAATGCCCTTAACCAAAATGTCCACACTAGCACGTTACTACACAAGTAATTAGGGACAACACAGAAACTCACATGTTGCTGCTCCAGGTACATTATAGTCAACTCTGCAGCCTTTGACTCAAGAACTAAAGGGGTAGGAAGTTGTTGGTGGTGCATAGACATTGATTAAATAAGTATATTCATACAAATAGAGAGTGAATTAGGTAAGTAAGGTAGTAGGACTATAAAAATGTAAAGAAGGCAGGGGAATTCATTTTTTAGCTCCATTCTCACATGGGACCTACGGTAAATGCAACAGCAATTGAGGCAACCATGATAGGCTAAATATTGAATGTGGGAATTTAATCAAATGTACTACATCTTGTTTGTCAGTCTCTGCCTCAAAAGGCAAATTGTTTCAGCAGACAGTGTTCAGCCATTTGTCCCATGTTTTTGGTGGTGTGGCACAGTGTTTTGGAAAACACTAGAGGTAAGATACAGTAAATATCTCCCAAAATGCTCTATGAGTGAATTCCCACAGTGGCCAAATTGTATATCTTTTCCATGAATATTTAAATTCATATTAACATTCCATTAATTTTCATTGCTACTGTATTTGCTGTCTTTCCCCTCACTCATCTATCCTTAATTATTGCAACTTGCAATGCTGTCCTGTTTACAATCAATTGTGCAATTTTATGCATAGTGTATATATATATATATATATATATATATATATATATATATATATATATATACACACACGCAGCATTGTGAACAAAGCAGGAAGTTGAGGTGTTTCAGCCTAGAAACATACACTTGCAGTTCCAAATCACGGTGTAACAATCCATTTATTAGTTAGAAAATATTATTGTGAGTATACCTAGTGGTCTAGTGGTGCATCAGGCATGCCGGTGATGGCCAACGCCTCCTCTTCTTTCAGGTGCTAATGTGCAATATACGCGCACTTGCACCACTGCCAGGTTTTGATGCAAGCGCTGCATCAGATGTCATTACGCTCGGCATGAAATTCAAATACATGTATTTAAAGGGCCAAATTGTTCTTAGCCCAGTGTGGGTTTATTTCCATAGTTCCTGGGTGTGCTAATATTGTCTGATCTTGTCCTTGACCCTTGCCTGTCCCTGAACTCACTGTTCTGCTGCCTGCACTGACCCTTGCCTGTTACTTAACATTTCTCAGCTTCTGATTTTGTACCACACTACTGTTTGGTGTTGACTATGGCCTGTGACCTCAACTACGCTTTTGCTTCAGGATTTGGTATTTGATTCTGTTTGGTATTGACCCAGCTTGTTCCACGACTACGCTACCTGCTCCCCGTACATGTTCGGTTTCCTTGCCTGCCTAGAACTCTGTCCTTGGTCCTCTCATGTTAAGACCTGGCAACATCCGAATAGTGGAGGGCTCCAGCCTCCACCCGAAGCAAAAGGCGGCTGTTATAGGCAGAAGAATGAGCCATGACCAGCACCTTGGTGTTAGTTCTGGGTTAGGGATACCATACATTACAATTATGTTTGCAGGTGGAAACTGTAATCTATCTCTTTAAGCCTGGTTTGTTTATAATTCTAAAAATGATGATCAACATGAGGTTAAACTGAATAGACTTGTGTCATCTACAATGCAAGTTTTTTATATACATTTGTAATTACTAAAAAAAAGCATGCATATAAAAATTGATGATATCTTAGTAGAGTGCCCCCACACATAACTACAGGTAGGGGCCCTGTTATCCATAATCCTCTGGACCTGAGGGTTTCTGGATAATGGATATGTCCTTAATTTAGGTATTCATACCTTAATTCTACTAGAAAATCATGTAAACATTAAATAAACCCAATAGGCTGATTTTTCTTCCAATAAGGATTAATTATATCTTAGTTTGAATCAAGTACAAGGTACTGTTTTATTATTACAGAGAAAAAAAAATGAGAGATGAGATAGCCTTTCCATAAATCGGAGGTTTCTGGATAACATGTTTCTGGATAAGGCATCCCATACCTGTACATGATGAGCAGTTTTAGAGCACAAAGCTATTTAAAAGGTAAGAAGAAAATGGGTATACCAGACAGAGATCTATTTTAAAAGTGCAATAAAGCAGTCTTCTACCTGATCCATTCAGCTGAGGTATTCATCAGCCTGAATATTGGGTGTCCTCTCCTTTCTAGCACTCATGTACATAATAGCTTTTCTTTCTTTGGTATCTTGTTAAAAGAATCCATTTTCCTCAAGGACACATATTGCAGGTGTTTCAGCATCATCAACCAGTAAACCATTTTCACTGGCAAAACAGCAAATTGCAGCCATATTTCTTTAAAATGCGGCCTTGAATTACAAATATAATTACTCCATAAATATTCCTTACATTTTATGTAAATTGAATTCAAACATAACACATTTCTGTTCCTGTATTTATACATCAGCAGTTGGATTCTGGCCAGGAAGAAAGCTTTAAAATACACACACACACTCTATAATATTCCCATCGCTTAAGGTCATTTAAAGTAACAACAGTCTGTTTTCATTTGGTTCTTAAATACAGGCATTGCAGGGGTTGTGTATGTCTACTAGCATATGTATTACACTGTATTAATTAAGTGTATTACATATATATATATATATATATATATATATATACATATAGACAAATGCAAGAGGTCCTCTGCACTCAACCCATTATCAATATATTTAAGACAGAGACATTTTGTGCATACTGCTACTGAAAAATGCCTTACCCTTTAAACAAAAAAGGGATTGTTTGTCCATATATTGCAATATATTTAAACAATCAGGCATTTTTCAGTAGCAGTATGCACAAAATGTCTCCGTCTTAAATATATTGATAATGGGTTGAGTGCAGAGGACTCTTGAGGCTTCCCTGACGAAGGCTCCTGTGTGGGGCCGAAACGTTGGACCACAAATAAACTCTCCACTTTATTTGCCATATTGACATGCTGTGAATTATTGACTAGGAGTGCTGTCAATCCTTGCAGCTTTTCTATATATATATATATATATATATATATATATATATATATATATATATATATTATTTTTCAAAAAAAGAAAAATGCCGCACAACCCTTGAATATGGTGCAAATTGTCAGAAAAAGGGTTTTGCCAGATTAGCCAATATTATAGACCAAAAATATATGAACTGACACAGCACTCCAATTTATAAATGCATAAATAGTGTATTTTAGAAAATCATACCACAGCCCCAAGGGCGACGTTTCGGGGAACACAGACCCCTTTCTCAAGCCAGGGGCACAAGTGAAATAGCAAACATTAATCCACATGAGTTTATATAGGGTAATATAGGGTAATACAGAAATTGCATCTGAGTAAGTGGCATCACAATTGGTAATTCTCTCCCATTAACCCTTTAGTTTAGTCCAAGGCTGTCCATAGAAATAAATCTGTACTCCCCATTCAATGGTAATCCACTGCACTCCCAATTCAGCTAAAAGAGACAAAACAAAATGGATAACAGTGAAACCTATTAATATTAATATTTCATCACAGAAACACATACAAATCATAGTCTTTGTTTAGACCATTAGGGGCTAGTGTTTTTAGTTGGTGTATCCACCAAACCTCCCGCTTTCTAAGTGTCAAATCTCCTTCACGTCTCGGGGTGGGGACACATTCCAAGACCATAAATCTTAGATCTGTGTCCAAATGACCCTTCTCTACAAAATGTCTCGAAACTGATAGCTCCACATTGCCCTTTCTAATCGTAGATCTATGTTGAGAGATATGTGTTTTGATCTGTAATGTGGTCTCCCCAACATAAAGTAGCCCACAGGGGCAAATCAACACATAGACAGCAAATTTAGATAAATCGATACTCGACGATAGATGTATTGTTCCTCTTGTATCCGCAAACCCATTGCAGTTCCCCTCAGCTGTAGGTAGTTCTTGTCCTTGAATCTGAAATAGTTTTCTCATAAAATGATCCCTAATAACTTCAAGAAAAAATTAATCTCATTCTCACCATATGTTTTACTTTCCCTTAAAAGTGTAGCTCAGGCCATCCAATGCTGTGTGGTATAGACATATAAAGTGAGGACACATCAAAGGTAGCTAATGGTCTAAACAAAGACTATGATTTGTATGTGTTTCTGTAATGAAATATTAATACGTTTCACTGTTATCCATTTTGTTTTGTCTCTTTTAGCTGAATTGGGAGTGCAGTGGATTACCATTGAATGGGGAGTACAGGTTTATTTCTATGGACAGCCTTGGATAACTAAAGGGTTAATGAGAGAGAATTACCAGTTGTGATGTCACTTACTCAGATGCAATTCCTGTATTACCCTATATTAACTCATGTGGATTAATGTTTGCTACTTCACTTGTGCCCCTGCCTTGAGAAAGGGGTCTGTGTACCCCGAAACGTCGCCCTTGGGGCTGTGGTATGATCTTCTATAATACACTATTTATGCATTTATAAATTGGAGTGCTGTGTCAGTTCATATATTTTTGGTCTATATATATATATATATATATATATATATATATATATATATATATATATATATATATATATATATATATATATATATATATATATATATATATATATATACTAAAATATAGTGGTGGGTACTACACTAGCTTTTATACAGTACTTTGTCTCATGTATTTTATTGCCCTTTATATAATTGCTGCAATACACAGTTTCCATCTGTGCCACTTCAACAACTATACATCATATTAAATCATAGGCAAATTGAGACAGAGAATTCGATTTCTGTCATTTCACTGTCGCTATTTGTGCCAGCAAAAAATCTTTAAAGATTAATTTCTCAACCCCTATATTTAATTGAAGTCCATTGCATGAACCTACAGTGCTTATAAGTAGAGAACCTGTATGGTATTTGTGCAAGTGACACTCTGTAAAAATGAAATATCATTTCCTTTGCTAGGAGGGAGTAGCATAATGAGGTTGGAATTTCAAAATGCTTTTGATGAGGATTTTAGACAAATTATATATTTCAGATCAGACAAGTTCATAACTCAACAGCTTCTCATACCAGTCCCTGATGTTTCTCCAAATTAGCAAATGTAATAGAACCATACATTTTGATGGATTCATTTTCTCAAATGACTGTGTCCGGGTCATGCTCTTTTATATTGTAATACTGACTCTTCACCAAAATGTTCAGGAGTTAATTTGAGCAACTTTTTGTAGCTAATTGTTCTTGACAATAAAATCAAGCAATAAGAATGATGATTTGTTTTAGATAATTAACAATGTGCTGGGGAAGCATGTGCCCTAATTACAAGATAAAAAAAAGCCTTTGGAATTTTGTGCTTAGGCTTCTTAAAGGACCAGTGCCTGATTAATAGTCTAAATCCATTTAATTCCCCAAAGAATCATTAAACACTGTATCTGTTTCATTTAACAGATACAGGACAATTCACCTTGTGTAATCATACCACATAAAACTTTGCTTTGGAACCACTCCAGGCAAATCATAAAGTTAATGCCATGGAACAAAACAGTGATTTTAAATAGCCTTCAGGAGCGATTAGTGAGGATCGCAAACGCAGTTTAGAAGGATTACTATTCAGCAATGCAAGGATGAACAGCCTGTATTCACACATGCAACACATGCTTCTACTCAATACAAATACATGCCTAGTACATGTGGAAGAATAGCAATAGAGTTGGCTTAACAACAAGTATTATTTCATTTGAAATGTTTATGTTATATTTATCTAAGTTGAAGAAGTAATGTATAATACATTTATTATTAACTCAATCAAGGCACTTCTAAATAAATAAATGCATAGGCTGCACTAAATGCAATTGGATTCATTTTATATGAAATACAATCAATTCAGCCATTCTAACTGTATTTTGGAAGAGTGTACCCAAATGTTCACATGATCTGGTGTGGGTATCTCCAGTGATGCACCTCTAGGTATACCTAAAGTAAACCCTAGGAGCAGGCATGAGAGATACTAATCACTAAAGGAATACTGAAAAACACTTTAGAAAAAAAGTCTATTAGAAATAAGTCTGGGCTTTTTGAGTTTTCTTGAAAACGTTTTACCACTCATCCAAGTGACTTCTTCAGTTCAACGGAGTGGTATTTTCAAGAAAACGCAGACAGTCCAGTTGCTTTATGTATGTATGTATGTATATTTTTATTTGTAAAGCGCTCCTTGAGGGCAAAGCACTGTACAACAAAACAATAAATGAGTAGTAACAAACAAGGGGTCATTGGAATAAAAAGTAACAATAAGTGCATTATTAGAAATACAATTCACATAAATATAAAAAATATAATTACAATACAGATTAAGTGCTCAGTGTCAATGAAACAAAAGGCTAGAGGACCCTACCCTGTAGGGCTTACAGTCTAAATTTAGACTTATATCTACTAGGTACTGTATATCATGAACTGGATGAATGAAAATCTTTATAGACATAAAACACAAACTTTTGAAAAATCAAAGCATGGAAAAAAATAGTGAATAAACATGTGGGCCTAAATAACGATTTTCATACATGGGGAAAAACAGACAATTTTTCTTCAGATTCCCTTTGTGGTAGTTTAATTGAAATCAGTCCCTTAGTAACACTAGTTATTTTTTAAAAAAAAATTCAGATCTAAATTCCTCTGCTTTATTTTCCCTCCCTCCCTTCTGTTTTCTTTTTTTTATTTTCTTCCCTACTGCAGTAATCATGAAAAAAGATTAATAGACCACACCTGAATGCCAATCGCAATGAAAGCAGTCTTTCTTCACAGCAGTTTCATAGCTATTGACAGAGCTATAACTCTTCAATAGTAGGTCCTATATATCTCAACCTTCTGGGGCCATAAAGTACATTTTCCAATTTTGCTGCAGTCACTTGTGTGCTCATGGTATGCTATATACTCTGTTTATTTAGTATTGCCAGGAACATTCGAATCATCACACACAACTGTCCTGGATTTTCAAGGCTAGTCTCTGGTTTTCACTTTTCTGATATTTTCATAAATGTAAGTGAAATTAATGTATAGTGTTTATGTAAGGCAGGTCTTATCTAGTACTCTAATTTTAATATGGTCTGTCCCACTCTGCACGCACATTTCTAAATATTCACACCCAGATTTGTGGGTAGGCCACTGAGGCCCTGCATAGGGTGGTAAAGATTTGGGGACGGCATGCTGCTCGATGGCTGCATGTGAACTGGAGACTGTTTGAATCTCCTGCCCACCAAGTTCCCAGTGGAGGCACTAGCAGCAGCAGGGAATAGGTGAGGCAGTAGGGGTGCAAGTGCGGGGCAGTGTGAATGAGTGGTAATTTGCAAATGGTGGGGGTACGAGTGACCTAGGGGCACTTTAGGTTGAAATCCATCCCTGTAACTGAGTGCTCAGTGTTAATGATAATGCAGCCATTGATGCACATGGAGAAGAGAGTTCAGGTCCAGCCAACATTAGAGACAGCTATTAGGAATTTAAAGTATTGATGAGGATCAATGTTTGGTGAGGCGTGCTCTGTTCTATTTTTTGTGTCTGAGACTAGGTAAGTTGCATTCTCGGGCACAAAAACTATGCAAACTATGTGGGAACATTTTAAATTCTGATGGGGCACTAGGTGTTTTGCCCAAAATGTTAAGAAGGAGGTAACCGGTAACTGAAGAGATGTGATCAGTTTTTAATAGTTGCAGAACTGGACCAGAACATTAACAACTCAAAACAAGCAATCCTAAAGTGGGTTACTGACTATCTCAGCTTACTCTTCCCAGGTGGAATGCTGAAAACCCCTTACTGGGACATCTATATCTATGCCCTTGGGTTCACTGTGGTCCCAATGTGGCCATCAAGACATTCAGAAACCAAGATTACCATCAATGCCATGAAGTAAGAATGGTCTTTGGTACAGTTTTGGACACACAAGGATGAGCCCAAACTGAGTGGAGGATGGTAGGTTGTCATGTCCTCAGCACATAAACTAAAATAATAGCATATCTGGTGTGTTAATATATATATATATATATATATATATATATATATATATATATATATATATATATATATATATATATATATATATATATATATATATATATATATATATATTATATTATATATATCTGTGTACGTCCAGTAAGCAGTTTAATTGGGGTGTGCTAGAGGTAGCAATATAATATGCATCAGATAGCTTGTTAATGTTTTTTGGTCAAATATTTAAAGTAACAGATTAGTCCATCCTATAGTTACTGTAAGTAGACAACACAAAAGTTGTAAAATAAAGGTTAATAGCAGCATATACTCTTTGTACAGACAATACATAGATAATGTATTAATAATAATGTAAGATGTATAGAATGTTTTCTTAATTAATACATAGATAATGCCATGAAAATCACCTAAGTGGGAATTAATATTTTAAGTACATATGATCTGTATAATGCAATATAGAATGGCTTTTTAGAATCATACACAGACAGCTACTGTAATTGTTACTGTATTTCTGGAGTTCAGTCACCCATTGTGCCTTCTGAATAGAAGGTCTGATGTCAGTGGGAAAAATGTTCAGATTTTGCTTCATTGAGCTAAATGGAAATTAGGTTTGGATCACTGCCAAAGCTTAACCGAAACATACGTATGCATCCCCAGTGGGTGACATGTGCATGTGGGTTTCAGTATCTACTTAGGAAGTTTGTGTCTAGGATATGATTATGAGAATCAGGTTGCTTCAAATAACTTGATATACACACATTGCATTTAAATTTTGCATGAACTAGGAAACAAAATTAATTAGTTATGTACACAAGCATGTCATTTCTTTATTAACCTTGTCTGTTCAGACAGCTGTGGCTCAGTTGCTACTGCCACTTGCAACTGTTTAATGCAAACGAGGAGAGAGTCTCTTCAACCTGAGATATGATATCATCTCTTGTAGTCTATCTTGAAGGAGTACCATTGATAACCAGTAAATTGCCTGTTGTCCACTCAAAACTTTGAATAAGAAGGTATAAGAGTGTAAATAGTACATGGCATAATCCCTGATCTTGTAAAAGTTACAGAAGAAATGTCGGCAACTATAGATATAAAGAAAGGGGGTGAGAGAAATTTGCCCTTAATACATAGCAGGATACAATTCTGCAACAGGGATCTAACAACAAATGAAATGTGAACCTAAATTACATTGATGTCATTCCCAGGCCCCTAAGACATAGGGAGGATTACCTGATCAGATGGATGCACCGCATGGCTGCTTTGAACCAAGTACACTTAATTGTGCAGTATTTGGCAGCCCCAAGCCCGGTTAATCTGCTATCTGTACTGTCATGCTGTTTTATTACAAAACAATAGGATAACACTGGATAATTTTGACTATTCACACTTTTCTTGGCTTGCAGCCAGTAAGGTTTTTTTTCCATTCGGAAAGCATGCAAGTTTCTTGTTTTAAATTCCACCTCTCAGAAATAAACTATTTTAATAAATGTTTAAGAATAATATGCAGTAAATTTATTGGTAGGCATTAACATTTTATTTATCTCATGACTTTGTGCCTCATGCAAAAGTCAAAATTACCTTTTCCTTTCCAGTGAGCCTGAGACGCAAACCCAATATGTCCTCCGTATTTCCGGTTAAACTCAGCCATCAAAGCTTTGTATGGATTTCTGATTAACAAAACTGCAGAGTCAAAGGCTTCGATCTCCTTCCTCCCACTTTCATGGGTCTTAATGCAAACTGTGCGTCCATTCCGCCAGTGGTCTCTTTCTCCTTTAAATCCTAGAAATTCAGTGGAAAAGTCAACTTTTATTTAGAAAAAAATATTCATCTGACACACCAATGAAGAACTTGAAGGAAACATTTTTTGTTCATATAAAAAGGAAAGACAATGGACATGGACATCATGAAGAATGTAGGACTGTTATGTATTCTTTCCTATTTCACCTGACTTACTGTACATCGGTCATGTACAGTATATAGCACTTTTCTTCCATTGGACACTAAGCATTTTTTTAGCAAGCAAGACAGCCATTATACTGTAGGTGCAGTAAGTATTTGGGGACACAAGGAGATTATGTACCTTGTCCAGGGTTACAATGAATTGAACAAGGTTCTCTAGCATGATATGCTGCTCACTTAACATCTTGGCCAATGCATGTCCATCAAGTTCCATCTTTTTGTCTGTCTAGCCCTTTCTTGGAGGTATATAATATTTCTGCCAGTACAACCACTTCAGGGAATGAATTCCACAATCTTCACTGCCCTCACTGTAAAGGATGTTTTTCACATCTTAAGATGGAACCTTCTTTCTAATAATCACAATGGATTTCTGCTGGAATGATCTACTGGTGAATAAAGCATTGAGAGTTTATTGTAAAGTTCCCCTTATATATTTTATAAAATACACAAGAGCAATGAATATCCTGTAAATTATATCCTTATAAATGATGTTTAGTGATGTCATCAGTCTGTCACATGACCTACTGAATCTTGTGTATTATAATATATAAAGTACCCCCTGTTGCAAAATATGAGGATATTAGGAGTCTTTTTGGAGTTCCATGACCTGCATAAAAACACTTGTGCTTTTATATGGTCATGGAACTCCTAGGTAACTTATAATATCCTTATATTTTACAAAAGGGGGTTCTTTATTCACTATACATATATTGCTATCATATCCCCCTTAAGTTCCTCTTCTCCAGTGTAAACAACACTGGCTTAATACACTGGTCTGTAGCATATCTCTACAATTGACTGTCCCTTTACAATCTGTAAAAGGTCAACCCATAAATCTTCAGGCCTCTTATATTCCACCATAACGTATTCCATTATGCTGGGGGGGGGGTGTTAATCTTTCTTAACATGCAGACACATTCCTCTTCTTTTTCTTATTCTTATTTATAAATTTTTTATTTACTGCCCAGTCATGTGACTCATTCAGCCACGTTTCAGCAATGTCAATATAATTTCTCACCCCAAGCCATTAACTCCATCGCTCCCATTATACTAGCCAAACTTTTTAAATGAATAAACATACATTTAGTACTGGTACTAGCATGTACATTGTGTTTATACTGTATGATCCTTGCTCCTCCCTGTCATTATTGATACCCTCATTTAAATCTCCACTCCTAGTTTCAACTATTATGCTTCAGATCTTCATCTAACCTACCTGATAAAGAATTTCTCAATGCTCCCTCTAGATAATGCATATTTTAAAATATCTTCCAACCTTCTAGCTATCCTCTCTCTTAAGACACTGCACTATCGTCATTGAGGTGTAGTCCATCCTTGTCAAAAAGCCTGTAGCAGATGGAAAACGTAAGTTCTCTAAAAGACTGAAAGCACTCCTTTCTACACCAATCTCTTAGCTATGAATTAACCTCCCTAAATTCACACTTCCAAGTGTAACATGGGGTGCAGGCAGGGCTGCCATCAGAAATCACGCGGCCCCGCACAGCAACATTTTCTGGGCCCTCCCCACCACCCCTCCCTTACCCATCAGTATGAATGCCACACAAGACACAAGCATTAAAACATTATGTGCCCCCCTACAAGTTAAAGAGAACTTTGGTGCCCAGGGCCCCCTACAAGTTTTGATGGTCAGGGCCTCCTACAAACTAAATAAAAAAATTGATGGCCAAGGACGTCCTACAAGTTTAAGAAAAAAACACATTTGGCCAGGGCCCTTACAAGTTATTACAAAAAAAAGCATTAGTAGCCAGGGCCCCTACAAGTTATTAAAAATTTTTTTGACCAAGGCCCCTACAAGTTATTAAAAAAAACATTTGACCAGTGCCCCTACAAGTTATTAAAAAAAACATTTGACCAGTGCCCCTACAAGTTATTAAAAAAACATTTGGCCAGGGCCCCTACAAGTTATTAAAAAAAACATTTGGCCAGGGCCCCTACAAGTTATTAAAAAAAAAACCATTTGACCAGGGCCCCTACAAGTTTTTAAAAACAAAAACATTTGGCCTGGGACCCTTCAAGTTATTAAAAAAAAACCTTTGGGCAGGGACCCTACAAGTTATTTAAAAAAGCACTAGTGGCCAGGGCCCCTACAAGTTATTAAAAAAAATATTTGGCCAGGGCCCCTACAAATTAAAAAAAGAAAAAAAAACTGCACTTACCTTAGCCTGGGAGCTCAGGTGCTGGTATTTTCAGTTTCCTGTGCTCTGATTCGCCAGTGAAATGTAAGTCCTGGTAAAGCTGCATGGCGATTGGATAAAGTAGATGGAAGGTTCAAACTTCACCCATCCAATCCCCGTGGGGATTTACACTTCATGGCGAATCAGAGCACAGGAAGCAAGATGCAGTCATCGGAGCTCCAGCCCGTCCTCCATTCCAAAATCTGCAGCTCACTGATGGCAGGGGTTGGCTCTGCAAGTAAGTGCAGGACGGCTGGGCCCCCTTTAATGCCCCAAATCATCTGGGCAGGGACAGTAGTCCCCCCCCCTGATGGCGGCCCTGGGTACAGGTACCCTAAAAGTCCCTGTCAGAAGGTTTTCCCGTAGTTATCTGAAATCATTCTTGAAGAATGTCTCTGTTTCTCTAAATTTGCCATTGGTACCAATGTACCAACAATCTGTCAACTCACTCCATTATGTAAGGACCCCTTGCATCAGGCAAACAATGTTTGGGATGTAGGCTCCAAATTACCCTATTCACGTTTCTCATTATTAAAAATGAGTATGTATGTTTTATTTTCTTGTATGTATTTCAATTTTCATTACTGCCTAACATTTTTGGAGAACATTTCATCTTTATGGCCAACACAATGTCCAGGGCAAGGAAATATCACTTTCCCAAGAAGGCTAGATGTAGGTTGCATATTTGTAGCACAATCAATGGGACAGCAGCGATGCAAATCTTTAAGAGACAAAGACCATGTGACCAATGTATTCTTTTTGTAAAAATGCAGTACATACAAGCAAACGCTTATTAGTTGAAATTGTATGTTTCCAAGTTTACTTCAAGATTACCCATCTTGAACCCAACTGTGGCTGAAATTAAATGATCAAAGTCACAAACTTACTCTATATAAAACCACTTTCTCCTCTAACAAAATTGTTACATAGCCCTGCATGACTTGTTCCTTCTCCCCGCTACATCTGTACTTTTATACAGTGTATGCAAACGTGCTTGTTTTGGTCACAGTTTTGACTATTTTTCCCTGTAACCCAAATACACATCAGAGGCTGGGATGCTGCGGCACTTATACACATTATCAATCTCCCTATAAAATATATTTTGCTCAAATCAAGCCTTCTTTAATCTAAATTGAAATCAATGATCTCTAAACAAAATATATATGGCTAAGCCAAGCAGAATAATGCCTCCTCACTTCTTCTACTTTTTTTTATATATTTTACACTTTATGCTTGGGTGGCTAAAGATTCTGTTACAACCCTGTCACTTGTATTTTGCATTTGATTGCAGCTTAGCGAGGGCAGACAGTTTAAAAGCAGACATAACGAAAATAATTGCAAAATACTGTACTGAAGGAATCTTAATATGCAATAGCTTTCCCTCCTTAAATTAAACAATCCACAACACTTTGCCTCGAGAATGGCTAGAACCTCCCCAACCTATTCTACCAAAGGCCTAGAAGTCTTAGCAGCACCTCTGGCATTACACTAAACTATTTGAAAGCAGAGATATTCATTTTCTGCTCATTTGTAGAATGAAGACTATTTTTTTGGTTTGTTTTTGTGACTTGCATAATATATTGTGATTCATATCCATTTAAGTCTTAAATAAAATCATCTGCGTTGAAAGATTAACGTTCTTTATAAATTATCCTCTGTTCTTAAATTGAGATGTAAAGAGACGCAGAATGTCCAAATAAACAATCTTTAAGTAAATTATGCTAGCTAGGCAGAGCATAAAATGAAAGTGGTTGTATTACATCAATTATGAATGTGTAATTTCTTTCTGTGAATTATGCCAAGCAATAAAGGAGCATGGTGGCTCATCTAATAGTTGCCTGGATACATTGCTGCCCAGTGAAATGAACAAAATTCCCAGAATAAACATGAAATACCGGTTGACATTTGTAAACTATACAAAACTCTCAAATCATAAGCTTATTGTGCAGCATGAAGATTGCTAACGTGTATGAATAGATGTAATCAGGACTGAAGATTCACAGGACAATTGTGCAGGTATATATTCTTCAATGTGAAGAGCCTTTGGGCGTTTGAAATGATTGATTTCTAAAACTATGAAATGTTCATGTGCCAGAGTAAAAAAATGAAAATGTTGTATAGAGTAAAACGTAGAATGGAATACAATAGACTGATAATTTAATGCAGCCAAGAATTCTCTCCAAAGTTCAAAGCAGCAACATATATGATATGCACAGATTCCTCCATCAATCCCTGTCTTTTTCAGTTATCCTTCATTGTGCATTAAAACAAAAACTGGACAACCCTTCAGAGGCACACAGAACCATAAGCAATAACCTGGCATACATTAAATAATGCAATATAATCAGAAACCATCAACACGGAAAATAATGACTCTAGAAAGCTGAATATGCTATGTCAATGCTAGAATTCTATGTTATCAAAAAAAAAAAATAGAAGTGGTTATATTTTTCTGCCGCAGCCCACCTTTGTTATATAGTGATCCGTCGAAGTAATAGCTGCCAGTGTAGAAACCAGTAGCAAGTTCAATTAAATGTCTCGCCCACGTGTTTCCTGCTCCGGGAAAGCTTGCCAAGGCTATAAGCTGTTTAGAGCGTGCTGGGAGAAATCTTCTGTCCATGCATCTGTTATCTGAATTACACAATAAAACGATAGAAACAAGTTATTTGATCATTAAAATGCATTATTATTGGAATAAACCATCAGAGGTGAGAAATAACCGGATACCTTGGTATTTAATTCCGCTAGAAAAATACAGACTCACTAACACAGAGAGAAAATCAGTGTATCACCCCATTTTTGTGTTTGCACATGAGGCCAGTCAAACACAACAGAACACCTGGCTGGGCGGTTTGCTCAACAGAAAAGTAATCAGGGAAGAGAAACTCATCTAGCGTATAGGCTCATGTGTGCATGCATAATAGAGTCTCTCGTTTGCTCTGGTGTTTCGCTAAATGCAAAATACAAATTTATTTACATAATTCAATTCAAACTGTTTGTAGATTTTAGAGTGAGGATCATTTATCAAGGGTAAGGATACACAAGACATTACTTATTGTGTTTTGTTGCAAACAGTATAGTAACTTGCCTGCAGTCTTCAGCGTCATAAGATGGACACCGTTATATTGTTTTCTTTGCATGTGGCAGTGCCTTGTTTTTTATTTTAAAAATATTATTTTAGAAATTAAATAATATTAATAAATAAAACGTATTTTATTTATAAAATAAATTTGGGCCCATATTGGGCGCATATACACATGGAAAACACAACTGGAAAATGCCATGCAACAATGCATTCTATGTTGTGCTGGACACAGGAAACACCTCCGGAATACCTCCTGAATACCTCCAAAAATACCACCTATAACTCTGCAGGCACTGGGTAGATGATCCCAGAATAAAATGTGAATGATATCCCCAATTAAATTTATTTAAAAAAACAGACATATATAATATTTAGAAGAATGTCCAGATTCAAAAGAAATCCAGTGAAAGTACCAGTGTACAAACTGATTTATATCAAAGCCAAAAGAAGCAAATTTATTTATACATATAGTTTTCAGGAGCTTCTATGAACCATATACAAATATAGTACAAGTACAAGATTTGTGCTACCTGCTGCATGGGACCTGTTACCCAGAATGCGTGGGACCTAGGGTTTTTCAGATAAGGGATCTTACTGTAATTTGGACCTCCATATTTATCAAAATGTATATTTATATTTAGATTAAAAAAGTCCAACCCAACTATTTGACCTTATTATTAAAAAAAACCCCACTAATTAATCAGTTCATGGAAAAAACAAAAAAAATTTGTATCAAGTTTTTTCCCCAATTGTATGATTTTTTTGTGGTTTTTCACCACAAAGGCTTTTTGCCTGAAAAGTACAAAATAGTCAGCTTTTTGGGCTAATTTCAGAGCAGACCACAGAACTTCCAAATAGGATAGGAACCTCTCCCATTGACTTACAGAATATACAACCTCGGCAGATCTGAGATGCTAGATTTTTGGATTTGGACATTTTGCTGCCTCTGGGTTTAATAAATCCTGAAAAGTTCTCGTTTTTTTTTTGGCATTCAGACTTTGATAAATAACTCCCTAAGTCAGCTAAAACGTTATTCAAACATTTAAATAATCAGGATTGTTTTGCCACCAATATGGATTGGTACTGTTTTATTATTGCATAGAAAAAGGAAAACATTTTTACAAATTTGAATTATTTGATTAAAATGTAATCTGTGGGAGGTGGCCTTCCATTAATTTGGAGCCGTCTGGATAACAGGTTTCCGGATAACAGATCCCATACCTGTACAAGGAATCCTACCCATGGTTCACTGTTTTGTAGGGATGCACTGAATCCACTATTTTAGGATTCGCCCAAAATCAGAACCAAATCGGAACCCTAATTTGCATATGTAAAGTAGGGAATCAATGGGGAAAAAGAACTGCATGCTTAAAAAATTGTGGGCTTCCTTGTATGTGTGACGAAAGGTCATGTGATTTTTCTTTTTTTAATTTGGATTCAGGTTTGGCCAGGCACTTGGATTCGGTCAAATCCAAATCCTTATGAAAAAGGCAGAATCTTGGACGAATTCCCAACCAAATCGTGGATTCGGTGCATCCCTAGTGTTTAGTAAACCTGTGCAGTTTTAGTAACTTGGGAACAGGGAGCAGATAGAACAGCATAGGGTACCATCTCTGTAACCTAATGAGAAGTTTGTTTTGCATATTTTTTAAAAAAATACATGGCTTTGCTTGCTCCCAATATATCTTAACTCCATGGGGTATATTTATCAAAGAGTGAAGTTAGAAATCACTGCAGTTCACTAGAGTGAAATTCCGCCACTCTCCATTCATTTCTATGGGATTTTTAAAAGAGTATTTATCAATGGGTGAAAATGAAAATTCACCCTTTGATAAATACGCCTTTCAAAATCCCATAGAAATGAGAGTGGCGGAATTTCACTCTAGCAGATAGTGGCGATCTCTAACTTCACTCTTTGATAAATATACCCCAATTATGGATCTGCATATAAGTGTTATATGCCCCCACCAGTTTAGAGTGATGGCACACCATAATATTCCTCCTCCAAGTAACAATCATAGTAATTGCTCAGATTGACACTGTCCAGCCACCAAACACAACTAAATCTGAAGAGGGCAATTCATGAGCATTTGTCACTTCTGTATGTCACATTTTGTGTCTCATTATTACAATATCAGAAGGTCAGCAAATTCCCTCCACATTTAGTCATAACATTAATTATTTCCAAATGTAAGGAAATTATTAATCAGGTTTAATACTTACACACATTACAAAGGGCAGATACAGAGTAGTAAATAACACTACACTATTATTAACACATATTCTGATTCATATATTTATGTATATAACCTTGCTGATTTGTTGATTTGCTTGGACCCTACAGATGGATTATGTTTGTTATGCAATTACAGCGCTACATCCCTGCATGTTCTGTGCAGAAGATATTACAGTACAGCATCCATATGATTTATGCATTATCGGTTTACTCATTTTTTTTTTAGTAAAAAAAAAAATACTGTCCTTTTTAAGTCAGGGGCCTTTGTTGTGAATGGCTTTCCTGCTGCTTACAGAGCTACTCAGTCCAATTGTCCAAACAAACAATAAAATAGAGAATCAGTTGCCTAAAGTAAGACAATGTCTCAATGGGAATCTTTGGTTTGCTGGGAACCTGTATATCCTGAGTTTAGCAATCCAGGGAAGAACCTCTTCCAATGTGATAAAATAATGTTTTACATTACAACTACTGTATGTATGGGTATGGGTTCCCTTTTCCAGAAACCCATTATCCAGAATGTTACAAATTACAGGAAGGTAATCTCTCAAAAAGTAAATTTTAAGCAAAAAATTCCAATTTTATAAATTACTTCCTTTTTCTCAGTAATAATTAAACAGTACCTTGCACTTGGTGGTAACTAAGCTGCTTGAATCTATAGTGGTGGCAAAATTACGTTGTGAAAATACACCTGTGAAGTGAGGCGAACTGTGGTTAGGTGAAGAGAAATTTCACACTTTAGTAAATGTGCCCCAGTGTATTGTAGCAAGCCACTCTTGGTCAAAGTTCCCTGGGCTTGGATCACATGGGACCGAAATCTGCTAGCAGCAGCCTCCTCTCTTTTCCGTATTCAGTAGCTTTGCCGCTAAAAGACTTTGGTGGATTCCGGCTCAAAATGGATTGCAGTTCTTGCAGGCCAAATTCCGCCAATTCTGTTTGTTCCAAAGCCTATTCAACACTTCTTAATGCGGGAAAGAAAGGAGGCTAGTACCCGTGGTAGGGCTGAAATCAGCCTCTGTATTTCAGCTAGCGGATTTTGGGCCCCCTTGTGGCCCCAGCCTTAGATAGACACAACAGTGAGTAGAGAATGGATGCAACTCTATACAAACCCATAGCAACTTTATGGATTAGAAAAGGCAAGAGTCATGGGTTTTTTTTGGCTCAAACATGTTATTCAATAACATATATAGCACAATTTCATAATTATAAATATAGGTAAGGGACCTGTTATTCCCAATGCTTTGGATCTGGAATTTTCCAGATAAGGGATATTCCCATAATTTGAATGTCCATACCTTTAATTTTTCCATGAACTTCTGGTACTGGTCTGTAGAACATTTTCCATATTAACCTACAGTATGCCTTTAAAGTGTAAGCAATCAACATTAGCCAGTAATAAACCTGCAATTTTCTCTTAAAATATCTGTTTATTTAAAGAAACGACATTTCCTCAAATTATGCTTCGTAACAAACCATTCCCATATCGCTACCTCACTAAGGGGTATATTTATCAAAGAGTGAAGTTAATAGTGAAGTTCCGCCACTAGAGTGAAATTCCGCCACTCTCCATTCATTTCTATGGGATTTTTATAGGCGTATTTATCAAACGGTGAACTTTCACTTTCACCCATTGATAAATACGCCTTTCAAAATCCCATAGAAATGAATTGAGAGCTGCGGAATTTCACTCTAGTGGCGGAACTTCACTCTTTGATAAAGTTACCCTTAAGCGTTTCTTGGATTTATAATATGTCTGATTAAGTAACTTACAGGGGAACTACCACAAAAATCTAAATTTAATATGCACTTCATCTTAGGAAAATGAGAAATGTTCTATTAGATCAATTCAAATTCTGTCCCGTTTCTGAAATAATCACGGTCATCTTCACTTATCCTCCTCTCAGCAAGCTGTCCTCATGCAAGAGTCACATTTTGACAGACAGTTAGGTCAAACACATTGGTGCATGCTCCCTTTGTCCAGACAATGTTGCTTCAAAATAACCGACTCCAACACTAAGCTGCATGTGGAAAGATTCCTGAAAGGGGGGAGAGTAATTAACTTATTTCAGAAATGGTACATCATTGTATTGGGTCATTTTTAGAAATAATCTTAGTTCCATGTGATGAAGCTGATATTAAAATGTCATTTACTTTATAGTTTCCCTTTAAATAAAAAAAATAATAATAAGTCTAATAACCTTACCTTGGACTTGTGTCTGATAAACTATAAAGTAATCCGATGTGCCACAGCTTTCGAATTCTTCTCCAATACATTTCTGAGAGCACAGCTGCTCGTCCTCCCGCTCATGAAGTGTGAAATAAGTGGTGGGGAAGGCACAGTGACAGACTGTTCCTCCAAGAACTGCCAATGGATATTCCTGTGGGAAGTTAGTTAGAACATTGATTTAGTGAACTGCACTGTTATATGAGACAAAAGCTGTCAGAGCTGATAATCCCCTACCAAATAGAGCTTTCACCTGTTACCTGGAATGTATCTGTACAAAGGTGCTATCCAGCAACAAAAGAACAACTGTAGTCACTGTGATTTTTTTAGCAAATAGAGCAAAGACTCTCAGAATGTATATGTTTTATTTCAAATAAAAACAATAAAACAGAAAAATGATCTCTCGTCCATTGTACCCTAACATGCTACGTTTGACAGTTACTTTTAATTTGTACAATGCTGCAGCATATTCATTATGGATCTATGTAAAATTATTGACAAACAATTGAAATTCAGTTGAATTAATGCAACAGATGTATGTGTGTACATTGATGTATACATATACAGAATGCGAATAACAGAAGTTTGTGCAAGGCTTGGAAGGAGATCCTATTTCTGTTATTGATAGCCACAAAAGTAGCGAAAGTAAAGAAGCCCAAAAGAACAGGCAGTACAATTGTGCAGCAGAGAATGGGGGCATTGTTGTAAGATGGTAGGCTATTGGTCAAAGGGAGGAGCTGAAAAAAAATTGGGACCATTAAGGGAACATTGGCAAAAATGGTTTTGCAGCCTACCCTACATGTTGGTGAATGGGGCTTTGTGTTTGTTAGTTTGTTTTTGTAGTTTTAGCTGGCAGAGGATGGAGCTTTTCTTGGGGGGGGGGTTAGCCGGTAGCAGTAGGCAATGAGTACTGGGGATTCGTGGAAGGCATGGTAAGCCAACAAAGAGGTGCCAAGGGAAAGTTGGGGAGAAAACCATTTCTAAATGATTCTCAGACTGTACCCATATTGGGACCAATCATTGCATTCCAAGCAGTTTTGGTTGTTTTAACATTATAAAAATACTGTACAAATACAGGTATAGGATCCCTTATCCGGAAACCCGATATCCAGAAAGCTCAGAATTATGGAATGGCTGTCTCCCATAGACTCCATGTTATCCAAACAATCCAAATTTTTAAAAATGATTTCCTTTTTCTCTGTAATATTAAAACAGTAGCTTGTACTTGATCCCAACTGAGATATAATTATTCCTTATTGTAAGCAAACCCAACCTATAGGGTTTATTTAATGTTTAAATGAATTTCTAGCAGACTTAAGGTACTTAAGGTTTCTGTTATCCAGAAAACCCCAGGTCCCGAGCATTCTGAATAACAGGTCCCATACCTGTACTATGTGTTGTCTATACTGTATTTATTTGGGCAATTTATGGTAAACTGGTTTTAAGTTAATAAATTATGCTGCAGCCTTTTCTTCTCAAAAGAAAGAACCTGTGTCCAGTTAGTTATTGCCAGGGTGAGGGTTATTTGTATATTGCTAAGGTGGTAGAATAGATTGAGAGGTGGTCAATTCATGGGATGGTGGCCAATCCTGCAGAAAACAGGATAGTTGGGAGGTATGAGATACTACAGTACTTTCAATGGCTATTAAGTCTACAGGTAATGTGCCACCTGTGTGTATAATGATGGCATAATGGGACAGTCTATTGATAATAAAAGGGTGAATCATGGAGTCTGAACAATCAGGATAGAGAAGGTAAATGTAAACAGGAATTGGGGCAGATCAGGAGTATTACAAATTTACCAGCAAATACATTATCAGAAAATCTAAAATACCAGCCCTAGCTGGTAAAATACAGCCAGGTGGTAACCCTACTTGGAACTTTTTAAAGGGATAGCTATAAAACCCCAGTCAGGAGTCATAATAATAATACAAGGCGCATAGCGGAGTCTACATTTCTAATTCATTTGAGAAGAGTGGGTTGTCAGTTCAACAGATGATGTTTCAATTCCAGCAGCAAAGACACCAAACAAAACTCTGGGAGTAATAGAAACGGTATCCTTTAACTCATGCAAATGAGGATGTAACTGCCTGCTCTTTACCAATCAAGCAAATTTCCATTTTAGAAAGGTACCAGGCCTCTTAACATTAATTGCCAGCAGGGCACTGATAAAAGAAATATGGTTAGTAACCCTGCATGACCTTGCTGATAACCACCCCTGCCTGGAATATGTTCAGACTCAGGAATCTTTCACTTAATTCTGCTGCAATGCACACAGATTGCTCTTACAGTAATTATACTTTGAGGTAAGTATGCACACCATACAATATTGCTGTTCTGTAATTCTCAGCTAGAAAAAAGAATATATATATATATATATATATATATATATATATATATATATATATTTATATATTTATGAATAATTTTGCATTCGAATGCAACGATAATGGCAAAAAAAAAGGATTAAACAAAGAACATGATTTATCTCAATGACACCAGAATTTGAATGAGAATGAAGAATCCAGAGCAAACAAATCATGCCGTTTATGAAGTTTACAATAAAAGACTACAGCAAAACAAACATTTACTCGATACTGGGAATGGAAAATAAATTTTGGGGTGATTTATTTGCACATAATAAAAAAACTGTATAAATAATAACAGCAGTCAAATAAAATTCATAATAGTAATAAAATCCAGAATGCTTATATTAAAATCATAAACGTTTACTTTAATGGAAAAAAAACACGGAGAGATCTCTGAATCGAAAAAAAAATGCCATAGGATTGTGAGAAAACACTGAACTGCTGACTTAGAACAAAACAAAATCCCCTTGCACAGATCTGCTACCCACTGATCACCCATATGATCCAGAATCCTAAATAGTGCCCCTTTTCCAGTCTAACTGTGTGTAACATAAAGTTGTTTGGTTAGGTTGGTAGTCACTATGTAGTAGGGTGACATGTTAAATATTTAATCCAAATGTATGTTTAATGGTTAATATAGATATTTTAGTTGAACCACTAGACGCAGTGATCCCCAACCAGTAGCTCATAAGCAACATGTTGCTCTCCAACCCCTTGGATGTTGCTCCCACTGGCCTCAAAGCAGGTGCTTATTTTTGAATTCCAGGCTTGGAGGCAAGTTTTAGTTACATAAAAACCAGGTGCACTGCCAAACAGAGCCTCAATGTAGGTTGATAATCCACATAGGGGCTACTAAATAGCAATCATGGCCTTTACTTGGCACCCCAATAACATTTCCATGCTTGTGTTGCTCCCTAACTATTTTTTCTTCTGAATGTTGCTCATGGGTTCAAAAGGTTGGGGATCCCTGCACTAGAGGGTAGCTATCTCTAGGGAAAGTCCCCAGTGGGTGGAGAGTAGAAGATAATAAAACAGATGATAAAAGGGTAAAACATTTGCAGGTAGAAATATTGAGATGCATCATGGGAAGAAGTGAGGGCAGCCACCTCAATCCTTCATAGAAGATCGTTTACTTAGACAGTTAGAAGTCAAGTAGTAATAGTTCACTCTAGTGGGTGTAAGTTAGTCAGGTGATTAGCATGGGCAGCTGTGGCCCCTACAAGGAGGTAGTGGGCACAGTGTGTCCAGCCAGAACCCTGCCAGTCAGGGTGTGAGAGGCGAGGCGAGGCCAGACGGATCCGGCCAGGACCCAGGAGGGGTGTCTGAGTAAAGGAGTGGGTGCCCCCCTGACAGTGTGTTAATCAAACAGAGCGAGAGCAACAGAAGTCTTGGGGGATTGAATGAGTGCCTGTCAATAACGAGAAGGTAGTTACTGCAGCCTTCCTCCTACTGTGTCTCACTAAAGGTCTCTCCACAAGCTGGTCAGTGGTTACTTGCCAGGTAACAGAAAGGGGTTGAAAGTCATGACCCTTGGGAGCCCCTGTTACAACTAAGTTGTATGCAGACTGCTCTCCAGTGTAAGGATACTAATGTTATGGTCCTATACCAGCAGTATACTTCAAAAAAAAATGTCAACACATGACAACTGGCTAAAACATTTGTACAAACTGAAAAACTTGGACATGTGTGCATTTTATATTTAGATACTACAGTGATTAGAGAAGTATTAGCTACATAAAACACCAAATATAGGAAGCTCACAAATGCTTAGGTTGCGATGCTCAAGAACAGTTCAATCTCATTCTTTGTAATTCAAATGTAACACTGGAAAAAGACAACGCTTGGGCCCTTAGTCAAAAATGGAGAAAGTTCATCAAAACTCACTTTATTTTAAAAGGGTTGCACACCTTTGAGTTGACTATAAGTAAGATGTAGAGAGTGATATTTTGAGTCAATGGGCAATTGGTTTTTATTTTTTATTATTTGTGATTTCTGAGTTTTTCAGCTTTTCATTCTGCAGCTCTCCATATTGCTATTTAAGCAATCTCGTTGCTAGGGTCCAAATAATCTTAGCAACCATTCACTGGTTTGAATAAAAGACTGGAATATGAACAGGAGTGGCCTGAATAAAAGACGAGTAATAAAAAGTGCCAATGATTTGAAAATACATTTGTAACTTTACAGAGCATTTGTTTTTAGATGGAGTCAGTGACCCTCATTTCAAAGCTGGAACGAATCAGAAGAAAAAAGCAAATCATTAAAAAATACTATAACAAATAAATAATGAAGACCAACTGAAAAGTGTCTTAGTATCTTGTATAAGATATTAAAAGTTAACTGAAAGGTGAACCACCCTTTTAAGTCTCACATGTGGGTCAAAATCCCCCCTGTCTTTTAACCTCAGCCTAGAATGTGATGCAGAAAAGAAAAAAAAGTGCAGCAGCAGTGGCCAAGGTTGCAGGAATAGAGATCTAGGAGAACAGATCTGCAAGCACAAAGTATATCTGTGTAGTTCATGTAGGCTGTGTGTGATAATTGACGTAAGTATTGCGTGGGCCCGACAGGCACAACTGCTTAGACACGCTCATTAGCTCAGTCCTTGATAAACTAGTCCCACTTTGGCCTTGCTCATTTACTTTATCATATTAAGCAAATATTTCAAATCCAATTGCTTTTTAATAGGGATATTTTCTGCGATAAACAAAAATATATGCTAGAAAATGAGCCAATTGGACGTTGAATCATTTGCATTAGTAATGTATAGAAATTGCTACATTACCAGACATTTCTGCTGTATTTCACATTCATCCAGCGTCTATATGAAAATCAAATAAGACTACCAAGCAATCAAGGCAAAACATGACAGTTTTACAATGCCATACAAAAATGCAAAACGAGTTACAGTGTCTATGGCGCATCAGCACCGACTGCAACACCAGTAGAGGGTACCATGTCAGTAAATCGAAAGCAGTTTACATGATGGGGTTATTAATCAAAATCAGAATTTTTCTGATATTTTATTTTAAAAAAGTCCTACCAAACTAAAATCCATGATTTGAGTTTTTCCGTACATTTTTTTCAGGCTTCTTCCCGAAAAGTCCAATTTTTTTTGCCCGATAAGCCCTAGTTAGATTTTTGGGCTTTTCCCAGCACAGGCCACAGAAACTTCCAAATAGTACAGGGACCTCTCCCATTGACTTATATACAACCTCGGCAGGTCTGAGATGGCGGATTTTCAGATTCATCCTTGGAGTATAAGAAATCTTGAAAAATTCAAAGGGTTTTTTTCCCCACTAAAAATTCAGATTTTATAGTAAAAAAAAATATGAATTTTCAGTGTTTTTAGCATTCAGACTTTAATATACAGTATAACCCCTAAGTCATGCGGTGGCTCAAGTGCAGCAGCAGCACTAGGCCGTAGAATCGAATCCAAAAACCCAGAAGCGTACTACAGACTGCTGCCGTTGACAAAGAAGGCTAAAAGATTTACAGAACAACAAAGAGCCCAGGGTTGGGAATCATAATAATCATTCCATGTTATCGGAGCTTGATGAATAGGCGACTCAAAAACCTTCTTTATTTTTTCTTTAAGCTAAAAAAAAAGAACGAGTTTCTGAAAGCCCGGCGAATGCTTTCTCAGCAATCGGATTTGGTTCCAAGATTACAGAGTTATGAGAGGGGATTTCGAAATCTGACAGACAATTTAACACCCTGCGCCGAGGCTGTGCGAGGTTAACCAAGAGGTTTAATGTTCAGATTTTTATTTACACCTCATCTAACCATGATGTCAAGGAAAAGAACACCGGTGTGACCGCTGCCTCTGCGCAACTATAAACTGAAGGCTTGTTACGGTCGGCTACAAAATGTATTAAGCCCTTTTTATTTATTTGGGTTATCCTTCAAGTCTCCATTCAATATGGCTAAAGTAAATTGGCCCTTTATAGTTTGCTAAGATTATTTTAAATCTCATGCTCTGACACCAAGGTTGAAAGCACTGCTTTCCAGCACATCAGCTGTGAGAATCTAGTTTTAATCAATGCCCTATCTTTAGGTACTCACAAAATATTTTTTAGTGACTGAATGGCATTTTGTGTGTCTATCTAAGATTATGAGGGAAATGATCCTAGATGCATATAATAAGTCATACAGGAGATGTATAATTAACATGCCACAATTATTCAATTTTCAATTCAAATCTAGTAGTCTTGCTCCAAAAGCTTTTAAAACCACTTTGAATATGCAAAAATGTGGATTGATTGACAAAGACCCCTGAATATGCAAATGAATTATAATTAATTCTAATGCAGAAAAAAAGGTTTCTACATCCTTCCTATCTGGTGGTTATGCCAATACTGTTTTTTGAGATTATTCACATATTTGCAAAACGATAGGGGTTATTTACAGACGCAAGCCCAGTGGGCAAAGTACAATTGTGAAAGTAAATCAAAATGTTTCCCCCAATAATATTAGTATAATTGCAGCTGCGTCCACCACAATTACACCCGATGCATCAAAATTGTCCTTGGGTTTTGGTTGCACTTTTACAATATCATTTACATCTAATTCACTCTGCACAAGTCTGCTGTGTGCTTATTGGTGTGACCTATTGTGGGAACCCTGAAGCTACTGCCAGGTCCTGGGTGGTGGTTCTCTAGCATCAGTAGATGCAATTGTGCACCTGAAGAAACAGGATGGAAGCAATGGCAACTATGTGGAAGTGTTTGGATGCAAGTACTTTAATGAAGTGCATCAATATGAGCCCAATTTAGTGCACCTGCTCTTGCAGATATGATTGTAAATGAGCCCTGATATATATATATATATATATATATATATATATTTATTTATTGAGAGTTAACACCATTTCTAATATACATAACATACAAACACTGTTAATTGTTTTGCACTGGAAAAGGACATCCTTTCTAAATGGTGGTTGTGCAAACTGCAGTGATAGACCAGGGCCCACCAGTTTTGTCACCTTTTGTGCCCTCACAACCCCCTGGCCCCCAGACCCAGATGCAACCCCCTCCCCACCCGAGACGCAACCCCCGCTCCTCCAACCCCCACCCCAAGTGTACCTTGATTTTTTCTTTTTGCCGACTTGATCAGGGCCAGTGGGGGCGTGGGGCCCACTCAAACCCTGCCATCTGCAATACTGTGTATAGGGGTTAGTCGCATATTTGCTAAAACTATGATCTAACAATGTATATATTCAAAGAAATTAACATTTTTTTTTGTTTTAAATCCCCCTATAATAAAATCTGTCTCTGGGTGGCTGCCAATTCTTACTGTAGCCTTCAGGCTCATGCAAAGCTTGACCTGTTTGTTTAGCACTACAAGGCCTAAAATATAGTTGTGCCATCAACTATAAATTCCTATCAGTCTTTAAGTGGTATATCCATCTATATCAGCAACTGAGTCCTGGCTCTCAAGGTTTTTTCCACAAGGTTACACTTTTCAGGTTTCACTAGCAACACCACGCATCATTAGATCATTTGATCTGAGGCTATACATCTTAGCCTGTCTTGAACATGCTAGGGCTGGATATCAAGTCTATGTAGAATGACCATTTTCTTTTGGGAGGCTAATGATGCACTACTTTCCCAGAGGATGAAATATTATATGGCCCCCAGTGCATTTTTCAAGCATTAAGCCCAAAAGTCTTCAAGTTGTATGATGCTCTTATAACTGGCAGGGATTAGATTTGATCTCAATGGTAGTATGACATTTTTTTAGTGTAAGGTTTAGTTGGTGTTTATCTGATAGCGGCCCTGGTCCCAGGTTATATTGTGATTTTCTATGTTTACCTCAGATAGGAATGTTAGAGTATATCTTGTATATATTCTAGTCTATAATAAAACAGACAATGTTAGCTGCTAATCCTTTGTGGACTAGGAACCACCAGGCTGCTGCTAACATTTGTGAAAGGTTTCTATTCTTACATGGAAGTTCATTTACTGGGAGAAATAATAAAGCTAGTTGAATATTTTAATTAAAAATGAGTGAGGGCAGGAGCATGCAGTCGAACACAGAACAACTTTATTCACAGTGACCAGTATAGCTTCTCCAATTATAATTGTTATATAAATCCAGGTCGCTGGACCATCTCAGGCTCTGTACTTCACAAACTGCAGGATCAGGGGGAAGCATATAATAGAGTTCCTAGGGCCTATCTATCCCTGATTTCCCTCATCACTATGTCTCGATCTGACAAGGTGCCACCGGGGTGCTGGCCCCTTCCTTATACCGCTTTGGAACCTCAGCTGCTCAGTTATCTGGCCCTACCACTATATTTCACTACCCACAATGAGCTCCATGGGTCTGACCTAGCTAACCTAATTCTTGACTATTTTGGTATCTCACTGAAGAAGTACATCTCTAGATCCGTCATTCATATAGGACCATAGGAGGGTGTTTCATACAAAATAAATGTGTTTAAATTGCAAATGCATTATATACAGTATATTGGAAACATTTTCATTTCAGAAGTCTTTCAATTGTCAGATTCAAATTGTTTAGCAACAGTCTGGCTCATTTACTGAATTCTGAAAGAAACCTGCCATATTCTAGACTTCAGAAGTAAACATGAATTATTTCTGCTGAAATTTAATCTGCTGTTAAAAAATTGGAAATTGTTTTATTTTACTGTTTTGTAACAGTCTATCGGTAAATTATAAATGTTCATGTTTTTCAGACATTTCGAGAAACAACCACAAACGAGTGGAAATAGCAAGGAATTTTACGTTACAGTTCATTTGAATAAAGACTCCAACTTCATCTTGTTTTCTTGTATTTCTGGAAACCATATTTCCTTTTTGTAAAAAAATATATATCAAGTGATGCAATGCTTCATTTAGAGACAGGCAAATAAATGTGATGTGCCCAATCACATCAATGCACTATAACCAAGTGTGCTTCCCAAGACAGTCAAAGAATGAGCTATGCTGCTTTGAGAGTAGGTGGCCAGATGTCCACAGCTTTGTCCAGAATGTAAATATGCTTAATATAGCAAAGCTAAAATCTGACAGTGAAACTTGCTATGTACTGTATTAATTTAAATGCTGGTTCTGTGCTACTGCTACTCTGAAAAATAGTATTTTATGTACGTTGTATGTTTTTCATAGGTGCGTTAGGCCATATTGCAAACAAGAAATGCTTTGATTCTCGTCACAAAATATAGCATCCCATTAAATACATTATTAAGGGCTGTTTGCGTTCATTGATAGGGCCAGAATATGGGAAAAACATTTATTGTACTAATAGTGGAAATTGTGACCTAGCTTCTTTAAATGAGCAAAAATGACCGAAACTTCCATATAATTCATAGAATCCAAAGCAATATTTAGAAAACAATATAATTTATGCTTATTTATCATATTTTATTTTCTAGAAATCAGTGATCTCTCTATTATTGAGAATAACAGCATGGCAGGTCAGTAGGTAGCATTGTAGCACAGATGTCCTGGATTCCATTAAGGCCAGGGCACAACCTGTAAGGAGCTTATATGTTCACCCCATATATTCATATTCATGTTTCCTCTGGTAACTCCTGTTTTCTTCCATACTCCCAAGAACATACAGGAATTAGCTCCTATGTGTGCACTGAAGCAACCTCTAGTAGGAACCTCAAATTACCTGCTTATTGGCAAAACTGGCAATTGTATTAATGCATTAGATGCGTCTACTCATACAACCTCGTTTGGCAGAGGTTTGTTAATTTAATTATTGCAGTAACCATTTCTATTTTAGAGAAACTCGCTGTAAAAGTGCCCACTTACTCTCTGTGTTGGCATTATATAACCCACCAAGCCTCAATGCCATCCCTAAAGGTCAATATTTTTGCTATTGCATCGTCAGATGTCTCATAAGAAGCCAGGGATTTACCTAGACGTTACAGGGTACCTTAAATTGAAGCTAGTTGCAGTGTAGACATCAAAATCAAACAATTTTAAGTAAATACTTTAAGAGAAAAAATGGTGAGGAAATATTGCCTTATAATATACTATGTGACATGCTTTGTCTTGTGTCCACATACAGCAGCAACAACTTTGAAAACTGAACTTAAACGTTATAAACAAACAGAACTATACTGGATAGCCAGAATAAATACTGTGCTTCTAAAATGCTACAATTTAAAATTATTATTTTAAAAAATTTAGAACTGCAATCTTCTCAAAATCTCAACAAAAGCTCAAATTTAATTTTAACAAGTTTGCATCTTTATTTTTTTTATTGTTTCTCAATAAATGCATCATTTGGAATTATACATTTTAAACACCATAGTTCAAAACAGTCCTCAATTCTGACAATCCCTATGGAATAGAAACATCCTGCAGGGAGCCTATTACCTTGCATAATTGTGTGTTGTCAGCAAAGACTGAGTTGCTGCTTTCAATGCCAACTTCAAGATAATTAATGAATACATTAAAAAGATGTGGCCCAAGGACAGAATCCTGATGTACTTCACTTACAACACTAGTACAACTATAAAATGAACCATTAATCAAAACTTGGCATTTTTTCCAGGCTCATTATCTTTAATCCACACTGTAACCCAATGAAATTGTTTCAAAAGTATTAACTTTCTATGCAACGGGTTTAAGATTCGATGCACCCCTTCTAGAAAGCTATTAACTCAGTTTGGCTTTTTTGCATACTGGATTAAGCGTGGATTTAATTTTTTCAAATTCAATATCTATCTGTAAATAGTTTTTTTTCCCATTTTTGTCTAAAAACTTCTAATAACAGATGTCATGCCTAAAGTTTGCAGAAAATGTTTCCTTTTTGAATAATAACAGAATATCTGCAATGTTCTAATTCCACTGAATGGAATGCATCAGAGAGCAAATCAAGCTACGAATTACTACACGGTATCTCTAGGTGGACCACTATTAATTTTCCCTCTTTCAACAAACCTCTAGGTAAATCCCTGGCTTCTTCGTTATATGAGACATGTTACAATACAATAGTAAAAAAGGCACATGTTTAATATGTATTATTAGGGCTCCATAATACTTTTTAATCCAAGGATATCAAATATTTGATCTGTCATGTGCTTCAGGAGACCTGCATACTTTCAAACCTGTGCTCTGATCTTTGGACACCTCTGCATATGTGCACATCTCACCCATCCTCTTTTCTGTGACATGCATCATCCTGTCAGATGCAGGCATCACAACTTTGCATTTGTTTTGACACCAGAGGTTATTTTCCTGGTGTCAACTTTGGGTTTTACTGCCCTTGGTGGGTATCATCAGCAATAATGACGAGTCACCATACAGAGAGGAGGTGCAGCGGTTAACAGACTGATGCAGAGCCAACAACCTGTCTCTCAATGTAGACAAAACAAAGGAGATGGTTGTTGACTTTAGGAAGACTAGGAGTGACCACCTACCACTGTACATTGACGGCTCTATTGTGGAGATTGTCAAAAGCACCAAATTCCTTGGTGTCCACCTGGCGGAGAACCTGGTCCCACAACACCAGCAACTTAACCAAGAAAGCCCAACAGTGCCTCTACTTCCTGCGCAAGCTGAGGAAATTCCATCTCCCACCATCCATACTCAAAACCTTCTACAGAAGGACTATGGAGAGCATCCTGAGCAAATGTATTACTGTCTGGACTGGGAACTGCACTGTCATGGAGCGCAAGACCCTACAGAGGATAGTGAAGACAGCAGAGAAGATCATAGGTGTCTCTCTTCCTTCCATTACGGACATTTACACCACTCACTGCATCCGTAAAGCAACCAGCATTGTGGCTGATCCAACACACCCCTCACACTCACTGTTTACACTCCATGCCATCTGGAAAAAGGTACCGAAGCATTAAGGCCTTCACTACCAGACTGTGTAACAGTTTCTTCCCCCAAGCCATAAGGCTCCTGAATACTCAGGGACAGGACAGATCACACACACTCCATCTGACCTTACTATATACCACAACATCGCACAGCCACTGTACGCCATTGTATAAATAAATAGCCATTGGATACAATTTTTCTTTATGAGAACATTTGCACTTTATCATGTTCTTTATCATGTTCTTACTACTATCATATCACAATGATACACCCATCATGTCTGACGTTTAGCATTATTTACTAAACATATTACATTTGCAGAGTGTGCACTGTCTTGTCCTGTCCCTGCACTATGTTGTCCTGTCTTGCGGGAGTTGCATATTTTTGCACTTGCACTTTTTCTCTGTTGTCCAGTACATCTATGTTGTGTGCATCACCATGGTCCTATTGGAACGTTGTTTTGTTTCACTGTGTACTGTACAAACATATATGGAAGAAATGTCAATAAACTCACTCTTGACTCTTGACATTTGTATTTAAAAAAGCCAATTTGACAAAAGTTTTCTCCCCAAGCTGATTAATATTTTCAGATCCTGCTCAAGCCTTTGTGTGCCTTCTTGGTTTTTTACTCCTGCCTGTTTGACTGTTTTTTGTTGCCTGCCCTGACCTCTAGTCTGACCCTGACTAAAACTGTGCCTCATCATTGTTGTATATCATTACCTCTGATCTTATTGTATCTCTGGACAGTTCAAGTTCCCTGTTCGCCCTGCCACAGAAAGTTTTAGGACTCCAAAAGGGTGTGAGTGAAGATCAATTCCAAGAGGGTTCTTCTATTCATGAAAGAAGTATACTGAAATGAAAATTCTGACCATTGTGCTTTGGGATTCTATTCCAGCCCAAAACAATCACAGTCCAGTGATATCTCTAAATTCAAAGATGCTCCCAGTAGCTCCTCATCTTTTTTTTCTGCTGATTCTGCTCAGAATCAGTGCAATTTGCATCAGCACATCAGCATTTTATCATCAGCCTTGTAGCATCAGTGTCTCGTATATGTGAACCTCCTTTTCTGTTGATATTGATGATTTGTGATGAATCCTACGCTTAGCGGCAGATTTATCAAAATGTGAAATTAAATATCAGTACTTGTGCATGGGAAAAAGTCTGCTCCTATATGAGTAAAGTGTGGGCCCTCCTGCTGTAAATCCTCCCTACTTTCCCTACACCAGCCTTTATAATTATAGAAAAAAATATAGTGACAAGAATTTCCGGGCAATAATAATTATTTTGTCTAATTTAACTTAACTTAACTAATCAAAGATTGACTTTTCATATAGTTATTGTTAAATTAATAACTATTTCATATCTTTCAGTTTTGCAGCCGTTTTTTTAAACAAATGCAAAATGCTGTAAATCATATCAAAAATGAACTAAATATCTTTTTAAATTCAGCTGTAATGGAAGGTATAATCAGAGATGATATCTATCAATTATTGATTACTGCACATCCTAAAATACCCAAAATATATTTTCTTCCCAAGATTCACAAACACCCTACCAATCCACCTGGACGGCCGATTGTGTCCAATGTTGGGTCAATGTGGCAACCTTTAGCCATATATATTGATAAATTCTTACAGGAGGTGTTATCCACCCTGAAACCCTGTTTAGTGGACACCACTGATTTTCTTAATAGAATTTCTATTGTATTCAATAGATGTTAAAGATCTATATACGTCAATACTGCACCAGGAACGGATTGAGAGTATTCGTACATATCTGACTAAGGGATCTATAGCTAATCACATGATTCATTTCATTTGTGAGCTATTGGAATTTTCCAGTTTGAAAGAGATTTTTATTTACAGATGCAAGGCTGTGCCATGGGTGCCAACATGGCACCAGCCTATGCAAATTATGCAAATTATGCATATTCACGCTTATATGCGATATGTTGACGATACGTTCTTTTTGTGGTTTGGGTCCAGGGATGAGTTGGATGAGTTCCTCACATATCTTAATAATATACGTCCAACTATAAAATCTACAATGGAAGTCAATTCTATGGAAATTCATTTTTTGGATGTCAATGTTATATATTCTGAGGGAAAGTTCATAACTACCGTATACACTAAGCCCACTGATCGTAACAATCTGTTGAGACCCACGTCCTACCACCCACCAGGGCTTATTAAAGGTTTGCCAAAAAGCCAATTTTTACGTGTAAAAGCATCACATCTAACGACGAGTTGTATGAAACAGAGTCCAATAAAATGTTATTTAAATTTTTAGAGAAAGGCTATGATAAAAACAATTTGGAATCTCTTAGAGAGGAGGTAAAATGTATGCCCAGGCAACAACTACTGTCCAAAAAAACTGTAATTCCCAATAAGATACAGAGAATACCATATATATCGGCTTATGATAGTAATTCTAAGTTATATCGTAAGATAATTTTAAAATACTGGAGTATACTAAGCAATGATCTTAAGTATGGTCACTTATTTCAACAACCTCCCCTTTTCTCCTACAAACGTGGGAAAAGTATAGGTGATCTTATCAAATCTAAGAAACATGGCCAACTGAGGGTTAAAACACTTGTTAAAACAACATCGAATGGTACCTTCCCATGTAGAAATTGCGGGCATTGCAACAGCATTATACAGGGGAACTACGTAACACACCCACAACAGGGTTCAAAGCACACCATTAGGGGGTGCTTTACATGTGAGAGCAGTGATGTACGGTAATACACTGTATTAAATGCCCGTGTGGGCTTGCATATATTTGTCAAACCTCTAGACCAATAAAAATTAGGCTCAATGAGCATAAATGTACTATACGTAATTACAAACCACAAGTCCCGCAATTACCTGAGAAAAAATCAGAAGATAAGGACACAATAAAATCTAAAAAGGAAACATTGTTGGCTAAACATTTTTTCACACAGGGCCATCGTGTGGCACAATTAAGATGGCAGATCTTAGAAAAGGTAATAGTTCAACAAGGTCAGGATAACAAATGCCTGTTACTCCAGAGAGAATGCTTCTGGATCTGGTTAAATGAGGAGTACAACCTATCTTGTTATATATGAATACTCTCTATTTTTAAATTTTAAGAAGCTGATTAGCACTAAATTGTTTCTTTCCTGTTTCTTCACAGATAAGAAAATCACATGTATACTCCAGGAACAGGTAAATCACATTATCTGTAATAGGGTCAGTTTGTTACTATATTAAAAGATTGTTTGGTCTTAATTTTAACTATTAGGCTGTAACTATGTATATGTTTCATCTTTTTTATCTTGTCTTTTAGATAAACATTGTATTTTAATACACAGAAGTGAATAATCCCATTGGGATAACCTTTTTTCACCTACAATTGCTAGCCCTGTTGATCTTTTTTGGACAGCACCTTGGATTGGATTTTAATTTTTTTACCTTTTTCTGATTGGACTACACACAGGGCAAGCAAAGGGGAGGAGGTGGTGGTCAATTATGTATGCTAATTATTACAATTGTTATACCTGTTATAATGTCTGCACTTCTATTTTGTGGTATACTTGATAAAGGGGCTTGCCCCGAAACGTTGCACGTTTGCACGAAATAAATAGCAAGGGGTAACCCTGCACTTCAATTGCCTTGAGTGCCAGTGTATTTCTGTACAATTGTAAATCATATCACCCATATATACCTTAGACAGTTTTGTAAAAAAAATAATTTGAAATTTGAAAGACTATGTGGAGGTAAGAGCCTGAGTAGAATGTGACCCAAGGTCCTTACTTCCTGCTCTGGTTATGTCATGTAAAACAAATCCTACCACTTAGACAGAGAATCTGTAGACTTAAACACATATTTTAATTCTGTATAAATAAAAATGTTTTTGCAATATGTGTTTCTTTATTAAATAATTCAGCTTTTACTTGCACCATTTCTCCTCCTCCTACTTCTTTTCTCCGCATCTACACTAATTAAATAGTACCAGGTGATCAGAGTCAAATAACTTACAGAGCAAACCTCTTACCAGCACATAAAGAATCTTGTAGCCTTCCTTTTTCTGGGTTACTTCCGCCTTGGCTTATGTATGTATACTTTTGCAACATTTATCACTACATTTCATCCTGTTGTGTACCCATTTCTTTCTGGTTCATCTTTTCTCCTAAGAACACAGGTGTTTAATGGCAGGAAAAGATCTACATTTTTCCATGTTGTTTGAAAACTCCTTAACCAGGATCATGTATATTTTGGCAAAACTTATGTTAAAGTGCACACGATTCTGGGTAAAAGGTAATCAAGGAAGGTTTTAATGGAAAAATGTAGATTTGATCCTGTTACTAAAGGCCAGCATTATTAGTAAAGCAAAGGCTAATGTCACACAAGCTGTTTCTGCCAGAAAAAAAAAAGCTGGTGAAGTAAGTGTCAATATGCTCAGATGGTCCCTTATTTAATTAGCACTGACAGGTAATGCATTAACCTCATGTGTGTACTGACACATGGTTGTCTTGCCTGCTGAGTAAACACTACATGTGACATTAGCCAAACGGAGCACTGTAAACAAAGACACAATGAGTTGGAATGTTACAGTAAACTGTTGCAAATACTATAAGCTGTAGATCTACCAAAGGGCTGCAATCAACACAGTGAACTCAGTAGTAATAATCATATGTTCCTTGCCACTAAGCTCTATGGTCAGAGTTTTTTTTAACCCTTTCCTGGAAACTTCAATATATACAGTACTCACCTTTTGGCAGTCAGGCAAACCTGGGAAAATGCTACATTATTGGTAGGAGAGACTGGGAACCTGGTACCTCCAAGTTCCAGGCAAAACACTATGGTTCATCTACATCTTATTTTAATTAACATCTATACACAAATGTAACGAAAACTCTTAGGGGCAGATTTATCAAGGGTTGAATTTCGAAGTTAAAAATACTTCGAAAATCGACCATCAAATTAAAATACTTTGAATATCGAATTCAAACTTTTTTTGTGGTTGAAGTAAAATCGAACGATCAAACGATTAAATCCTTAGAATCAAACGATTAGAACGATTTTATCATATGATCGAACGATTTTTACTTCGACTTCAAAAACTTGGAAAAATGCTGTAGAAGGTCCCCATAGGCTAACATAACACTTCGGCAGGTTTAATTTGGTGAAGTATTGAAGTCGAAGTTTTTTCAAAGAGACAGTACTTCAATTATCGAATGGTCGAATATTCAAACTATTTTTACTTCAAATCAAATTCGAAGTAAATTCGAAGTCGTAGTATCCTATTCGATGGTCGAAGTATCCAAAAAATGACTTAAAATTTTGAATTTTTTTACTTCGAAAATTTCCTCGAATTCACTTTGACCCTTGATAAATCTGCCCCTGTAGTGATAAATATTGCATAAGGAAGAGGCTTCAAAATTCCCATGCCCACTGCCAGTGCAAGTACTTTACTGACACAATAGGTTGTCCGAACATTTTTAAAAACTTATAGTAGAACCTCCAGGGACAATAATTAAAATCTGCAAATATAATGACACTGGTGATAAAAGAATGCTGGTTGATTATATTTCTTCTTAATGTGGTTAATCAACATGGTTTGCACAAAACAGACTCTTAAGTGCTTCCTATAACCTTACATTAACTGATTGCTTCTGTCTCTCTTTTACTGTATATTAATTATTATTCTTAGATGAAAAGTCTCTACTGGCACCAGTGCAGTGAGACTTTGGGACTCCATCTTTATGCATTTGTTGTTTTTTCTGTACCGTGAAGCATGTGCTTAAAAATGGACAAATTACATATTCCCCATCTATGTAAGCTTTCATTTATAGTAGTTCTGCATCAGGTTCCTTGTCTGCCCTATTTTTATTACTCCATATTATGGCATAATTGCATTTTTTTTGGGATTACATTTCCTCATCTGTGACTGGACTTTTTTCTAAGGGGTAAGATTTGATTATATATATTCATTTATATACAGTATTTGTTCTTTTTGTCATCTGTCTTACCCTCCCATCGCCATTTCAGTGTTTTGTTTTTTTTTATAGAAAAGCAATTTGCAAATTTCAAGAAATACTTTGCCTCTATACAATTTTAAATTATGGGGTTCTACGTAACAAGGGGCCTACAGGTTAGGGTGAAGCACTGAGGTATAAAAGTAGAAGGACATGGATAATCTGCTTGAACTTAATCTACTGATGGGTAGCACTTGATGAAGCACTAATAAATTACTAAATATATCACTGTATATTGTGCTGCCCTGCAAAATTGTGTTTGTACAATATAGAAGGAGCTTAATTTTATTGTTACGTTTGTGATGCTAGTTATAGTCTATCACATCTGAGGCACATTTGTTAAACAATTTTGTAATCAATTTTCGCAAATCACAAACTTTTACAATTTCCAAACTCAATTACTTGAGCAAATGGATTGGCAGTGGTTCACCCATCCCTGTAAATATTTTTTTTTCTATTTTCACGATAGCATTCGTTTATATTAATTAGGATATAATGAGTATTTCGGCTAGTGTTACTCATAATGGATTTGAATTAGTGTATATTAATTATTTAATTAGTGTCTTTGTTCAAGGTCCATCTGAGAGAGGCCTGGTTAATGTAATTGAATTAATGAAAGATTCTGTTACAGTACTGTTGAATCAGCTGTGCCTTTAGTTTGGCTCTTGTAAGATGCAATACATCCAAGTACAATTTTAAATGAATAAAACATTGCTGGCAACTTTACTGGATAAATGAAGACGGCTGCTGTGCTTTCTATGAGTACCATGTTCCATTACGTTCCGCTGATGAAAAATCCATAAAGTTGTCTCTCCATTATCATCTATTTTTCTGTTTATCAACCACAGATAACCTGTAACTACAAAATCATCTCCTTCAAATGAAAAGGCTGAAGTCATATCTCTGCCTATGAAGCTGCCTTTATGCAGAGGCTGAAGATGTTTTAGATAAAAAGGAGTAAGTGCTGAAATCATTATTACATTGGGATATGAAGAAACAGTAGATGGTACACTTTCTATAGCACCAGCAGATTTCTTTTTTAAACATGCACAGAAATGTATAACATTTTTAAACATCTTTGTTCCAACAGGTTTGCAGGATATGATATATGTGTCCAGATGGTTGGGTGTTCTGATTGAAATCTTGACCAAATCTGGTCACATATGTTCAGCTTTATTCACACCTGGAATTTCATAGTGTTTGCTAATCTATAACATTCTGTCGGATTTGCTTTCTGCTAGGTCAAAATGACAAATACATGCATAGGTAATGAGTTGTGTATATTATGTTTGAACAGAATAAACTATAATTGAAACTATATTTTTCACTTTTGTTTTTAGCCATTTAATATTATGTATGGATGCAACTGTATGTTTCTTCCTGGAATTTGACACCACACACCCTTGTCCATGCTAGTGGTAATAGCCCGGGTAAAGAGGGGTTGCAGTGTCAAATTGTAGTGTCCATGATCAGCTCTAAACCTCTACCAATTATATACAGTTCTGCCAGTTCTTAAATGACAACCCAGATTACCAAATCAATATTTTTTTCCCATTTCTGAAAATGTTTACAACTACAGCGTGAGATGTGAAAAAGTGTGACAGGACAAAAGGGTGACTAGACAAATATACAATGGAAAGAAATACATATAACAACAGATGTAAATACCCACACATCTAGTTTTCAGAAACGTAATTGCATAACTGAATTTCAAATAATCATACTTAACTTGTCTTAGCATAAATTGTTTTGAAAGAAGGATTTGAAGGAGGATTTGTTACCTTTAGATCTGGAAAAGTATACAATTTCTAAAAACAATATAACAGTACACGTCTGGGGAAAGTCCTGGTGAGTGTATTCTTACCTTTTCTGTGCAAAGATCAACACACTTGTCCACAGACATGTTCTTCATGACATTGCTCACAGGGAGGGCCAAGGATATATTATCTGGTCTCCGGAAACATCCACGAAAAATGGCACTGCCATCTGCAAAGCAACCAAGCAACTGATTAGCATCTCAATCCACCATCTGGGGCAACAGCAAAATTAAGAGGTTAGACAGAGGTTCAGTTTCTTGTTAATATATAAATCAAAATCCCCACGCGTCAACACTATTTGGATGCCCATTGACTTTAAGCCTGCATCAAAATTGACGTGATCGAGTTTTCAGACGTGCGTCCAAAATCGATGCGGGCGTCAGTTTTTGAGTATCATAAATTGTTTGGGAATTTTTTGGCGTTTCACGAATTTCACTGGAAATTCGCAAACTTTTCAGCGAAACGGGAGAAATTTGCCCATCACTATCACCGTTGTTATAAAGAAATCTATTTGAAAGAAGTAAAATTACACTGTTAAGGAGTTATAAGTTTCACTTGCGAAATCTATAATAAGCAGTTTAATAAATATATATAAATGTAAATAGTTATATATGCAAACTAGTGATGTGCAAGTTGAGAAAAACTTGACCCACACTTGACTCAACCAAAACCCGCCCATACCCGATTTGCCTGCTCGCATATCTAGCCAGAAACAGAAGGATCCAGTAGTCAATGGCAGCACAGTACCTTTCTAAATATATAAAGGTACTGATTTCACTAGAAGTGTATGGAGAAGTTGCAGGATGCACCTCCAACAATTACTTTTGCTGGTAGATACAGTTTGTGGTTTCACGAAAAGTCAAATGACTTTTAAAGAAAATGAGTAAATAAGAAACTAAATAGAAATATATAAATACATTATTACATATAGTAAAGTACTGATCCAGGGGTAGTCTGAATGCCTGCCATTTAAGAAACAGAATAGTGTTCCTTTTGTCATTGGAGACAGCTTTAGATGAGGTTTTTTTTGCTGCCAAATGATAAAGTAAACACCAACTGATTTTTAGTAAGTGGTTAAAATTGAATAAATGTGTTTCCCATCTTTAAAATTGTTATTCCTTCATTTCCAAACAATACATTTGTAAAATATTCAAAATTACAGAATTTCTTCATAATGTATCCCTAGACTTCAATACAGTACATTATGTTACAGAATACAAAACAGGTTTTAAAAACATTTATATGTTGATTATTGTTTAATTCATGACTGCTCATATAACTATTGAAGCACAATGAAAGGAAACGTATTTCTATAAAATTACATGTGCTCATGAGCTGTTGCAAAAGTAGAACCTGTCCTATATACTCTATGCCAAGGAAGTGTTTAGCAGTCTCATCATGGATTCACCACTGCAGTTATCACTGTTTCATCCACTTTAATAATCTAGATATGTTAATTTACCTAAAATCCTTTGATAAAACTGTTACCATGTGCTAATAAGCTTTGTATATCTAGAGGCTTAATGCTAAGTATTGCTGCATATCCTGAATGTATAATGACATGCCGAAGTTATAAAAAGTCAAGCAAGATACAATAAATCATTACTTTTATCCATCAAAGACAAATAAAATACTTTATAGCTACAAAGTTGTCTATATTATTATAAAACTGAATTTCAAAGACCAGACATAGTATAATGAGGCGATATCTCTTCCATTTTTAATGTGGAATGAATACATTAGATTTAGTCCAAAATGAGAGTTTAGCCAATATGAAAGTACCTAATAGTTACTTTGTTTTGCGGTATGATTTTGACAGTCTAATGAACCACTCTTTGCAAAAATCACTTTCATGATTCTATAACTATCCATGCATGTATTTCTTTTTGCAACAGGCTCCACTATACTCTTACATACACTGTTAGGAGAAAGTGAGCTTTTGCTCTTCCAAATTGTCTCCACGAGACCAGTCATTATAATGCTGGCAGCAAACACATACATAGTCATGCTGTAAGTAGGATACAATGACAATGAATAAGCAGCATGAAAACATTTTTGTATAAAGAAAAAAGAAACTTCTATTTTATATACTTAAGATTTTCACTAGCACAAATTTGATATTTACAATCTTGCAGTTATTGGGCTGTTAAACTAGCCATAAGTATCTGTGATGTGTGCTGTTGTCAGGAACTCAATGGTACAGCCCAATTAAGGGTCTATTTGAGCCTGCCTCCCCCCATACCCTGGTGCTAGATCATTGACCCATTTGCCTTTCCAAGCCTTTTGATTTTCCTGTCCTGTGATCAGGTAACTGTACAGAGTTTGAGTTTCTTCCTGTTTATGTTCCTGTCCTGATTCTGAGTTTATGTAAGTCTGGTTCCAGCCTTGTCCTCGTTCCCACTGATATGAATTTCCAGTTTTGACCTTGTTCCCTGACATGCTCGGTTTCTGACTGTTCTGCCTTTGGCTGGTTTTCTGGATTCTTGTTGTCTGTCATCTGTCCTTGACATTTGGCCCATCTTAAGAACTTTGCGTGATTGGTGCCAGCCCTGACCCTTGGCCTGCCTCAAGGACTTTGTTGACATTTGGCCCATCTTAAGAACTTTACACGATTAGTGCCAGCCCTGACCCTTGGCCTGCATCAAGGGCTTTGTTTTTCAGCCTGTCCCTAAATGTTTAGTTTTTCTATGTTTGTTTTGTACTCGGACATTGGTTTCATGCAAACCAGCACTTTTTCTAACAACTGTACTTATATTTGCCCAAGAGAAGCAACCCATAAATCCGTATACATGTAGAGCAACAATCTTCATAAAAGCTGAATGGATCAACATTTAAAATGGCCATATATGTAAGGATCCACAAGTGAATCTTTGCAATTGGCCAAACAGATATCTGGCCAATCCCTGGCCAAATATTAGTAGGAAAGTCTGCTGGTGTGCCCCTCTCCAGGCTAAGAAGCTGCAGACTCGACAGCTAGGTGCAAATGTATCAAGGGTCGAATATCGAGGTTGAGGGATTTTGCGCAATTCGTTCGATCGAACGATTAAATCCTTTGAATCGAACGATTTGAAGGATTTTTATCCATCGATCGAAGGATTATCCTTCAACCAAAAAAAGATAGCCAAGCCTATGGGGACCTTCCCAATAGGCTAACATTGACTTCGGTAGCTTTTAGGTGGCGAACTAGGGGTCGAAGTTTTTTCTTAAAGAGACAGTACTTCTACTTCAATGGTCGAATAGTCGAACAATTTTAGTTCGATTCGAATCAGCTTTAAATGTCTTGAATTAATTTTGCCAGATACTTTAGCTAACAAAGTAGTTAGGGTTTCAAAAGAAGTCAGATCTAACAAATTTGTTAGTAGGGTAATGCCAACAAACTTTTGAACAATACTTTTGAACAATACTTTTAAATAAACCACCATTGTGGAAAAAAATGTATAGGTCTTTTTTATGCATTTTCAGCCACTGATAAAGCCAAATCAAACAGAAATTTTATGCAAAAAAGAAATTTCCGCTGTCTATTTGAGTTAATGCAACTGGAAAGAATTGCTTAAGGGTACAGTACATACCATATTCCCATGTAACTGAACATTGCAACCCATTAAAATTTGCAGAAACCACCTCAAACACTTAATAATGATGATGTATTTTCTGATTCAAGCTATTTCCAGAGTCGGGGTATATTAAATCTCAAAAAATTAAAAAAAAATTTTAACCTGAAAAATAGATTTTTGACCAAAGAAATGAATTCGAAAACATGAATTTTGGTGGAAAACACAACAGGATCCTTAATAAATCTGCCCCTGTCTGTTGGAAGTGCATCCCTTATGATACTGCTAACTACATTCACAAAAAAAAAACAACAGACAAAAAGTCTATGAAGCACAAACCCTTTAAAAAATTAAACATTGTATTAAACAAGGATATTGCTGTTCATTAAATAGAATGAAAAAATGGCACTCACTCCTTCTGCCAACCTCTTGGGATTAACTGGGTTTTATTCCATGAAGCTAAAAACAACCATGACCTGACTCGTTTGGTGTCCAAAGACACGTAGGCACAGGTTCAATCAATATTAACAAGCCATGGAGTTTTATTCCCAGGAGTTTGGCAGAAGAAAAGTATGCCATATTTTATTTTGTTATGCCCCTAGCTATGAGTGACCAAGAGAAATCAGTGAGTGTGGAGTGTTCCCTAAGGCACAGGACCATAGGAATTTCCATCCAAGTCAGCTTCATGATTGGGTGAGACAGTTTTGTGGTTTGATTACCAGCTTTCCAGTGTGTTGAGTCTGGGGTTTTAAACATCCGTACTAAAGATTAGTCCCAGTTAGCATTTTTACATGGATTTGAATTGAGACATTTTTTCATTTGCATTTATTATCCATTAATTAGCTTTTTATTAAAAATTACATTTTGCATGTCAGTATAATTATAGTTGTATTATTGTATTGTGACGAATGTTTCTTGGTCCTTTTTTTTTCAACCTTAACTAAGCGTTCAATCTTCCCCACTTTTCCCCTTAAATCTGTTAAGGTTTATCTAGGATTCAGTGCTGTAAATGAAATAAATGAAAAACTTAAGCCATTCAAAGGATCCGTGACATTCCCATGAGTTTTGTGACATTTCAGCTCACTGGCCTTGACTGATGGATAGGTGACGCAAACACAGATATCTGGCAGAGTGATCATACACTGTAGTTGGATATGTATTGCAGGAATTGATAACGGGGAAGAGTGGTCAGAGACTCTAGCTGGATATGTAATGCAGGTGATCATATGCTATAGTTGTATATGTGATGCAGGCAGTAACAGCTGAAGCAGTACTGATATACTATGGTTGTTTATTTGAAGCTGTCAGTTATAGATGGCTGAGCAGTCAAACACTCTGTCCAAGCTTATCAGTAATTAATAAGTAAATCTTAGAAGGCTGCCTTGGGTTTTAAAGGAGAAGGAAAGGTATCCTGCACTTGGGGGTGCCAAATGTTAGGCACCCCAAGTGATTGTATTGACTCACCTGAAACCCCAGGCCGGTGCTCCTATCAGCAGAAAACTGCACTGGCCCGGGGTTATACCAATGAGCACCGCGGAGCAATTCTCTTCCATCTCCAGCTTTCTTGTCATAGCAGCGCATGTGCAGTAAAACGAAAAGCCAAACTTTAACTAAAAAGTCGGCTATTTCATTCAACTGCGCATGTGTTTGCTCCAAGATATTTGAAGCAACAATCTGTGGGCTCACTGGTATAACCCTGGGCCGGTGCAGTTTTCTGCCAATAGGAGCACCAGCCTGGGGTTTCAGGTAAGTCAATACAATCACTTGGGGTTGCCTAACACCCCCAAGTGCAGGATGTCTTTCCTTCTCCTTTAAAGCAGATACCGCATACATACCTGCCTTCTGCAGGAGCAAAAAAAAAAAAAACAAAGTTGTGATTTTTATAAGTAAGCAATATTGTAAAGCTATTGAAATACCAAAATAACTTTCCAGATCCCTAAGGTATCTCAAGTGAGGGTCTGGTTACGAAATGCTCTGCTGACTGTTCCAATCAATAATTCTGCTGTCCTGATGGTTCCCTAATAACCACAGTTTTCTCCTTACTTTATTGTTCTGTTTATAGAGTGAAAAACAATGTATAAATAACAGAAACATTAGAGAGCTAATGCAGTTTCTTTACACATAAAAGGATGCTTTTTTAAGACAAATATGAGGGGGGAGGCTTAGCTGCATATCAAATTGCACACTGCCTCAGGGTAATACGTAGTGAGGACAGAACAACTGCAGTGCTTTATACCTACATAGTCAAACCTTTTTAACTGAGCATTGGATACAGAACTGTTTTACTTTTGGAGTATTTTATACTTATCAAATGGACCAAAATGTGTCCAGTAATTCCCCATATAGTTATATTAAAATGCTCTGGATCTTTATTTCATGTATTTGTTACATATTTTCTTTATTGATTGAAAAATTTAACATAATAAGAAAAGTTAGAGGGATATATGCAATGCATCTTTAGCCACTTCATTTACTTCATTGTAAACCACTGAATGAGACCTTATGTTAATGCCTTAAAAGAACAATTAAAAACTCTACTATAATTCATTTACTGGCTGCCCGGTGGGCCTTTGTGGGGGATTTATTGGGTTATCATGTTAAACAGACCAGTCTATTCTGAACTGTATAATTATGTTAATGCATTAAAGGGGTGGTTCACCTTCAAGTTACCTTTTAGTATATTATTGAATTGAACTTTTCAATTGGTCTTTTTTTTATAATTTTTTTAATTATTTGCCTTCTTCTTCTTCGGACTCTTTTCAGCTTTCAAATGGGGGTCACTGACACCATGTAAGGCTACAAAAGTATTGCTATTGCTACATTTTATTACTCCTCTTTTTACACAGATCCTGTCCTATTTGTATTCCAGTGTCTCATTCAAATCAGTGCATGGTTGCTAAGGTAATTTGGACCCTAGCAACCAGATTCCTGAAACTGCAATCTGGAGAGCTGCTGCATAAAAAGCTAAAATCCACAAATAGTAAAAAAGTAGAATATAACTCTCTACATCATACTAAAAGGTGAACAACAATTAAAAGAACAATTAAAAAACATTTACTATAATTAGCCAGTTAAGTACTAAACAACAGATTATTATTAGTGATGGGCGAATAAATTCGCCCAACACGCATTTGCGGCGAATTTCCAAATTTCTCAGCCGGCGAATAAATCCGTCGATCTGCCAAAAAGATTTGCCGGTGTCAATTTCCGATGTTCACGATTTTTTTGTGAAATCCTTCAAATTTCAGGATTTTTTTATGAAAACCTTCAAATTTCACTATTTTTTCATGAAAACGTTCGAATTTCATGTTTTTTTCGTGCACTTTCCGATTTCACGATTTTTCAGGGGGAAATTCGTCCATCACTAATTATCATCAGGGCTAGGGGTACCTCCCCCAGGACACAACCATTTTAGGCAAAGCTTTCCTTGGAAGCCAATGTTCCTTGACCCAGCTTTGGAAGCTATTAAATAAAATATGCAAAGTTTGCCCAGGTGCAGTAACCTATAGCAAACAATGAGCAGCAAGCTTTTGCTGGTTGTCTGTTTTAGAGCTCTTACACACAGCCGTTTTCTCCTGCACTCCCCTGTGTCGTGCTTTCTTCTTTTCAACTGCAGGCAGTGGCGTAACTTGGGATGCCAGGGCCCCCCTGCAAAGAAATTTTCAGGGCCCCCCTCTGTACAAAATAGTGGGAGATATGCTGACTGAACAGTGAGGAATAACAGTTGTGTTTTAGTGATTGTATTTGCCCATGGAAACAAAAAGCTTTTCACATAGCAGCAATGCGATTTCTCCTACCTCAGCTCTGTGTAAAAGCTCTTGCCTTAGCTCCCTGAAACTTCTTTAAACTGCAGCCGGTAAGAGCACACACTTCTAATACAGCTAGTGCTTGAACTGGGATCAAAAAAGTGGAGGGCTGGTACGCTCGGCACACAATGCACCCACTATTATACTAAGCCTCGCCCACCAATACTTTCGAGTTTCAAACACTTTAAGCCAAAACCATTTTGCCATTTCCATATTTATTAAAGGAGAGCTAAACCCTAGGTATAGGACCTGTTACCCAAAATGCTCAGGGGCTGGGGTATGCCTGATAAGGGGTCTTTCCATAATCTGGAACTGCATACCCCAGTCTGCTAAAAATCATTTGAACAATTATTTTATTGTTTTCCCACCAATAAAAATTAGTTATATCTTAGTTGGGATGAAGTACAATATTCTGTTTTGTTATTACAGAGAAAAAACAAATGTTTTGAAATTTTGAATTATTTAATTAAAATTAAGTTTATGGTAGACAAACTTCCTGTAATTTGGAGCTTTCTGGATAATGGATCCTATACCTGTACTGCTTAATACAGCCAATTACAGTAGGTACTGGTTTTGAAAGTCTTTTCTGAAACATTCAACCTGCAATCTCTGTTTAATTAATAGCCCCCCTGGATTCTCCCGATCATCTGGGGCAGTAAATTTGGCTTCTGTCTTTCCCCTGACCTCATCACAGTATTAAATTAACTCTTTCATATCACAAGATTTTCTTTTATTATATGGCTTCCCTCATGGACCTTGTACAGGTATGGGACCCATTATCCAGACTGCTTGGGACCTGGGGTTTTCTAGATAAGAGATCTTTCTGTAATTTGGGTCTTAATGCCTTAAGTGTACTAGAAATTCATTTAAACATTAAATAAACCCAATAGGCTTTTTTTTCTTCCAATAAGGATTAATTATATCTAAGTTTGGATCAAGTACAAGCGACTTTTATTATTACACAGAAAAAGGAAATTATTTTTATTTTTATTTCTATAAAATGGAGTCAATGGGAGACAGTCATTCCGTAATTTGGAACTCTCTAAATAACGGGTTTCCTGATAATGGATCCCATACCTGTATATACATTTTTTTTTAAGAAACTCTTTTCACACACTTTTTTTTTTTTGAGAAAAAAATATGAATTCTGGTGGAAATCAACAAAAACACAAGTAGCATAGAAGCAAGCACAAGCTACCCTCTCCTTCTGGAGCTGCCAGCTCCCCCCTCCCTCTCAGCAACTAAAGGTGGACTCCTTGACTGTGACTTACTTCCCTGCAGCTGCTGCACATTCATTTTTATGTGATCACTAAGACACTTGTTAGATAAGCAGGATCAAGCTGCAGCAGCACATTCACTTCTCACAAGTCTCAGTGATCACATAGAAATTAATGTGCAGCAGCTGCAGGGAAGTAAATCACAGTCTAGGAGTCCAGTCCACCTTTAGTTTCTGAGAGGGAGGGGGAGTGCCTGAAGTTTAGTTTGTAACGGAGAGAGAACAGCTTTAAAAACTCACGGAGGCTGCTGGCTGCTGCAGTGGGAATGGGGAGGCGGGTTGGAGTGCCTGTGCTGTGGCATCATTGTGAGAGGTCGAATCCCAGTCGGCAGCAGTTTTCTCAAGTGCAGCAGGCACGCGTGTGACGTGCTGCGACGTTCTGCTCCTCTTCCGGCTCCCTCTCTGGCTTCCTGTTCACCTGGCCACTTCCACTGCACCGACTGGGGAGGGGGGTTGTGCAAAATGCTGTAGCCTAGTTAGGACACCCCTGCCCTAAATGATCCTGGCTGGTTGCACATACTGAGGAAGCAGGCCCCTGCCGGGCCCCCTGTACCTCCGGGCCCCCCTGCGACTGCGGGGTCTGCTTCCTCGGCTGTACTCACAAAGACGCATTCGGCAAACGCAGGTGAAATGTAACATGCTGCGTCCCACGTGCGTTTGCCACTCACATGCATCTGTGTGAGTACAGCCCCCTTCACAGGAAAAAACGGCCGTGTGTAAAGCTGGCCATAGACCCAAAGATCTGATCGTACGAATCAAGGATTCGTACGATATTCGGACCGTGTGTGGAGAGTCCCGACATTTTTCGCCCGGTGGAGATCGGTCGTTTGGTCGATCGGACAGGTTAGAAAATTTCTGTCGGCTGCCGATAATATCTCTGCGTGTATTGCCAATCGTACGATTTTCAGTGGGAGACTGTCACTAGCTTTTTTTGGACATAGATATCATATGTCCGTACGAAAGTACGTACGATTGGATCTTTGCATCTATGGCCAGCTTAAGAGCCCTAAAAGCAACTCGTTGCAATTTGTTACTGCACCTGAGCACACTTAGTGCCTTTTATTACATATTGAGGATTTTATTTTTAAATATATTTACCATAAAGTTCAGCCAGGTTTACCCTATTGTAAAAAAAAGTGTTCCAAATAGATTTCGTTGACATTTTGTGTCATATTTTTGCATACCTGAACCAAATATTTTGGGAATTCACATTGCACGTTATTAGCACATCTGTGTCGGCTAATGGATAAGACATCCGTGAACAAGACTTTTGAAAACTTTTGTTGCTTACAGATCTATGCTCGTATTTCCCCTCCATTAGTTCAATACTCACACCTCCTTGCAGACTCCTGGGTTAGCTCTAGTCGGTATATAGAAAGACGATTCACTCCACCACAGAAGTTGCCTTTCTCCCCCTTACATTCCATGTTACACTCCGACTCACTGACGTTTAGTGCTTTGATTCGGTGTCCACAGTAACATTCTGCTCCAAATTCAAGTCCAGCAAACATATATCCACTGCGTATAAACAAAATAAAGATATTAAATTCAGCACTGTATTGCTCCCCTACAAGTACAGTTATGAGTAAAAAATATATATACTGGTATGGGGTATGGTATTTTTCCAGAAGTCTGTTATCCAGAAAGCTCCAAATTATGGGAATGACATATTTCATAGACTCCAATATAAGCAAATAATTTTTATTTTTGAAAAATAATTACCTTGTTCTCTTATATTTAATAATAACAGTACCTTGCACTTGATCCTTACCAAGCTTCATGAATCCATATTTGTGGCAAAAGAATCCTAGTGGGTTTATAATATAGTTATATAATGTTTAAAGGATTTTAAGCAGACGTAAGGAAGGTATGGTTATCCGAATTACAGAAAACTCCAGGTCCCAAGCATGATTAATAAGAGGTCCCATACCTGTTTAAGTGTGGGTAAATATGTTGGCCATTCTGTGGAGTTCCCCCCACTGTCACTCCATAGGGAACCACAAAATATTTGTAAGGAGATTATAGGACTCCCTTTCAATGCACCACACAGTATGCAAAGTGCAAAGAAAAAACCCCAAGCTGCCATTTTTTGCATTTGACCCACTGTAGGTTCATTGTGTGAATAGCCGTAGGCCTCTGCCCTATGTTTTGGACATGCATCTCATTTTAATAATACAGTTATGGGGCCTGTTATCCAGAATGCTCAGGTCCTGGGGTGTACTGGATAAGAAGTCTTTCAATAATTTGGAACTTTATACTTGTCTGCTAAAAATAATTTAGGCTTTAAATAAACCGGTAGGATTATTTTACCCCCAATAAGGATTAATTATATCTCAGTTGGGATCAAGTACAAGGAATTGTTTTTTTATTAGAGGGAAAAGGAAATATGTTTTAACATTTTGAATTATTTAATTAAAGTGAAGTGTATGGGATATGATCTTACTACAATTCAGAGCTTGTGGATCATGGACCCTATACCTGTACTGGCAGGAGACGCAGCCCACATCGGGGCCCTGTCCTTATCGTCTGCCATGAGGCAAACAGTAAGACCTGGGCAGTACCTCCTGACACTGCTTTCTGTTCTGAGCGCCTGATTTTTGATCCAGTGCTCAGAGCACTAAGGGGCGCCCTCTTGTGCCCTTTATAGCTCTTGCGCAAGTACCCCCAGGGTTCATAAATTACCACTTTTGACATTACAAGAGGGTCATAGAAGGTAAAAAAGGAAGGTTGCTGCCAGTCAGACAATATACTATATAATAAAAACGTAACATGCCTGAACAGGACAGTGAAGCTATAAGCTTTTTCATAAAAGCAGTTGTTGGGCAGAGCTGTGGATTGGAGTTGGGAGCAATTTTGGGTACCTGGAGTCTGAGTCACCAAAAAATGTTCCAACTCCGGTTCCTAATAACTTGTTTTTGGTTTATGTAGTTTAACTTTGATTATGATTTAGAATTACCAAATGTTGTGGTTTATATTTTTGAGCTTTGGCAGTGATAAAATGCCTTGTATGCTGTGTACTTAACTTCTTTCAATCAACATGGAAAATACATAAGTATATTAAAGTATATTAAAGGAACAGTAACACCATTAAACAAAAGCGATTAAAGTAATTAGCATATAATATACTGTTAGCAGTACTGTTGCTCAGCACTGGTAAAAACTTTGTGTTTGCTTCAGAAGCCACTATAATTGATGTAAATAAGCTGCTGTGTAGCAATGGGGCAGCCATTCAAACTGCTTGAAAAAAGTGGAAAAGGCACATAACAGATAAGCCCTGTCCAATACAATGGTGTTTGATCTGTTATGTGCAATGTAACCTGTGCCTTTTTCCAGCAGCTTGAATGGCCAGTGCAGAGCAACAGTACATTATATTTTAAATACTTTGATACACTTTTGGTTTTTGGTGTTACTGTTCCTTTAAAAACAGAGGAGTTGGAGTTGAAGAATTTATGTAATGACTCCACAGACCTGGGTTTTGGGATGGGTGTGATCAAGCAAAATCAGCTAAACAAACACAAAGGGAAAACTTAAAGAAAAATGGTATAGTTGCCTTTTAATGTTTTAATCTATATATTTAGTTTAATGTATCAAAAGTGGAATTTGCTCCTGTAGACAGACAGAACCATTTTCTCTTTAGGCACTGCACCTAGGAGCCTCCTGCAGTGAAACCACTAAAACCAATGCCGTATATAGATTTCCCGCACAGTAACATCCAGCAGAACTGAAGCTGACAGTGCAATGTCAAACATGACTTGAGATGTAATATTAAAGTGCTGAAAAAAATCAATGCAGATTTACGAGGTAAGTAAAGCTGATGAGTGAGAAAATACCATTGAGCCTTGCTTTAATCAGATGTTGCTAAATGGTTTAATCAACGGCTTTATGTTCCAAGCAGATAAAGGGCAGAAGAGACTGATTGCTAGAATGAAGGCACCAGTGAAGGCTTTCTGAATACGACATAAATACAATGTGCAGTAAATGGTGTTAATCTTCAGAGGGGGTGAGTATGAGTAAAATACCAGTTCTTTCATGTGCAGTTTATGTTCCCCTACGTTCAGCCATTTGCTAACTACAAGAGCAATCCAGCTGAAAAAACCTCTAATGTATTAAATACGATATACCCCCTTTTGATTGCCCCACTTATATAAGTGTGTTCCAGTTTAATACGTGTGTTCCAGTTTAAAATGTCAACGATATCTGTTCAATAACAGAATTGAAACCACAGTTGTCACCAGAATAGATACTTCAGCTGTGCTTCATGAGACATCTATTGGACAGAACTGCCCTTTCTGTGCAGGGTACTACAAATAAACTATATTTCAGATCTCAAGATTTGAAATTAAGAAAAACATTGTGACTGAAGAGTTAATTTGCACATACAAAAGTATATTTACCATGGGCCATGTAGTATAAAAATACATGAACAGATATCAGTCAAATATTGACTAGGCAAGATGGAAAATCCCATTGGTTAAGGCCCAAAATGTTGCTGAACATTAATATCAGTATAACGTGGTCCCAGTGCTGGAATTATGGAGGGATTTGCAGGAATGCCATCCCTCCATCTCATTATTTCTATGAAATAGTATCCCCTAACTGGCCTAACATTTTGGTAATACCAGAGCTTTTGCTCCTTCCCACTTCTGTATCCAAATAAAAGTTAGAAGAACATATAGAAGAGAAAAAAGAAGAGAACATATTGCTGGGAGATAAGTAGAGGAGAGATGGAAAAATGTTATATAGATGAAGGTGGAGGCATCAGAGAGGGTTATAGAGAACAGAAGAGAAGAAGACAATAAGGGAAACAAAAAGGGAAAATGAAGGTAGAGAACAGTATCAGATTGAGCAATGGTGAGAGAATGATATACTGTATATCAAATAATGTGGAGTAATATAGAATATGCTGGGTTTGTGTTATGGAACACAATATAAAGTGAGGGTGCTGTGTTTGCAGAAGTTGAATGGACAGCCAAGAAAAGTCCTATGAACAATTTTCATTTTGTGGTCCCTACAGGCCAAATACTAAATCTATGCATTCCGGGCATCAAACTGTGCATTAGAAAGAAAGAACCCAAAATGAAAATCACAAAATGGCTTTGCTTTAAATTGTCTGAAACCAGAAAGTTTTGCTGGGTGAGCCTTATTATGACAGTGGGCATGGCTTATAATTGTGGGAGTGGCTTATTTTTAGTATGAACAGTGCACATATCACCCCAATTCACTCACTGTGTGTTCCGCTACATGTGTGAGCAAATCAGAGAATACCCTCTTGCTTACCTGTCTTGCCAAATCAGCTGATCTTCGGGTGCATACAGTAGCTATCCTTATACACTAATATCCTTATACACTAATATCCTTATACACTAATATCCTTATACACTAATATCCTTATACACTAAGCACTAATCATAGCTGAGCTCTACCATTTTATATGCACTCCCAGATCCTTACTAAATGCTTTTTCTATTTTACTATAGCATTGGTGTGTGTACTCAAATCAACATCATCTTCCTTGCATAGAAGCAAGTTATCTATGATGGAACTATCCCAAAGAGATACCCTAGCCGGTTGACTATAGATGGAGCACAGTTTATTTTTTCATCTGGGTGTGTTAGTGTGTGCCAGCAGTTGAAACGAACTACACTCCATTGGTAGTAAAATGTTGTCATGCTACAAAAAAATATCCATTCATTTGCAATGAGATTCTCATTTGTGCAACTTTATGCACATCATATGCTGAAATTTGAGCTCAACAGCCTGCAGTTTAAATAGAGTCAAACCAACTAAAACAGATGGCTGTCTGTGGGGGATCTCTATCCTGGTAGGTCATTTGTCAGTTAAGCCGGCAGTCGCTGTAGATTCTCTTGGGAAGAAGATTGGTCAATTAGCTTTATGCTTCATGCAGTTTTATCTGAGGATTTCATGATGCATTATAATGGGTGACAACTTCTAAAGAGGCTCCTTAAGCTAGCAATTATTTTCAGTTAAACGGGCCAACAGAGGGACTACCGGTGGCACGATATCAAAGTCATAAATTCATTTATTAAAACCAGGCAGACAGTTTTTGCTATAATGTACCCTAAAATTAGATCCGCTGTCTTCCCAATTCTGGATTATTAGCCTCTCTTAGCAGGAGTGGGCCATCGCACAAGAGAAATGAAATCATGTAATGAAGCTTGGGATTTGGCAGGAGGAAAGAATTTGTTGATGTGCACAAACTAATAAAGCTCCTTTTCATTCACCAATCACCACCCTACCGTTCAGCACAGTTGTCTTGGCAACGGAACACTGTCATCTTCTTGTAGTCGAAAAAGGACACTCCACGGAGTGCTCGCTGCCTCGTGTCATCCGTGTAGCAGCCAATATACTTTGCTGCAAAACAACAACAAATGCAACAGGTTAGGCAAAGGTCAGTAAAGAATGTCAGATGTTAGTGTTCTGAGAGACATGTTCTTAACATTCATTCCAGGTATAATTCCAAACAGCCTTTCCCTAGTGCTGCAGCTTTCACGTTATTTGTGCAGCTGCCAGACAGCCACAATACATCCTGATATATCCACATTTTGTTGAGATGAAGGGATTTTGTACGTGGATAAATATTTGTATTCCACAAAATATCTTTGGGTTATGGAAGGATTTGGCTAGTAAAAGTAAAATGCCTTTAGCAATCTCACCTGATTCTGCCCTTTTCTAGCTAAGGTATCTGGCATCAATTAAGGACAAACAATTGCACTTTTTTTTAGCCATTTCATCTTGTTTGCACAACTTATATGGTATGGGATCTATTATCTAGAAACCTGTTATCCAAAAAGCTCCAAATTACGGCAAGGCCATAGAGTCTTCCATAGACTCCATTTTATCCAAATAATCCAAGTTTTTAAAAACCTTTTTCTCTGTAATAATAACAGTAGCTTGTACTTGATCCAAACTACGATATAATCTGCATGGAAGCAAAACCAGCCTATTTGGGTTATTTAATTTGCATTTAAGTTTACATGATTTTTTAGTATTAGTAAACTTAGGGTAGGGATGCACCTAATCCAGGATTCGGTTCGAGATTCGGCCTTTTTCAGCAGGATTCAGATTCAGCAGAATCCTTCTGCCCGGCCGAACCGAATCTGAATCCTAATTTGCATATGCGAATTAGGGGCGTGGGGAGGGAAATTGCGTGAATTTTTGTCAGAAAACAAGGAAGTAAAAAGTGTTTCCCTTCCCACCCCTTATTTGCATATGCAAATTAGGGTTCGGATTCGGTTCGGTATTCGCCGAATCTTTCGTGAAGGATTCGGGGGTTCAGCCGAATCCAAAAAAGTGGATTCGGTGCATCCGTAACTTAGGGTATGGAGGTCCAAATTACAGTAAGATCCATTTAACAGAAACCCCCAGCTCCTGAGTATTCTGAATAATAGGTCCAATAATGGAAAATCTCGATACTACGTATTTAGGGCCAATCCTGCCATGAAGGTGAGAACCTTGGTCAGGGCTCCCTAGTTAGCAATGCCCAGAGCTTCTGGCTTTCTTGTTGTAAATGTACTGAAGACAAGGGCAGTGGCAAGGGACCACCATGTCCTACCCTACTTCATACACAACCCTTTGAGCTCCAATCTGAAAGCTTTGTGCCTATACCTTTGCATGCTGCATCTTGCATTATACAGTATGGGGCAGATTTATCAAGGGTTGAATTTCGAAGTGTAAAATACTTCGAAATATGACCATTGAATTAAAATACTTTGAATCTGAATATCGAAGTCAAAGTATTTTTCACTGAATTTGGCCATCGAACGATCAAAGTAAATTTATTGATAAGTTTGTTGATAATAAGAAGAGTACAACATAGGATGTGGGAATTCTTTCTTTATATCATGGAAATCTCTGTTAAAAAAACAAAGTGCATATTGGTATGATGGCAGCACAGAGCAGTATTTTGTGGGGGATCTGCACATCTTCACATTGAGAAAATGGATGATAGTATAGCCTTGTGGAAAGCCCCCTTAATGTTATTTCTTTTCTTTTAAAATGTAGAGGTTAATATGCTTGTGTCAAGTATAATTTATGATTACTGTTATTCGTTATCCAGAATGCTTGGGACCTGATATTTTCCGGATGAGGGATCTTTCCTAATTTGAATCTCCTAGTCTACTAAAAAATCTTTTAAAAATGGATTCACCCAGTATATTGCTTTGCATGCAGTAAAGATTAATTACTGTATATCTTAGTTGGGATCAAGTATACGGTACTGTTTTAGTATTATTATTTTTTAAATTATTAATTTGAATTATTTGTTTAAAACGGAGTCTATGGGAGATGGTCTATCCATATAACATCCTATACTTGTACATGTATAAATATGGTAGGAAAGAAATTAACTGTTTGAAAAAATATATCTTGACAACTTTGGCTTTGAATAATTTCCACTAGGACCAAGTCTTGTTCACGTTGCCCTTTCTGGTTATATGATGTGTTATATGTGATGGGCACTAGTTTCCATGCAACAATTAAATATTTTGAATATTTTTTAGGTTTATAAACAAAATCTTTTGCACATCTCACAAACAATGGTGATTGGAGTGAAATTTGAATATACATGTATGGGATCTGTTATGCAGAATGCTCGGGACCTTGGGTTTCTGGATAAGGGGTCTTTCCATAATTCAGATCTCCATGTCTTAAGTCTACGAAAGAAACATGTAAACACTGAATAAACCCAATATGCTGGTTTTGCTTTCAACAAGGATTAATTATACCCATTGTACTTGGGATCAAGTACAAGGTACTGTTTTATTATTATAGAGAAAAAGCAAATCATTTTAAAAAAAGTTTGATTTTTTGATATAATGGAGTCTATGGGAGGCGGCCTTTCCATAATTTGGAGCTTTCTGGATAATGGATTTCCAGGTTTGTAGAAGTAACATTTTTAAAAGAAGTGTTTAAAACAAATGAAGCTTTAAAGCCTGATGTGTTTTAGAGATATACAGTACAGTCCTTCAAATTACTTTTCTCATGTCTCTTGGTTCATGTGTCAGTGGTGTGATTTCCCACTGTGAAAAAGATCATCAAAAAGATGTCAAGGTCTTTCAAAGAAAATATCTTTCTGGCTCAATATGTTATATACTTTATAAGGATTTTTTGAGAAACATGAAAAACAGAAAATGATTCTCTACTGGTTTGATTTTGGTCACAAGTGGTTAAATCATTTACTCTAACACTTGGAAAATGGTGGAAACGTGGCAAGTAAATTACCTTTTCTTGGTATGGATGAATAAAGGAAGCACCAAGAAAGCATCTAACGGTTTCCTGAAATTCTGCTTTATCCAGTTGAGCTATTATCGCAGAGGATTTCTCTCATCTCAGCAAACACTGATACTGACCTATCAGCTTTCTTTCTTTGTAAACAAATAAATTGATGATTCTGCAGGCCTACTGGCTTGATTACACAGCCGGTATCAGTCTCAAAGGCATAATTAACTAAAATATACATTTTTATTGAATCAATTGTTATTTACACCCATTTTAAGAATGATTAAGAAATGTGTTGGTGTGTAGGTGAGCTCATAAAAAGTCCATGCACACACAGTCACACACACCTACACCTACATAGTAGGGTATAACCAACTGTAAAGGCAGAGGCATTTGCCACCAAGGGGCAGCACCCCCTATCCTAAAGTTCCCAAAAAGCGGCTAGGGTTCTGAAGTGAAACTGAGTAACCTTCAAAGAAATCTGTCACGGGAAAACACGTTTTTTTTTTAAATGCATCAGTTAATAGTGCTGCTCCATCAAAATTCTGAACAGATTTGTTATATTTAATTTTGAAATCTGACATGGGGCTAGACATGTTTCCGAGGTGCCCTCAGTCATGTGACTTGTGCTCTGATAAACTTCAATTACTCTTTACCGCTGCACTGCAAGTCTAGGCCGGACTGGGGGGACCGGGGCCCACCGGGACTGCTGTCGATGGCCCCCCCTCCGGCCCCCGCCCCACTACTGAGACAAGCCGGCTCAGTGAGGGAGCCGATCGGTGTGCATGCGCAACAGCGTCACTCGCCAATCGAAATATTTGGAGAGGGGTTCTGGCCCTGCGGGGGCCCATGAGGGTCAGGGCCCACAGAGTATTTTCCCGGTCTCCCGCCGAGCCAGTCCGACACTGCTGTAAATTGAAGTGATATTACCCTCCCTTTCATCCCCAGCAGCCTATCAACCGAACAATGGGACTTTAACAGAATAACAGCTCCCTGGTAAATATGAGAATAGCACTTAATAGTAAAAATCCGAGTCCCATTGTGACTCCTTCAGTTACATTGAGTTGGAGAAACAATAACCCGTCTGAAAGCAGTTCCATCATGAAGGGTTGGCTCTTTCTGAAAGCTCAAAACTACCAGGCAAAATTACCTGAGATGGCTGCCTACACACCAATATATATTTGCAGCTTAAAGAGTCTAATTTAGAAATAAAAACTACACCATAAAAATCATGACAGAATTCCTTTAAGGTAAGGTATTTTTTCTTTTAAAACTCTAGCCAGTGGCTAAAAAAACAATGATCTTTATTTTTCAATCAGTTTGTCCCATCAAAAAACAACTTTAAAATGTTAAATTGCCATGGTTTGTCATTGAATAGGTAAATCACTCCTAGAGTTCATGAGTACCTCAAAATCTAACATACTTTTCTTTGTTAAAATATTTTTAAAGCATTGTGGAGAAGCGTCGGTAACTCAAGTTTCTTTCATGTTATCTTTATCTCAACAGCTGAGGGTATTAGCTTCATTAATTCTTCTACTAATGACGGCCCCACTTATAAGTAAGAGGTTCTTAAACCTGTAAATTTTGTGTGTAAGGGGAACTCTTCCCTCTCATTTATTAAAACTATACTAAGGGTAGGGGCACGCGGCGCGATTTCGCCGCGATTCTGCGCTGGGCGAGTTGCGAGTTGCGAGTCGCTGCGTTTTTTAAGCCGAAATAGCTTTGTTAACTTTGGCGCTGGCGTCAATGCAAATCGCGGCGAAATCGCTGTGCTAATTCACACGCGGCGATTCGTTTTCTATTGTCGCCCGGAAATGCCCAGCGAGGCAACTTCGGGCGACAATAGAAAACGAATCGCCACGTGTGAATTAGCGCAGCGATTTCGCCGCGATTTGCATTGACGCCAGCGCCAAAGTTAACAAACCTATTTCGGCTTAAAAAACGCAGCGACTCGCAACTCGCAACTCGCCCAGCGCAGAATCGCGGCGAAATCGCGCCGTGTGCCCCTAGCGTTAGAGATGAGTTTTTTAAAACTGCCACCTTTTATATTCTCTACTCTTGGTGGAGGAACTTTTTTTTAATTGAGCTACTTTTGTACAAAATGATACTGGGAATCTATGCTCTGAGCACAGCTGCTGCACATAATCTGATCTGGAAGCATACGTTTTGGGTTTCTTTGAGTATTATTCTAGTCTCTTGTGGCTGTGTAATTGATAAAATATGTAGACACCTGCATAATAGGAGAGGTGGAATCCAACTGTTTACAAAATAAAGAGACTACACAAGTTACACAAAGGAATATTTGATAGATAACCCCATGGACAAGTCAGTAGCATATCTAAACACAAGTTGCCACAGATGTGAATGCCCTATTGTTATTATGCTATGGTGATATTATTCACTCAGTAAAAGTAGAGTATGTATCTTGTTGTTGATTCATTTCCTCAACCTATCAGCATCAGCCTATTAGTTAACCCTTTTTCCTGCTGGCTAATCAACTTTGATACAATTACACCAAAGGTCCACAGGCAATAGTACTTTTGGAAATAAAACCCCTTTTAAATCTGTGCATATGTGCTTTGTGATTATTTAATTACAACTCTTGTGCATCCCAGTCACAGACAGTTTTGCAGAGTAAGGTTGGTTTAGCCTGTGAACTCCTGCTGCTGAAAATAATTGTATGTGGTTATTAAAAACATATTTCCTTTTTAACCCTACCTGAAACAAGCATACAGATAAAACAGGCTTTAACTGTACAACATATCTGCTGTTGCTAAAATGTAAATGTATGCTACATATCTAAGGGGAAAGAGTATGCCATGTTGAACCATGCTAAGTGGAATGCCCCATTGCGGCCTACCATGTTTTTACTTTTACAGTAAGGTGATTTTTTTTATTTTATTTCACACTCTACTTTCAAAAGTAAAGCCATATTGATGGGATAAGAGCATTGGTGTTCCATTGCAGATTCAAGTCATATCAGAATGTGAAAGATAAGATGGCTAAAATCTAAAAAAAGCTAATGATATCCTAGACAGGAATAAAGTGTGCTATTATAAGGATTACTTTCCTGCTCAGTCATAAACGAAAATATACAGAATTTTACATTTTAGTAGCATTTTCAGTCCTGCTATATCTCCAAAGGTCACAGTTTTAGTGTATGAAAGCCACAGTTATATTGACACATGGGTAACAGAGATCTCAGCAAAGAAGACCTTGTGAGTTGCAGTTTAGAGCCCGTGTATCCCCCAAAGAACTGATATGAACATAAGAATAAAATTAGATGCATAACTATATTTCCTTGGTTCAGATGAACTTCTTATGTGCTGGAATGCTATTCTAAATATAGTATCTGACAATTCTGTAAAGGCATACTGTTTCTCTAAGGATAGTGAATCCAGGAGATTTTCTAGAATGATCAAAACAGGGGGCAGAGTAAATGATAATCTGTCATCTCCTGCTTGCTTGGTCATTGGAGAAACAAAGATGCCAAGTGCTGTCTCATTGGAGAGCAGAGAACAGTTTAAAAGTGCAAAGTCCATATACTAAAACAGGTGTAGGAGCCAAGCAAACATGTAAGTTTGGAAATTCTGCACATTTCAAGGATTTGTCTCACAAATGCATCAAAAATACTTTCCTGGACAGACTACAGCAGGCACTTCTCAAGTTCATGCACTAGGAAAATAAACAACTTAAGCCTAATTATTATTTATTAATTAAACAGAAAAGTCAACCAACATATTTTTTAGCAGTGTTTTTTGCCTTACATCATTATACCTTTACTTTGCCCTATTAAGCCCTTGGCCACTCACCCCAAGTTCTGCCCAATAATGCCTATATCTCAGGTAATTTCAGGAGGATTTATAGGACTGGGAGGAGAGGGAGACTGGGCTGATACTGTGGGAAACTATAACAGGGGAGCCAAAAACACACGACCCCTGAAAAGAGTTAACACATCAGATATAAATAAACGAAACTCCTGTTTAGGGTGGCCATTTTTTGTGCTGATTAAATTGATCATTTTTTAATCACAAGATTATCTTTGGGTTCTCAGAATTCAATGTATGCTAACAAAATCATTTTGTTTGGACAAACATAATTTTGTGACTATAGAATTTATCCAGTGTGGTGACTACAAAAAGTTTTGGGTTCATGGAATGTATTTTGTGGAACAAAACACAAATATGCATGTGTTTTCAGTTTAAAAATGTATTTTGGATTTCAAAAACCATTGGTTTCAAGTAGCATCCACAATATAAACAGATTTGGATGCAGTGGCATAGAAATTAACCCATCCAAATAAAGTCTTGATGGGCAATGACCAAACACACAACAATTCATGAATTAGTATCCCTCAAATAAAATGTTCATCAAGAACTTTTGCAGACTGGTTTTTCCTCTGCCTATATTTTTTGTTCAGATCTTTTAAAACTGGACAGTCTGTTCAGAACCTGAGAGTATATGCCAAAACTGCACAACTAACAGCCTTCTTTTTTGGATCTTGGTACCTAACCAGCCACCAGGTACAAATATAGAGGAGCAAGAATTATTGTGGACAAAAAAACATGGGGCAATATCTTACATGTTTACCTTGCCCTACATTAGCAAATAAATGCTTCAATAACAAAAAATAGACAATGGATTAAAAAGTAATAAGACATTTTCTAAACTGTGTTTCTGACAAGATGATTAAAAATCCAGCATAGTGCACTTTCAGTTAAATAAGTATAGAAGTAACCATCATTCCTGTTTTCTATCAATTGCTTACTAATTGGGCTAGGATTACAGTCTACCAAGGTCACTATGGTGCAAGATAATTACTATATCTAGCAGATCTCCTAATCCTGCTTAGAAATGAGGTTTATAACGAAAGGATTTCATCATATTCTCAAGTATACTGAAAATTCAGAAATACCTTAAAAGCCTCACCCATTAGCCACTATAATGTCCCTTGTGAACGAGAAAATCTATTTACAGCATATAGGTTCTGTTTTTATCTCTTAATATAGGGCAGTTACAGGTAAAAAAATATTATGACAATGTTAATATTATTGGTGTTTAAAGGGGCCAGTAACACCAGGACATGAAAATGTCCTAAATCTATCACTTACAGACTGATACAGCATTTTCATTCGTGTATTGTGACCACAATATGCTTTTTTCAGATAAAAGTGGATGACTACAGCAGAGTTTAAATTAGAGGCACTGGATAAACCCCACGGGTTCTACTTCAGCTACAGTGTGGAAAAGAAATAAATCATAACTATATTGCACATAGAGTGTAGATAACATATAGATTGTAATTAAAGTTCTAATAATATACATCCTAATTAGAAAGAGGGGTGCATTAAAACTTTGTCAACTGTCAGAAGAGAATTCTACCCTTAGGCTAGGGCCCTCATAGTGCATAGTGACAAAGTACCTTATATTTTGCGCTGTAGATGACTGATACTGGTCCATCTCACTTAGGTGCCCCTTTACTACAGTTCATAAAATTTAGCATGGGTGCAACCTTTCTCTCTCTCTCTCACTATATATTTACTGTATACATATAAATAGCTTCACTCCCACACGAGTGCTCCAATATATGTGTGTGTATGTGTGTGTGTGTGTTTATGTATTTTAAAACACATACACGGCTATTCAGTTAAAGGAAAACTATACCCCCCAAACAATGTAGGTCTCTATTAAAAGATACTGAGTAAAACAGCTCATGTGTAAAACCCTGCTTCATGTAAATGAACCGTTATCATAATAATATACTTTTTTAGTAGTATGTGCCATTGGGTAGTCATAAATAGAAAATTGCCATTTTAAAAAATAAGGGCTGCCCCCTGAGATCGTAAGATTCACTGTGTACACATACAAACCACATGTAAGGTCACATGAGCCAATTAACAGACAGAGTTCTGCCTTTTGCTTCCTCACTTCTTCCTGTTACAGTTAGTGTTGTGCTATTTCTGGTCACGTGATCTCTGAGGCAGCACAGATAGAGTCACGAAATGGTGGTTCAAGGCAAGAGATGTAAAAGGGCAATATTTATGTAAATATATATTCCAGTTTGGTAAGATTCTTTAATATGTCATTCAGTTTGATATAAACTATCTGTTGCTTAAGTATTCATTTTGGGGTATAGTTTTCCTTTAAGCACTAGTACTTTGTGGGACGAATTATCAAGGGGGGAACCAACAGATATAGAATCACGAGATTAAATGGTTTAATTGAAATCAAATTACATAGTGATAATATATAACTTTTTGTGTGTTTTT